>VDFB02281492.1:580503520-580568089 GCA_007258455.2 Sequoia sempervirens
TTTGAAATTCCCTTACATGATCTATAGGATCTATTTTACCATTATATTTATCATACTTAGGGAATTCACAATGTTTGGGAAAAGGAATTATATTAACAATTTGAACAAAAGGATATAGGCAGATATCTTGTAGAAGATATCTTTTTGTAGTTCCTCTTTATATTTCTTGAATTTGTTGTTGGAGATTTTTCATTTGATTGCAGTCAATGGATCTATGTTTGGTGGATCAGTTTTAGTTCTTTTAGGAGCTCCTTTCAATTGATTAACATCAAAGTCATGTGGAAGTTTGATACCTTGATTAGCCAACATTAAAAAGTATTTTTCCCTATCTTTTTCAAAATTATTTTCCATGAATTTGTGGAATTTTGGATCTTGTTGAGTTGTTTGAATGTCATCCTTATTAATTTCATCATTATCAGGTTGGTGGAATCTATGGAATGGATTTTCTTCACCTTCAGCCATGGTGCTTTGAGTTTCTGTTTCTTTTTCTTTGAGTTTCTACTTTTGTGATCTTGTTTGAATAGGCATACAAGTGTTATAATTTTTCTAAAATTTTATTTTTGTTTGAGAGTTCTAAGGATAATAACTAAGTCAAATAGAATGACAAATTCTATTGATGAGACTAAGTTAAAATCTGATTATATAGCGTTGTTTCGTGATGAAGGATGAAAAATCCTGATGATGAAACTCAGGTTAATAATCAAAGGTGTGCTTGATGATTAGGCACTTTAAGATGTTAGATCTTGGTTTAGTTTGAAGAATTTCACTTGCAAAGACTAGTTTCAACAAGTTTAAGAAACTGTGGTGACTAAGGAATGATTCTGTTATGGGAAAGATCCTTAATTCTGGTTCAAACAGTCGAGCAAATGGTGAATTTAACTCTTTGGTTTTGAATTTACTGTCATCCGCTAAAACAGGGTATGGATGCACTAAAAGATGACACATATGTGCTAGAACAAAGACCCAATTCACTAGAATGTCCCCTAGATGTGCTAGAAAATGGACTTAATGTGCTAAAAGATGTACTCAATGCACTAGAGAATGTGTTGAATGCACTGGAAGATGGACTTAATGTGCTAGAAAATGACTCAGATGCACCAAAAAATGAGTTAAATGCACTAAATAAAGTCAGTGATGTGCTAGACTGCCCTTCGATGTGATTTCAACCTAGTTCTCTATTGGACTACTAGGTAAATGTGCTAAATGGATGTGAAAATGTGCCAAAAAATGGAATAGATGCAATAGAAAGTAACCCAGATGCGTTGGAAAATAGACTATATGCACTGGAAAATGACTCGCATGCACTAGACTGTACCCTAGATGCACTAGAAAATGCCCTAGATGTGCTACAAGATAGATCAAATGTGCCAGAATAGGGAAAGCATGCACTAATTTGGAAATTTCAGTGTTTTTGACAGTCCACCTCATTATTTTTCTTTTAAATCAGCAAATTTGAATGTTTCTAGGGTATAATATTCCAAACAATGAATTTTTCTTGGTTTCCAGTTTGTGAATTATGGAAATTAAGTGTTCTTAAAATGGATGATTTCTTGAAAAATGACTTCAAACACAATAGCAAGTTGTAAAACAGTTGTTTCCAGCCTAGGAACTAAACATTGAGTGTATGTTCAAGAATTTGGTATGATTCCTTTTATTTCCATAGGTATAGCACAAGAGCAAATAGATCAAACACTTTTCTAATGTCAAGGGTCACTTAAAATACCACAACCCACATCTTAGAACTATGTCAGCTTACACAACCATGTCACCCCTAGAGGGTGCCCATGTTTTTTCCTTTCCCGGGTCTTAACCAAAGTCGAATCCTCCACTTTTGGCCAATAATCCTTGATATTTATATGGTGAGTACCTTGGGGGAAGATTCTTCCCTCCTCTTACAGTGTGATATTAGAAGTGTTCGGAGACTGACTCAACTAGCTTCTACACTTAAGGTTCATAGTAAGGGTTTATGTTTAGTGCGACAATAGATAAAGTCCTTTAGGAGACCTCCCAACCTTTAGAACAAAGGCTTTGGGGATGGTTATCTTGCACACTACTGTTGAATTGCGGGTTTCCCTGAATTCACTTTTGATTATAGTGGGTCAAAAAAATTGGCTTTAGTTGTTCCCACTTAGGTCGTTCCCATAGGGTGAGTGATTTTTCCCACTAGGGCGGGCCTTCTAAAGGTGCTATCAAAACATAAAAGAGTGAGTTTGGCATTTTGTTCACCCAGTGAAGGGGAGAGCATAGGCCTATCACTTTACAAGCACAATAGACAAGGGGTTCATTAACCTATTAATTAAACTAGATTCCTAATTTAATCAAAAGAAAGCATTAAAACAACTCCAGCCCCTGCAAATATCATCAATAGTTTGATATAATAGTCTTTGAAAACATTTTAAAGCACCTGTAAAACAAAAAATATTGTTCAATTCTCAAAATTCTGAAATTCTGCAAAGTACCAGATGTAGTAAAACAAAACTCATTTGTGCTAAAAGATCACACAAATGCACTAAAAGAACTACTGAATGCACTAGAAAAACTACTATATGCACTAAAAGATAGATTGAATGCACTAAAAGACCCCCTGGATGCGCTATAATGTGAGCTGGATGCGCTGAAAGATGCTCTAGATGTGCCGTAACAAGAATTGGATGCACTAAAATCTATTTTGTATGCACCAAAATAAATGACGGATGTGCTACATAAGAGTTCACGTCCAGATCTGTAAAACAAATTTCCAGAAAATGTCAATAAAAATGGGGCTAGGCCACATGGTGGGCGCCAAATTTATGTGTGAGGTAAAATGTGTAAATGAATAACAAAATCACACAAACAATGAGACATTATATTAGAGAAATTGAATAGAAAATTGAATCGAATTGAAACAAAACCAATTCCCTAAAGTCATCCCATTGTTACTTATCTTCAGGGATTCATTAAATCATAATGGCTCTCAGATTTGTGTATACACTATGACCATTAGAATGACAACCTGAGGAACATAATGCTGGAAGGTGCAAGAAATATATTCCTACATGATGATTGATAAACTATATGATATTATGTAAATGACAATGGTGATGTGATAAATATATGATGCAAGTGTTGTATGAAAACTTTTATGATAACTAAGATGCAAGCTAATATCTAAGCCATGATTCTAAACTAACATGCCTCTAATTACTAATTGTTGAATGCCTAAATGATCTAAATGCTCAAAGTGCTCTAATGTAATTTCTGCAGTGTAAGATTGCTCAAAGTTGGGATCTCAAATGCTGGAAAATGAGGCTGCATTTATAGGATTTCCAAGGCATATTGTGATGTGGCAGCAACCAATGGTCAGGATTTTAGCTAGAGAGATGAATGGTGGAGAATGAAGAAGTTACAAGGAATCATGGAGATGGTTCCCTTTAATAGAACACTTTGCCAAGTGTTTAGAAGAATAAATGAAATGGAAGAGCCAAGTGTCCAAGGTTGTTTCAGAATTTGTTGAGGAAAATTCCAATTTAAATATTAAGGATATTTAAATTCATGAGACATTGGATGAGGTGGCAAGAGGAAAAGTTGGAGACATGTGACTAAATTTAAATTTGGAATTATTCAATTTTAGTGAGAAGATATTAATTAAATAAAACAAACTATTGGAATTTGTTTATTTAACTAAAATTAGAGGAATATGATTTAAGATAGAAGAATTAGAAAATGTGAACTACATAAATAAATTTAGAATTTATTTAGAAGTAGACGAAATAAGAGATTTATTAATTAAATACCTTGTATTTAATTAATTAATTATCTTGACTGATTTTAGGTGTATACAAAATCTATTTTGAATTAAATCAATAGTAGTTTAGCATGTTTGTTACTATTGTATAGTGGTGTATCACTAATCAGAAGTAGTCATCCCAAGATTCCAACCAAAATCATACATATATCTCCAAAACTCATTTTTTAAAGAATTTTTTTATGAAGCTTAAAGTTTATATTTTGTAGCAATTTTTTTAATAAATCTCATTTTTAATCAATATGTAGTGAATCTATTCTTAGAAAGTTAGTATTCAAAATTTTGAATGAATGGTTCAAGCTCCAATATTGAATGTTGTAACTCCAATTGTTGAAATTTATAGAACTAGATAATTCCTTGGGAATATTACATCTTGAAGAGCTCAACAAATGACACAAACTAGATATAATTTTTGTATTCTTTTCATTCTTTGAATTATCATGCATAATAAAAAAATTATTTTGACCTTGATGATATCATATCATAATTATATCAAGTGCTAGCTTTTTTATCACCTTAGTTTCCATAATTCATATTTTCCACTTTATCATCACATATAAGAAACTCATTATCTTCATTGGTTCTCATAATTTTAGTTTTTTATTTAAATATTAATTACCTTGAAATTTTTTAGTCCATGGTGCATCATTTAGATGATATAGGACCCAGTTGTGTTTGATTGTCACTCTACTTTTAGTCATTTGATTCTAAGAGAAGATTAGTTAAATTCTTATGTGAATGCTTCTATTAAGGTTTGTGACTAAATATACATGGATACATACTATAATTTGTCATGTTATACTATGTTGCTAAGGTTCCCTAGTAATAAAGCTCCTTTATTATCATTTGACTCATGTTGATTTTGAATGTCTCCTATAGTATTCACTTGAAGTTCCTCATATCAAATATGAGAACTAAAGTCACTAAAGGAGCCTTAGAGGTTTTAGTAAATATAGCAGGTGCAGATTTGACCCCTATGGTACTGCTTAACTAAGGGAGATTAAGATAGTACATAAATAAGGATAGATGAAGAGACTTAGAGTCTTCTCTACTTTTGGATTGTGCCTTATCATGGAATTATGATAGGCTCCTAGATTAGAACATCATACCATAATGATATTTGGTTGATACTAATAAAGAGTTAATCTGATAAGGATAACTAAACCTAGCTATAGTTAGATTAATCTTTTGATAATATGATTGCCACTGTTGTCACAAAGGCATCTTATGATGTTAGAGGAGAGGATGTTGGAAATGAGTTTCAATTGAGGTCAACAAAGGCACATCATTGAGGTCGGTAGGAGATCTAAGTAATATCAAATGAAGAGATATTATTTGAGGCCAAAAGGAATTCATAGGGCTATTAGGAAGAAGGATTTGTTGGCCTTGGGGTGTCATTATAGCAAGCCTTGGAGTGTTCCAAAATTTGGACTTCGGACCTCGAGCTTACTTGTATTGTTTGCTAAAGAAAAAGAGTTAGTCATTTTTCAACTAAGTCTGATCAAGCTTTGAACTTCGGGTTTCAGTCATACCTTATACTGAATGCCTTATAAAAATAAACAAGTCCAAGTTAGAGTTCAAAAGGTATCAAACTTCAGGCTTCGGACATACCATATACCAAATGCCTCAAAAAAATGAAGAAGGATTGAGTTAAGTATGAAATGGCTTGGGGCATTAGGATTAAGGCTTAAGTCTTACCTATTGGGTGTTAGAGATTGGTCTTGAGGCTTAAGCCTTAACACAATGTTAAGTATGAAATTAGTTGGAGTAAAGTCTAAAAGGGCATCGGACTTTGGAATTCAGAATTAAGGATTGTATGCCTTGATTTAAGATTAAGAGGTAAAATCTATTAGCAGAGGTCAGACATAAGTATTATGACCTATCAAAAGACTAAGCGATGAATGAGGTATGGGAGAACCCTGAATCCCGAAAAGTTTTTAGGCATTGTAGGTCAGAGATGAGGCTTGCACCTTTTCATATTGGAAGGAAGGTAAAAGAGTAAATCGTAAGAGAGTATAAATGTCAGCTCCCGAAAAGGTTTCAAGGATCGAAGATCAATTCTAAGGCTTAAATTTATTGGGTATAGGAGATTTCCCTTAAGGCTTATGTCTTAACATAAAGTTATGAAGGAGGGATGAGGGACCAAAATCCCAGCACCCGAAATGGTTTCAGAGTATGTGGGTCAGCTTGGAGGCTTATACCTTATCAATGTGTCAAGTATTCAGTAAGGTGAAAGCCTGAGGGCCAACACCTAAAAGAGTTAAGTTTGGAAATGCTTACTAAGGATTGTTTCCAACTTCATGAGTTAGTAGTTTTACTTTCACCTTTACACAAAGGCATGAAACTGATAAGGGATAAGACTAATGGCTGAACCTCCATAGTTGAGAAGAGCTTCAAACATGTGTGTTCAGGCTTGATTGGTAAGATTTTCTTTGCACTTCAAGAATTAGGTAAGAGGGATTAGAAATCCTCGACCTCTAACAACTGAAAGCACTATTTGGAGTTCACAGTTCAATATTTCAGGGATTAGTGTGTTGGCTTGCAATGTTGCATTGGAGGGAAAATGGTAAAGAGTAAGGCTAATGGCTGAACTACAATGGGTTTAAAGAGGATTAGACATCATGGTTCAGTCTTTTTTCTTGAGGCCTTCAAAGCATGTCAGTCATAAGGTAGAAGGTAGAGGGTAAGGCCAAAGGCTAGACCCTAATAGGTGTAAGGAGCTTCAAAGTTAGGTGTTTGGGCTTGCTTATAAAATTATTCAATACAATTCAAGCATGAGGTAAGGTGGATACCCAAGACTTGAATGCCGAAGGTTGAGAAGCATAATGTCAGAAAAATGAAGGATTAATATCGCCATTCCATGAATACTTACATTGACTTGGGTTGATCAATGTGGGTATGCAGGATAGTGACACATGAAAGAATCAATTTCTTCACCTGATCCACATCATTTTTGTGGATCAATACAGATCTATGACCAAAATTAAATTAGGTCAAATCGTATGATGGTACTTTAAGGATAGTCATGTAATTGAGATGCACTAGATCATGGCATGAATTACAAGATCGATAGCTTGCATTTAAAGGATACATTATCTCAATGACTAGGAAAAAAGGAGCTAGGACACGAAAAGAGATATTTTAGCTGAAGGAAACATTCTTGAAAATGAAGAAAGGAAATTTATGCCACGATCAATGTGAAGGTCAGTTATGTAAGCTGGAGTAGATTGAGCAAAGGGGGGAGAGAATTTAATGAAAACTAAACCCTAGATTATGCTATGCCAAAAATTCTAGGGGGAGGATTTGTGGTCGAAGGTGCATGACTCAATGGGAGAGGCCGGTCAATGAAGAAAAGAGGAGTGGCTAGGCATGGGACTCTCTCCAAGTGGTCGAGTAGGGTAGGTAGAGAGGGAGACTATGTTTTCAAGTTTATGGTATGAGGGAAGTCATTTTTTGGGACTCTCATGGAGGAAAAAGAATTGTGGAGCTGAAGTAAAGGCTCAAGACATCAACTCAGGCCTTGGCTAATATTTACATAGGTATGTGGTTTCATCTTTAGCTAGTTTCAATAGACCCACCTGGCATTTCGTACGAGTAGATGCATTTTCATGTTGGACCCTATTGTGTATATTGGGGGTGTTGGCTATGTATTTCATGTATTGGTGTTAGTGGGAGTAACATATGGGATTTTCTGTGTATACCTAGATAGGATCTTGAGTGCTTGGGGGTTGTGTTTAGAATTTTTGCTTCGTCAACCATTTTATTAGTGTCTAGCTAAACCCTTGTTCATAAGTCGTTGTTTAGTGATTTTAGTGTTATCTCTGAATAAGTAGAGCAAGGGTTTCTATGTCCCTCTTGGTCCTTAAATTCCAATAACAGTAATTTATATATATATATGTTTGATTCATGATAATTGGAAGGAACAATGGGTGTTGAAATGCTTGGTTCAGTAAGAAATTTGAGTATAAGACTCATGACACTATTTGATAGTCATTTAGATTAATCGTGTCTTGAAATACAATTTTATAATATTTGAATGGAAGACCCCATTTTTTTTTCTTTTTTTAGACTGTAGGAATCAGTCGGGTATCTGTCCCCCTATAAACTATAGTGCACCTGATAAAAAAAATTCATGTGATCTATGGTGCTAGCATGACACACCCTTTGGTACCATTGGTTTGGGGGGAGACTAGACCTCGTGACCTCTTTCTTGCAACAAGATGCTTTAGCCAATTGAGTTAGGCCCCTCGCCACAATAGAAGACCCCATTTCATCATCATGGGGTTAAAATATTTCTTGCTCGGTGGTTTGGCTAGAGCTCATGAGGCTTTATGATGCCAATATGGTCAAGAGGTGAGAAAGTTTAATTCTTTGAGTTATCTTATTGCTATAAATTATTTTGTGCTTAGAGATGGTCATCAAACTTTTCATTGAACTAGAATTGCAACCATGAGGTGAAGCAGATATTAATTCCTGACATTACATTGTCGTGTAAGCATGTTGTGTTTTGTTTATGAATAAAATATCCTTTAAACTACATCTAACATTATCAAGGTTTCAGACCTCCGACTTCACCTAAGTGGGTGGCAGTCGATAGTGAAACTATCTGGGGTAAGAGGACCCTAGAAAGGGTTGTGTACCCACTCTTATATTCTATAATTAATGGATTAGTGGTATAGGGTGAATTGTGTAAAGCCTTGAGGTTAGCACATTTCTATGTTTTAGGATTATGAGGGTGACTAAGGTAGAGTGGTCTTTGAACCTAAGGGTTATACTCCTTGTCTTAGTCAACCATGTGTAGGAAGGTTGAATTACTGAGAAAGATTCAATATGTCAATTGTTTCATTAACCTTTCACCCCTTAATCTTATAAATATCATATGGTGACCTTTGTATGGTTGGATTAAAAGCACATCTTCAATTATAATTATCTATTCAAGATATGTTTTGGTTACCTTCATCCTAGACCAGTTCTTGTTTATCTATGTTAGCGAGTGGCCCTTGAGGGGCATTGTAATCAGGATTGTTAATCACTACTTATAGTAGAATGAGCCCTTATAGATTCACTGTTGTTATTCATTCTTAGTATTTACTACCATTGTGAGTTAGTGGTGATTTAAACATGGGTGTTATGTGTGATTGGTCAATCAAATATGAGTTGGGTGAACTCAAGTTGTTGAACTACGGTTCCTCTATGAAATATATACATAGGAAAGGATATCAGAGACAAGCCTGTTGGGAAATTTTGGTCATCTCAGAAAGAAACATCCAAGAACAACAGTTCTTTCAGTAATTTTAATTCCATTAGATTGCCTCAAAGACACAAACTACTATGCCACAATGCAGAGTCGGACATAGTTCATTTCCCACATTGACCCTTAGAGAAAAGTTATTGCTAATGAAACCATATTCAAACAACACCATTAAACAAATTCAATCACGCATAGCCATTAAACATGAAAGATGAAACAAACAATAGGAACACATAGATTTACGCGGGGAAAAACCTTTCGGGTAAAAATTCGCACACTCCAAAGGCCCAAATCGCCATTGTATTATTCAATAAAAAAATATAGTTACAATACAATATCAAGCTCACAACCTTTACATGAGATTTACATCTTGTTCCATTCGTGAGAGAATCCGACAACATAACCTTATTCTATTTCCCTCTCACTCCACATTGCAAAACATTCAATGATTTATACCATGCATTCTCTTTCTAACAGTTCCAGGCCGACCAGGAAAACCAAACGATTACCAATTGTCGATCCAACCATCAATAGGTTCCATCCAATCATCGTTTTCCACCTCACCATCTATCGGGTCCCACCAAGACATTCTACACAAGTCACCAAGTCAGTCATCATCATATCGGGGGAACACCAATTTGTCTCCCATCGATACAAGGAAGTCCTATCGACATACCGTACACTGCCTACACCATCGGCCTATCAAAGGGACACCTACAAAGGTTCCACTGATACCAACATCTTCTACCCATGAACCACTCCATTGTTCCATCAGTGGGACAAGCTTTAGTGTCTTGCTGAAGACACAACTTCCCACCGATGAGGATCCAATGCTACATATCAGGTTGTCAATGTGATAGCTCATAGAATCTCTCTGATGATGTAATCTCCCACTAAAAAGTATTTACTCCATCAGACCATTGAGGAGACACAAGCCATAGTCCCACTGACGAGGCCAAATCACACCAACGAGAGTCACCAACATGCTCACCACAACCCATTGGTCTATTTGGGGGATGAAATTTAAAGTCCCACCGAAGTAGCCACATCCCACCAATGAAGGCCCTATCGCTAAGTCACTCGAAAACTGAAATTTAGAGCCTCATGTCAGAGGTTGTGAAGTTCTCAAAACCAACGACATGCCGACAACAAAGAGAACCACCTTCGCTTCATAGCTGCTAAGTCTGGAGGTTATGAAACTTCATAACCTCGTGACTTAAGTTAGGAAAACTTGAAAACTAGTGACATAACTAAGAAATAATTTTTTTCCAAAGGGATTTTGATCAGACTAGTAACTTTGTCCTGTGATATTCAACTATCTATTTGACAATGGAGAGGCCTAAACACTAGTACATTTGAGGCACCATTTCTCAACATTCTCCCACTTGTCGAAGAATGCACTTCCTTCCAATCAATGCATGAATCCTCTGTATCATCCAAGACACCTGCAACAACATCTATGATGTCTACCATCTTAGGCTACAATTCCATCCATCCTCCAAAGAAAAGGAATAAGCCATGGCATACATATGCACCAGTCTAATCTGAGATACCACCATTAGAACCAACTAAAAGAAAGGGTTTCAACACATTGAAGCCACACCATTGTGCTCACAAGTTATACAAAATTAATATCAATTTCAAGGCTCAAACAAGAACAAAACTTGAAAAACATCCTCCAGAAAACAAGATAGAACACTAGCTAGAACAACAACCAGAAAACTAACTGCTCCCATCCAACTGATTAACCCACACAACTGAAAATAACACACACAAGTGCCAAACCATCCAATCTGTTCATACCTCAAAGGTATCCTCATTAGTAAACTCATGCCAGCAACATAGCCAACCCGTCAATCGCAGATACAAGCTCCATGTACAAACCAATCGAAGAAGACCAAACACATCCAAGAACTCCCACTGCATAGGTAATGCCAAATTTGAAAGAACAAGGCATAGCAAGTCTACAAATAGCATAACATAGAGAGTGTAAACATGTAGTTTCAAGGAACCATCCATAATGATATGTAAAACCTATAAGAAAATAACATGTAAGAACAACTCTCACCATAAGTCTTCATAGCTCTCCCAAGTTCTCCACACCCAACAAAAGAAAGAGATTAAGAACCTCCATTTCATCACCCAAGAGAATGAGTGAAAACACATGACCACAAGCTAGTGATCACTACAACTCTAACCAAACCTCAAACCAATTTAATGTGAAACCAAACATCTAGGAAAACAACCATGACCAAAGAGAGCACCTTTGCACATCATGTACCTATAGAAAATCCTCCTACATACACCTCTAAATTCCAACTATGAAAAGTATGATCTCCTTAACAACACCCAACTATTCAATCTCCAAGATTAAACAAAACATATATATAATGCAATTATATGGATGTAAGCTTCTCCAAGAAGATCAAACTACTGCATTTCCCATTTTAGGAAATATGCGACTAAACATCACTAAATGTAATCAAAATGCATAAGCAGATAACCATGCTATTCATCTCTCACAATGATTCCTTCAAAAACATCTAATAGCAGTTCAATATCCATATCCATGAAAGAAAGCATAAAACACCTAAGAGAAACAATGGGCAATACCTCTCAAGTGATAAAATACTGAGTAGACCAAGAGTGGGGAACGAGAATGCTCCTCCAAGATATGCAAGCCATAATGAATCCTCCAAGAGAAATCTCCTCATTGGTCTATGTTGAACTCATGTCCAACCAAGGTGTAGGCTCCTTAGACTTTCTGTTGAAATCTCCATCAAGAGTAACCATCAACAACACTTCTCTCATATCAAGAGAAATACAACCTCACCTTATTTTCCATGTATCCATGAGCATCTAAAAAATATCATTTCATACTAAACTCCAAATGCATCACTGCACTATCATGAAGCTCTCAAGCATATAACCAATACACCTAAAACATAGAGAATCACTACACCATTGCCAAAGCTCCAATCATCTAAATCAGAAAATTATCATGACATAATGATATTACTATCCCCCTTAGGAGATACCATGCTCTAGGTGAGCTTACCATGGTCTCAAGAACAATTCATCATGCTAAAATTCTAATGCACAAGCAAGAGTATAACATGACATGAAACAACTATAAACCAACATCGCCTGTCAAGAACAACCAACACCTTAGTCAAAGACTCCAAGTGTCCTTCATGGTTCCAAGATGTTACACATCTTCCAATAGTTTCCATGCAAATGTGAAAGAACCCTTATGTAGCAATAGGATATAAGAGTCCCTCCTAGTAACATTTGCAACACTAAAGAAGATCATCCATCACCTAGTGATGAATCCATAGTCACGGGTAAAGCTCCAATTGAACCATGAAACCCAAGCTCTCAAGCATCATGACCAAAAATCTGCTAATTTGAAAATCCTTCAGGTCCACACATTAACATATCCATCTAACAACAATACCAAGTAGCACCAAGATCTCCAAAACCAAGTAGAAATAACCATCACTATCAAAATATTACACAAAGCAGTGTATCCAAGCTATCCATGACATCATGATACACATGCTATAGGTCCCCATAATTGACTATTCAGGTACTCACTCCATCCATCCTCTCATCTCAAAGAAACCAAACCAATGCACAAGTGACCATAGACAAGGCTAGCTAACAAGTCTACACAAACACTGAATCAACCTCGAGGATATAGACAGTCCACTTCCAAGTTATCTCACTATAGCCAATGGGTAGATAATCCACCAACCACATAACTTGTAGATCATAAACATCGAATGCACAAACCCATCATTGAACTATAAACTACAACACTAATATCTCAAGGAGAATAACAATGTAGAAAACTTGGCTCAACCACCAGATCTATTTCAAATTTGATTTGCCAATCATGTCCACAATGAGCACCATAGTCAAGGGAACCACCAAGCATCACCACAAGAATGATGAATGACTAATCATATACCAACACTCCCATGCAGAGAAGAAAACACACCTTCTCTTACCATGCATAAATCATGCATGAAAAACTACAAATAGCTCATCCAGTTACACCCCAAAAGCCAAGGTCTAGAAAAATAGCTTTAAGAATAGTTCCACATAGCCACAAGTTTTTTCTTTCCTTGACTGTGTAAAACTTGCAAAACCAATGTGTTCAAGAACACCCATGCATACCCATATCCACTTCACATCTGAATGATTCAAAATTCTAAAACACTGTAAAGGTTAAACTAGAAAATAGATTGTCATGAATGAGCATCACCATAGATTTTTAAGAAAACCTAAAGAAAACTCTCAAACCTAGAAGCACGCATCTGAAACATGTAGGTACAAAACATCCATGAGAAGAAAAGGTAGTCAGAGACTCCAGACCCATTTCAGGCCAACTCCTCAGTCAACAACATGTACGTGCATCCAAGAGAGAGTAGCTATTGTAGAAGCTTTTAGATCATCCAATGATCAACTCCATAGCCTTCATGCAATCGGGGTACTAGTAAAATTATGCCTTCCATTACCTAGAAAAGCCACAGCCATGAAGCAAAATATTCCACCCCATGCATCAGGATTATACCGCTGCCAACTCACGAGCTTCAGGCCACATCATTTCAATATGACCAACTCAAGTTTCTCCATCTTCCCCATCCTTCATATTGGGTGTTGTCTCTTGAAACAAAAAAGAGCAAGGACTTCTACTCACCAAAGGATCAAACATCAATCAACTCCTTCTGATCTCCTCAAGCTTACCAGACTAAGAAATCTTCACAAAAGGAATCCATAGAACTAGAAACACCAGGAATTCTTACATGCAAGCCACATAAAAGTCCATGCAAGTACATTCAACACACATGCAAGTAAATGAAACTCACAAACCTACACATGCAAGCAAAAGAAAATCTCAGAAGAAGGCTCTGATACCACTTGTTGGGAGATTTTGGTCATCTCAAAAATAAACATCTAAGAATAGCAGTTCCTTCGGTAATTTTAATTTCATTAGATTTCCTCAAAGACACAAACTACTATGCCACAAAGTAGAATCAAACATAGTTCATTTCCCACATTGACCGTTAGAGAAAATTTAATGCTAATTAAATCAGTTCCAAACAACACCATTAAACAAATTCAATCACGTAGAACCATTAAACATGAAAGATGAAATAGACAATAGAAAAACATAGATTTATGTGTGGAAAACCCTTATGGGTAAAAATCACCACACTCCAAAGGCCCAGATCATCATTGTATTATTCAGCAACAAAATATAGTTATAATACAATATTAGGTTCATGGCCTTTACAAGAGATTTACATCTTGTTCCATTCTAGAGAGAATCCGATAGGATAACCTTGTTCTATTTACCTCTCAGTCCAAATTGCAAAATGTTCAAAGATTTATACCATTTTTTCTCTTTCCAATGGTTCCAGGTTGACCAGGAAAACTAACCAATTCTAATTGTTGATCCAACCATCAATAGGTTCCAACCAATCATCATTTTCCACCTCAACATCCATTGGGTCCCGTTGAGATATTCTATGCAAGTCACTGAGTCAACCATCATCATATCAAGGGGGCACCAATTCATCTCCCACCAATACAGGGAAGTCTCATCGATGTAGCATACACCACCTACACCATTGGCCTATTAGAGAGACACCCACAAAGGTTCCACCAATACCAACATCTTCTACCGATGAACCACTCCATCATTCCATCAGTGGAAAAAGCTTTAGTGTCTTGTCGAAGACACAACTTCCCACCGATGAGGATCTAATGCTACGTATCAGGCTATCAATGTGATAGCTCATAAACTCCCACCGACAATGTCATCTCCCACTGACGAGTCTTTACAACCACACGAGCCACTGCTCCATCGGACCATCAAGGAGACACAAGGCAGAGTCCCACCGATGAGGCCAAGTTACACCAATGAGAGTCACCAACATACTCACCATAGCCCATTGATCTATTAGGGGGATGGAATTTAAAGTCCCACCGAAGTAGCCACATCCCACCGATGAAGGCCCCAATCACTAAGTTGCTCAAAAAATGAAATTCAGAACCTCATGTCAGAGGTTGTGAAGTTTCCAAAACTCATGACATGCTGACAAAAAAGAGAACCACCTTCACTTCACAGTCGCTAAGTTGGGAGGTTATGAAGCTTCAGAACCTCGCAACTTAAGTTAGGAAAACTTGAAAACCAGTGACTTACCTAAGAAACTATTTTCCACCAAAGGGATTTCAATAAGACTAGTAACTTTGTCCTGTGATATCCAACTATCTATTTGACAATGCAGAGGCCCAAACACCAGTACATTTGAGGCACCATTTCTCAATAGATTCCTCGAGGAATTAGGTATAGCCCCTAGGGTTCACTCTCCTTTCATTACTTGAGTTAATATTGATATATGGTAATGGAATAGCTTGTGACTTGATGGTGTATTTTGATCATGAATGTGTTGTAGGAATTTAGTTCTTAACTGAATAATATTCTATATTGGATCAAATGCACTATTATGCTTTTTAAGAATTGTGTGCTTTGGAAATAAAATTGGGTGAGTTAGTCATGTGTTGTAATCAAAATTTGAAATTTGAAATTTCTGTTTTTCCCTTGCTATATTTTATTACAAAATTTTTGGGCATTACATTCGGTATTAGAGCATGGTTGCAACACTAGGATATCAGGTTAGTGTTGTTTCCCTTGTGTTGTGCTTGTGTGAATTTACCTTGGGTGCTTATTTCCTTGTTATGAGGGATGGATAGAATGGCATTATGCTATCTTTCCTTTCTTTATTCTTTGATAATTTTGGTTGTGAAATTGTTAATTTAAAAGGGAATAACTATGTTGTTAAATTGATTGAGCATTATGTAACCTCATGTGAATGATGCATCTGATTATGAAGAATTTTAAATATCCTATTTAATAGATTTTGACTTGCCAAGTTTTAAATATAAATGCACCTATGTACCCTCCCGTAGTACTTGTAAGTGTTTAAGATGAAAAAGTTTAGGCAAATTAAATGTGTCAATTGTATTTTTCGTTCATGTTGATTAGCATGTTATGGTGAAATATTGTTGTGAAGACTGAGCCAATTTGGAATGAAAATAGAGATGAAAACAAAGTGAATGGCTGGAAAACTATGTATATTATTAGTATAAAATCCACCCTCGTGCTATCCTATAACCTTAAACCTTATGGAGATTAAAGATTATTCTTAAGACATGACTGTTATGGAGACAATACAACCTTACTTAAGTAAATATCATTTAACTTCATAATGCAAGTGAATAACTTAGTATAAAACACTATAATTCATATTTCTAAATCTATATACCTTGGGGTGTTTTGAAAATACAATTCCTTAATTGTGGGTGGATAAATGAAGTACTCCCTAAAAGTGCATGTTGCTTTTAAATCAATCAAATACATTCTTTATATAAAGCTATCTTGTAGATATGGAGGAAATATGTATGTTGGGAAAAAGGTCACAGTTCCAAAACTGAAATTCCTACCTTAGGATGTATGTGTGATCTTGTGCATGGAATTAGCTAATTTTGAGATAAAACAGAATAGTGAATACAATAAGCAAGTAAATAAATAATGAAGGTGGAGAGGGAATGAATGTAATAGTAAACCTTACACTATGAAATTCTGATTTAAGTTGTTCTTTCATCACATGGCATGTCTAGAATTTAGAGTGGCATGTGCATCATAACAACATTACTTTGGTGAGACTTAAGGTCCCCAATTGCATTATTAGTCATAAAAAGCCATATAGCTATTAACTCATTTGAGATGCAAATTTTAAGTGTGTGATTAAGTGAATTTTGAATGAAAAGAATGTTTTGTTTGTGGTACTAATAAACTTGACTATGTTTTTTGTATCAAGTATGTTGAGTGTTGGGTAGCCTTGTTTAAGAAGATGTTTTATCATGAATGCATATGTCATCCTGTATAATAGAATATTTTGTGATTTAATTATGTACAAGAAAATGGTTTGTTGCTTTAAAGATGAAAAATAGAAAAAGAAAAGAAAAGAGAAGTTATTTTATATTCTCGGTGTATAATGGTGCTTATGTTGTGTATTGTGGTAATTTTTGTGGATTGACCAAGTTGTAAAAGTAAGTGTATGTTGTGCATCTTTGACTCATATGAAATGGAATGATAAGATTCTTGATAGTTAATGTGATTTGACATGTGGAAACAATTATATGTGTTGTTCCCAAGTACAAGATATAGGGTATCTGACTTGGGATAAGGGTGGTGAACGTCTAGTATAATCACTTATGTGTACCCTTCTTGATTATCTTGTGTAGTTGATTTGTTGTGAAATGGAGTAAGTATGAAATGTGTGGATGTGTATTTATTCAACGAAATGTGATGTATTCCTTTGTGTTAGTCTTATTTGTATGTTAAATGTGTACCCCTAGTGTATGGTTCCCCCCTTATGGGAGTGAGATGCCAACTAGTGTAAACAAGGGGTTGAGAGGCACATGTTCATCCATCGAGAAATTACGAGCTTAGGGTGTTATCCCTAATCATGATAAAGGATCTATGTGAAGTTGTTATAATTCTACAATGGATGTTGACTGTGGCCTACTCCCCCACATATGAGAGACACACTTGTTGGTTCATAGTGCAAATCTAATCCCTGACTTTTATAACCCATGGGTAAATGATGGAATTACATGGACCACCCATGATTCATATTAATGTGGTCAGGGACCACCAACTATTCATATTCATTTGGTTAAGGACCACCAGCGATTCATATTTATGTGGTCAGGGACCATCATTTATTCAGATTCATGTGGTCAGGGGCCACCAGTGATTCATATTTATGTGGTCAGGGACCACCAATTATTCATATTTATGTGGTCAAGGACCACCAGTTATTGCATGCTATTATACTTATGTGGTTAGAGAACCACCATTCCCCTCCTTTTAGGTGGCTTATCAAGTCACATGGTGCTTGTAAAGTGCAAATTTTATATAATTGATGTTTTATTTTATTATGCATCACTAATGCAGAATTTTATAGTATTTTATTAGGCTATTTAGCCATTTGAAGGTTGTTATAGTCCTATTTTCCTCAAGGACTTGTTTGATTTTTTTTTTTAATTAAGATTGGGATGTTGCAATGTAGCTACAATTGATCTTTATTTTGTTTCTCTCTTGAATTTATAGTTTCCTCTTTGGGATCTTTATTAAAAAATTGGTTTATGATCTTATGCTACTCAGTTTGAGACTCTCTTTGTATTTACAAAATTGCTAGCATGTGTGGTGTAATGTGACATCTGTATATTGCCATATCTCAGGGGTTCCCTGGAAGGTCATATAGGGGAGTAGATGCGCTAGGGAATTATTTTGAAAGGGGTTGCAAATGGGACCAGTATGGGATGATCATTGATCCATTCTTCCCCTAGTTCTATCATTGTTCTTATATGTATTGAAGAGTCATTAGAGAAGGGCATCAATACTATGTTTCCTAATTTGCTATGGTATCCATGAATATCCATCCTTGTAAATCCCATTATGTGATCCTTATGTTGTAAATTATGTGACTGTATGATTGATCTGAGATAGATCTAGACTAAATTGCAGAAATGAATGCTTAATTTTTACAATGATTATTCCAAGTTAATTAAATCAAAATTAACTTAAGGAAATAAAAAAATGAAGGAATTAACAAACTGAAAGAAGGTGAGAGAGAAGAAGAGAAAAGTGCAAACAGTTGATAACGGAGTTCGTCACGAAAGTGACTACGTCTCCGGGTCCACTCCAATAGAGAGACCGATCCGATTAACTCCAAAAATCAATTACAAAGCACCACAATCATTCTCCAAGCACTTCGGCAGCATAACAACGCTCTGACGTGCAAGAATGACTCAAAGAATCTCCACAAGACCTCTCTTTCTTGTCACCACAGCTTCAAGACTTCGTCACCTGAAAAAAACTTGGATTGCCACTCTCATCTCACACCCCCTTTTTATACATAAAATTAACTCAATTTGGCCTTTAACCAATTGATTTACAAAATATTCCTTATCTCTCCAAAATACATAAAATCTTTAACAATCTCCCATTTTTACATATCTCAAATCACTAAATCTCCCTATTTTACATAATAAATCCTTCCAATTATTCATTCTCGGGCTTTGTTGTTTTGGAGGTTTTCAATTTAATCTTTAAAAATATTATTGTTTGTTTAATTTTTAATTTAGGGAGTTTGTTTTTTAATTTAAAAGTTTTTCGGCTTTGGGAATTCCTCAAAACCGCCCGGCCCCCTAACAATTTTAAACATCCTTTGTTAGTGCAACGGCGGATAGTCATTTTGGTCACCGGCGGGTTCGGAGTTCAAAACCCGTCGGTGGTTTGTTTTAAACAAACTTCTAAAAAAACCATTAACAAAACAATCCGCCATCCCTTTATTCTTGAACGCCCGGATTTGGTGGAACGGCTATGGGCTATATTGGGTGGCACGAGGTTGGGGGTTCAAATCCCCCAACTATCCTTTTAACAAAAAAAACAACTTTTCAACCAACGCGGATAGAGATGAAAGAGAGCACCACGTGTCGCACCAGGAGGGTGCCACATGGCAGAATCTGATTGGCCAATAGCACTGACGTGGACGACAACTCAGCACTGACTCGGATGACGTGGATGCTGACTAGACCTGCTAACTGTGTGTACGGACTGCTGACTAGACTTGCTAACTGGGCGTACGGACTGCCACGTGTCACTCTGCGATTGGTCCATACAAATGCCACATGTCACTCTGGTTTTTCCACATCAGATTCCATACCACATGCTGACGTCATCTGTACGGATGATGACGTCATCATTGTTCTTACTAGTCACCAAGTCAACCGAGAGCTTTGACCGCTGATAACTCTCGCATACGATGTCGGATTTTGACGAAACGAACACTGTCGGAATCGTCTCGACGAGCTCTTCGCGATGACGCTGACTTCGACAACTTTTGACGACATCATTTTTTTCACTTCCTGGATGCCCCTGATCCCAGTTTGACCGAAGGTTTGACTGGCTATAACTCGTGCAAACGGACTCCTTTTCGCTCCGTTCGAGTTGCGTTGGAATCAAGACGCTGAGCTCTTTCTGATGGTGTAGATTCTGGAGAGAAATGAGACACTTCAATTTTCACTGAAACTATCCACTGGATAAAACTATTTGCAGCGGCCGGTCAACCCTAAAATTGAGGCCCTAATGGCGCAAGAGCTAACCAAGCTCATTGAATCACGCATTGTTGATCTGTATAGGATCTAGACTAGATTACAGTATTTAAATGCTTAACTTTTACAATGCTTTTACAATGATTATTCCAAGTTAATTAAATAAAAATTAACTTAAGGAAATAACAAAATGAAAGTAATAACAAGGTGATTATAACAGAAAGGAAGGAAATGAGAGAAAAAAAGAGAGAAGAAGAGAAGTGCAAACAGGGATATTTTGAAGATTTTTAGATGTACAGAGGAAGTCTTGAAGCTGTGGTGACAAGAAAGAGAGGTCTTGTGGAGATTCTTTGAGTCATTCTTGCACGTCAAAGCGTTGTTATGCTGCTGAAGTGCTTGGAGAATGATTGTGGTGCTTTGTAATTGATTTTTGGAGTTAATCGGATCGGTCTCTCTATTGGAGTGGACCCGGAGACGTAGTCACTTTCGTGACGAACTCAGTTATCAACTGTTTGCACTTCTCTTCTTCTCTCTCTTTCTTTCTCTCATTTCCTTCCTTTCTGTTATAATCACCTTGTTATTACTTTCATTTTGTTATTTCCATAAGTTAATTTTGATTTAATTAACTTGGAATAAACATTGTAAAAATTAAGCATTCATTTTTGCAATTTAGTCTAGATCCTATACAGATCAAGTTGGTATCAGAGCTTAGTTGACTTTTATTGCAGTTATTTTTTTTTTTTGAATGCTAACAAGATCTAGGATTCAGAAGGGTGAAGGAAAACTCGAAGACTTTAATCCTGAGATCGGGAAGCGTAAAACATTTCCAAAGATGTCAGTTTCTGGAATGGAGGTTCCTGAAGAAATCAGTGAGCAGGAGTTTCGAAGAGCATTCCTTGAGATGAAGGCTAAGGTGGACATTCTGTTTCAAGAGAGACAAGAACGGAAGGAACGTGAAGAAGGTTCGTTGAAGCAAGAAGATCGCAAAGACAAGAAAGAGGAACAACATGGAGATGGTGGCAAGAAACCAAATCACCCCTTTTCTTCTTCTCCTCCCTCTTCTCCTTCTCCTTCTTCTCCATCTTTTCCTCATTCCATTTCTTCTAATCCTTTCAAGAGTGGATATAAGCCTAAAATCAAATTGGATGTAAAATTTGACTTGCCTAAATATTGTGGTGAACTTAATGCTGAAAAATTGGATGATTGGATTCAACAAATTGAGGTTTATTGTAGAGTCCAGAACCTATTAGATGATGTTGATAGGATCCAATTAGCTACTCTTCGTTTAGGAGGTACAACCTTAACTTGGTGGGAGAGTAAGTCTAAGGCAGAAGTTTCACAACATGGTAGAGTTAGTTTAACTTGGGCAGAATTTATTAATGCTCTTAAGAAGCATTTTATCCCCTAGGACATATGCAGCAGTTAATGATGGATTGGCAAATTTTTAGGCAAGGGAAAGGTCAAACTGTCCAAGAGTACACCCATGAATTCAGGAAAAGGGCTATTGCTTTGAATGTTCCTTTGTACACTCAGGACACCTTGTTGAAGTACATAGGAGGTTTGCATTCCTATCTTAGGCATTCCATTTTGGTTTTGAACCCTTGTAATTTGGATGAAGTGTCTGTTCAAGCTACACACTTAGAGTCAAGGGGTAAAGGATCTTTCATTGACAAGTTTGATAATGATGTAAAGAAATCTTCTAAGAATGCAGAGACAGGGAAAGGAAAGAAGGCAGCTACAGTTAAGAAGGATGAGAAACTTTCTTGTTCTCATTGTGACAAGAATGGTCATGATGAAGATCACTGTTGGAAGTTGCATCCGGAATTGAAGCCTAAGTGGGCTCAAAGACGTAATCAGAAACAGAAGGGTAAGGACAAATCCACAAATGTTGTTATGGATCTTGGTTCAGATTCAGATGATGAGACTAAGATAACAGCGATGGGTCTAAAAGGTAAAATCCCTATTTCTGGTGTTTCTGTTGGTAGTTGTGATTCTACTTCTAAAGTTAATGATTTCTCCGAAGATGTGAAAAGGAATGAGCTATTTCATTTAAGGGTTGTTGCTAAAAATAGTAAAATTGATGCACTCATAGATAGTGGATCTCAGGTGAATTTAATTTCAGAAAGTGTTGTAAAGAACTTGGTATTAAAAACTACACAACATAAGAAACCTTATCCACTAGGCTGGATTTGTGAAAATGATAAGTTGCAAGTAACAAGACAATGCACCTTAAGATTCGCAATCACTAGTAAATTTGTGGATGAAGTACAGTTTGATGTAGTTCCATTGGATATCTGTGGGATAGTGCTTGGTAGCCCTTATCTTTATGACAGAAAAGCAATTTTCTATAGGGAAAAGAATCATTATCACTTGTTTAAGGATGGCATTCAGTATATTGTACATTCTCACAGGATTAAGACTGATCGTTCTTTTGCAAACACAGGGCAGTTAAAGAGGGTAATTAATGCAAGTAAAGAGTTAACTCTTATGTCTGTTAGTACAGGTGGTTCTACACTTGAACTTGGAGTAGCTAACCAGGGTCAGATGTTGCAGGATGCACTTGCAGTATGAGAAAAATGATTATTGAAAGCATTGATGGATCCTTGGGTAATAATGTTCCTGTTGTGAAGGATCGATATGTTGTTGACTTACTTTCTTTCATTTCTGCATTATTGTTCAGCTTGATGCTAGTCAATTTTTGTTGGTTAGTGGCTACGGCAATTGATGTAGATGCTTATGGAAGTGATAAAGTTATGTTTGTGTTCAACAATGTTGTTGCAGTCTTTATTGTGCTTGTGAGCCAGGTATTCAGATGTACAGGGGATACAGGACAAGTGGGGAGGCCAAGTCCTCACTTAATGTCAGATTAAATGCCACTTTTGGAGGTCCAAAAGGTCTTTAGTGGGGAGGCCTAATCCGGTGGATAGTTTCAGTGAAAATTGAAGTGTCTCATTTCTCTCCAGAATCTGCACCATCAGAAAGAGCTCAGCGTCTTGATTCCAACGCAACTCGACCGGAGTGAAAAGGAGTCCGTTTGCACGAGTTATAGCCAGTCAAACCTTCGGTCAAACTGGGATCAGGGGCATCCAGGAAGTGAAAAAAATGATGTCGTCAAAAGTTGTCGAAGTCAGCGTCATCGCGAAGAGCTCGTCGAGACGATTCCGACGGTGTTCGTTTCGTCAAAATCCGACATCGTATGCGAGAGTTATCAGCGGTCAAAGCTCTCGGTTGACTTGGTGACTAGTAAGAACAATGATGACGTCATCATCCGTACAGATGACGTCAGCACGTGGTACGGAATCTGATGTGGAAAAACCAGAGTGACATGTGGCATTTGTACGGACCAATCGCAAAGTGGCACGTGGCAGTCCGTACGCCCAGTCAGCAAGTCCAGTCAGCAGTCCGTACGCATAGTCAGCAGGTCTAGTCAGCATCCACGTCATCTGAGTCAGTGCTGAGTTGTCGTCCACGTCAGTGCTATTGGCCAATCAGATTCTGCCACGTGGTACCCTCTTGGTGCGACACGTGGCGCTCTCTTTCATCTCTATCCGCGTTGGTTGAAAAGTTGTTTTTTTTGTTAAAAGGATAGTTGGGGGATTTGAACCCCCAACCTCGTGCCACCCAATATAGCCCATAGCCGTTCCACCAAATCCGGGCGTTCAAGAATAAAGGGATGGCGGATTGTTTTGTTAATGGATTTTTTAGAAGTTTGTTTAAAACAAACCGTCGACGGGTTTTGAACTCCGAACCCGCCGGTGACCAAAATGACTATCCGCCGTTGCACTAACAAAGGATGTTTAAAATTGTTAGGGGGCCGGGCGGTTTTGAGGAATTCCCAAAGCCGAAAAACTTTTAAATTAAAAAACAAACTCCCTAAATTAAAAATTAAACAAACAATAATCTTTTTAAAGATTAAATTGAAAACCTCCAAAACAACAAAGCCCGAGAATGAATAATTGGAAGGATTTATTATGTAAAATAGGGAGATTTAGTGATTTGAGATATGTAAAAATGGGAGATTGTTAAAGATTTTATGTATTTTGGAGAGATAAGGAATATTTTGTAAATCAATTGGTTAAAGGCCAAATTGAGTTAATTTTATGTATAAAAAGGGGGTGTGAGATGAGAGTGGCAATCCAAGTTTTTTTCAGGTGACGAAGTCTTGAAGCTGTGGTGACAAGAAAGAGAGGTCTTGTGGAGATTCTTTGAGTCATTCTTGCACGTCAGAGCGTTGTTATGCTGCCGAAGTGCTTGGAGAATGATTGTGGTGCTTTGTAATTGATTTTTGGAGTTAATCGGATCGGTCTCTCTATTGGAGTGGACCCGGAGACGTAGTCACTTTCGTGACGAACTCCGTTATCAACTGTTTGCACTTCTCTTCTTCTCTCTCTTTCTTTCTCTCATTTCCTTCCTTTTTGTTATAATCACCTTGTTATTACTTTCATTTTGTTATTTCCATAAGTTAATTTTGATTTAATTAACTTGGAATAAACATTGTAAAAATTAAGCATTCATTTCTGCAATTTAGTCTAGATCCTATACAGATCAATTGTCTTCCCAATCAAGCATTGTACTTGGGTATCAAATCTGGTACTAGTCCGAAAGAAGAATGGTGATATCTGGTTATGTGTGGACTTCTGAGACCTGAACAGAGCATCTCTGAAGGACCACTATCTGTTGCCCTCTATGGAGGCAATCCTACAAACTGTGGCAGGATCAGAAATGTTCTCTCTGCTGGATGGTTTCTCTGGCTATAACCAGATTCGTGTTAAAGAAGAAGATCAGCACAAGACTACGTTCACCACAAATTGGGGAACATTTGCATATGCTAAAATTCCTTTTGGTTTATCCAATGCAGGGGCAACATTCCAGCGGGCGATGGACATCGCATTTGGTGAACTGATCAGTAAGTTTATTCTAATCTATTTGAATGACCTTACTGTATTCTCTAAATCTAAAGATGATCATTTTGATCATTTGGAATTAGTTTTTCAAAAATTCCAGGAGTTCGGGGTTGCCCTGAATCCAAAGAAATGCGTATTCGGAGTACCACAGGGTAAGTTGTTGGGGCATGTTGTGTCTAAAGAAGGTGTTTCAATTGACCCCGAACGAGTAAAGGCTATCAAAGAACTTCCCCTTCCAGTAAATAAGAAAGGTGTCCAGTCTTTCCTGGGCAAAGTAAATTTCATCAGCAAATTTATTTCTTATTTCGCAAGAATGATTAGGCCAATCACCCAAATGCTGAAAAAAGATCAAGCTTTCAAGTAGACAACGGAAGCTCGGGAGGCTTTTGAAAAGGTCAAGGAAGCAATTTCCGTAGCCCCAGTGCTGGTTAATCCGGATCAATCCAAATATTTTATAATGTATGCTTTCAGTAGCAAGTCCAGTATTGCTACCATTCTAACCCAAAAGGGTAACGCAGAAGAAGGGGAACACCCAGTGGCTTTCTATTCCCGAACCTTAAAAGAATATGAGGTGAATTATAACTTTGTCGAAAGACAGGCCTTTGCAATAGTAAAGGAACTTAAAAAATTCTGCCATCTAATTTCCTACAACAAATTTTTGGTATATGTCGCACATTCTAGTGTGCGTGAATACATCATAGAAGGAGAAATCACAAAAAAAAGGGCTAATTAGATCACCAAGATCCTTGAATACGACATCGAAGTCAGGCCTACTAAGACTATTAAAGGAAGAGGACTGTGTGAGTATATGGCACAAAGCGAGGAGGTACCTACCGCGGAGGGGCAGCCAGAGCTCGTCCTGATAAATGAATCAGCATTGAATGGTAATTGGCTGACTGATAGAGTGAGGTTCATGCAAACCGGAAGGTATCCGCCAGGCCTCCCATCCCAAAAAAGAATGTATTACCAGCTTCAGAATTACGGGTATACGCTGATAGAAGGAGTCTTTTTCGAAAGGAATTTCAATGGTGTTCTCCTGCGATGCGTTACTTCAGAGGAGGCGCATAGGATCCTCGACGCATTCCATAATAGCGACGAAGGAGGGAATTTCTCCGCCAATACCAACGCAATTAAAATCATGCGCGTTGGCTATTACTGGCCTACACTTTTCAGTGACTCCCACTCGCTGGTAAGAGGTTGTAAAAAATGCCAGTTCTTCACTGACAGAAGGAAGAATTCAGCAATGCCCCTCAGACCTATAGTGGCAGACGAACCGTTTGCGCAATGGGGCCTGGACTTCATCGAAATGATCAACCCGGTTTCTAGTGCCAGACATAAGTGGATTCTAACCACTACGGATTACTTCACGAGGTGGACGGAAGCTGTTCCCCTTAAAGATGCAACAGAAATAGAGATTGTAGACTTCCTCGAAGAACTGGTGACAAGGTTCGGTCCTCTGAAAACGATCATTTCAGACAATGCCAGAGCATTTCTAGGTACAAAGGTATGTCAGTTTGCATTAAAGAATGGCATATTCCTTAAAACATCATCAAACTATTACCCACAGGGAAATGGTCTAGCAGAGTCGACGAACAAAAGTTTAGTCTGACTCCTTAAAAAGGTTGGTTCAGAGCACCAGAGGGAATGGCATAAGAATCTTCGAAAAGCACTCTGGGAAAACCGCATAACTCCTAAGCAAGTCCTTAAGACTTCGCCTTATGAATTGGTATACGGGAAGGAAGCACTGTTACCCATCTCCATGGAGATTCCAGCAATACAATTGTTGAAATCTCTTGAGATAGAACAAAATGAAGCCATGGAGGTTCAGCTCGCCGAACTGCTGGAAGTGCAAGAAAAAAGGGAGAATTCCCTAATGGCAATGACAAATCGTCAACAGGCGGTCAAACGATGGTTTGACAAGGCTTCCGACCAAGGTCTAAAAAGTGGAGACTTAGTGCTAAAATATGACAGCAGGGCTGCGAAGCCAGGTCAGCATGATAAGTTTGATAGCCTATAGGATGGACCCTTTAAAATCATTCGGTGCAAACAACACAACGCTTTTGAGCTGGAGAACATGGAACAGGAACCGCTAGGAATCCCGGTCAATGGGATTCATCTTAAGTTGTTCCATTAGACATTAAACTCCATTTTGTACATATGTAAATAGCGCTTTTATTTTCTTTCCCGTTTGTTTGGCCGGTTCTTTTTTCTAAAATCAGTTTGTATTTCTGCAAAATTACTCATTATCATTGGCGGGTGAAACACCGGGGTTGCTCTACACAAAATGCATTCATGAATGGAAAAATAGCATATAAAGCTTGCAAGCCCAAAAAAGTTTAAACACAGAAGCAGGAAAGAACATGGATTTTCCTTAAAACGAGAGATATATATTTATATATATGTTCTTTGGTTACAAAATGGTTGTGGTGCCGTATTCCAAATATACAAGCATATTGAGGTATATTATATATGATAGTCTTTTATCAGGCTTATATACAGCAAAGAGAGTTGTATTTTGAACAGCAGGCAAAGGGGTTGTCTATCCGAAGGCATGACTGGCAGCAATTGACTCATTCACTGCAGTGTCCACTTCTTCCTTGTCCACGGGCTCCTCAACGGTATTGGCAGTATCATTTGGCAAAACCGCCATTAGTGATGGAAACACTAGGTTCCTGAAGTCAGTATACCAGTCTACATCGTAGAAAGGTATAACGTTGTAGCTCTGAAACAGGAAGTGTAGGGCCTGAGTAACCCTCTGTTGGTGCTAGTCACGAGTCTGCAGGTAGAATCCGCTGAGAAATGGCAGTCAAACGATGACAGCTTCTTCTTCAATATAGCGACACAGGTCGCTAGCTGTTGGCAGACCTATGCCATAGGCAACATGTGCAACGACCTCACCAAGACCATTTAGGTATTTCTTCGAGAAGATTTCTTTCACCAGCTTCAGGATTAGTGGTCGGGGAACGGACATGTCCAGCATGGATGCTAAAAAATGGGAGCATACGTTGGTATTCACCCGATACTTATCCTCGTATTCTATGCAATTTTTTCCTAACACCCACTTAATGGCTACCAAAACCAGAGAATGCTTGTTCTTTGTCATCCTTTTCAGCCTCCTAGTTGAAATCTCACCTAGGAACGCAGTCTGTGACTTATACGAGGTTAGACGAATTGGGGTATCCATTGCCCTGACACTGTCCCTGGACCTCTGAGCTAATGTCAAAATTGTTTACCACCTAACCTATGAAAAGACTGGCTTAAAACTCAGCTACTGGCCTATCACTTCTCAAAAGTTAAGTATAAATTGCTTACTACTTACTGGCCTATTTATAGAAAAATTGATAGGACCCATGCTAACCCGCCTCTAAAAAAACGTGATGTTATGCTAGTTGCTATCTCGAAGGACGAGTCTGCATTTGCTCACATTTTCGGGCCAGTTACATATGTGATAGCACGGCTCGATGCATGCTTAATTAAATGAAGTTGATTAATTAGTTTTTAAAAAAGGTGGCGCTTGTTAGCGGAGAGACGTATGACCGTATGCTATTGTGTCATCTCTCAAGCACATCCCAAAGCCCAAGGCGATACTCATATCTTTTCAAGCGGTGATCGTTTGCTTGGCGTAATCATTCCGGCCGGATATTAATTGCCAACGCATGCTAATACAGGGTTGGCAAGCCAGTTGCCGACTCAATTTCCAAGGAGATCAGGGCGTATCACTCGATCACCCAAATGCAATAATGAAATTCGGCCGCCTCAGAATAGCAATCAGTTCATCTTGCACGAGTTGTAAGATTAACGGTACATGCCGAATTAAATGCAAAAGGCTTGCCTTCGCCTACCACCCTTGGGAAAGGTTGCTATTATTGCATGAAAAGGCTTAACATTACAAATTCTTTTTACAAATGCCCAGGATAAGTGCAGAGTTGTTTTTTGTTTGTTTATCTAGAGCCGAGCATAGTCACAGTTATCCAAGAACTTGCAGGAATCTTTAGGGAAGGAGAATGTCAGAAACTTCAGCTCAGCCAATGCAGGAGGAAATTAGCCAGGAACTATTCATGGCTATTCATTCTTTAGTAGAGGTATATATTTATGAGGATGTGGCGTACGCCACACCTGGTATACCCAGCAAGACAAGAAGACCCTACATAGAGAAGCTAGATAGACCCAAGAAATGGAGTAACCAGAAAAAAGTTGAAGAGGAATGGGACAATATTTACAACCCAAGGCTTGCGAAAAACCCTAAGTCCCTCAGAGAGGTAGCTTGTGCAAGGTTATCAGCATCAAGGGCAGACCAATCCATAGTAAGTAGGGTCTGGTATAGTGGTCTCCCACAATACATGGTCTCATTGGTGCACTATTGCCCAGAAGTGGTCGATGCTGCTATTCAGTGCTATAATCCAGATACCCATTACATTGAAGGCTGCAACTTAAGAGTGCATATCAGCCCAGAGGCCATCTGGCACATGTTATGTATCCCGGATCCGAGTAAATGGAAGGAGACTATCGATCCCTTTCACCCAAGCAAGGGAGAGAAAATATGGAGGAAGATGAAAACCAACTCGGAGTTCTTGTTAGAGGAGACTGGTAAGAAAGGTATTGCGACCGCTAAAGCGCCAAGTATCCCTTTGTCGCGTGGTGCATTCCACAATGATCGCCAAGACACCATGTCAATGTTGGCATTTGTATGTGGCCAAGACTCTGATGAGAAGATAGAGGTTTTCTAGCTGGGACCGGTGATGCAATTTCGCAAACAACACGAACTCTTCTAGTATGATTTTGCGGAGTTCATGGTTGAATAAATGAAACAACAAATTAAGAATTATCAAGCGGAAAGGAAGTTTAGATTTCTTTCCTACCTGGTCCACATGTTTCTACATCAGAATCTGGATTTCTTCGCCCGATTTTTTCCGCTATCAATTTTTGATGAGCAAAATAAAAGGAAGTCGGTGTCTACATGGACACCTTTCCTTTCTACATCATATGATTATTATGTGTTTGCGGACTATTTCATAGCCCTAGTTTTGAATGATTTGATCAGAGAGGGTGATATTATCCGGCTCGATAAGGAGCAAACCAGGTTCATGCAGAGCTACACCCCTGCTTGTGACTGGTTCTTAGGCAGGGATTTTACTATCCTCTAAATGCGGGGTTTTACTGACAAACCATTCCTGCTCCCAGCTTGTGTTATCGATAGAGTGCTCGCACTGGAAATATTCTGGCAGGTGTGTGTCATTGATTTCACTTTCTGTAGCAGCGGAAAGGTCAAGAGGAAGGAATTCTTCACTTGTCCAAAGAATTTCAAGTCGGTAACTCTGCGTAAAAAATAATCGCACCAGTTGTTAAAGGATAAGCTGGCACATGTCAAATTGGTACTGGTAAACGATAAGTGGGAATACAACCCTTTCAATGACTTACCGGAGCCACATATGAAAGTTACCCATGTTTCCCGACCATACTGAGAGAAGCGGCTTAATTCACGAATGGATAGAGATGATAATTTTGTTGAATTAGCGCAAATCCCTACACCGGACACTAGAGGCCCATGGCACAAGTTCTACATTCCTGTGGCTATGGCCAAAGATAATGTTCCCATGGAGTGCAACATGTACAACAGTTTGAAGAAGGATGAGGAATGGAGTGATGAAAAAATAAAGGCTTTCTAGACATATCGCCAGGAAGTAGCACAGTTGGATACTCCTTACAATCAGGCAAAGGATGACCCGGAATTTGAAAGATGGTGGAATGAAGGCCACCCCAGCCCGAGCTCTAGTTTTGATAGGAGCGAAGAGGAGGAGGAATCCGAGGAGCATGAAGAGGAAGTGGGGGCATCATCCTCCTCAGTGCAAAAGGGCAAGGTCTCTAGGCATGCCGCCTATGTGGCCACGAATGTGCGTTTTAATATATCAAGAGGCTTGCATACACTCACTTGGGCCACTAAACTAGCCAGACTAACACCTCAGCAGAAGGATTCGGCTACCGACGTTAGTGAGTGTCCGCCTGCTAAAAGACAGTGCACGGAAACTATTATCGGAGGGGTTTTGCAAGAACCCACCGAAGGAGAAGCGCCCACTGCTAGCCACATACCAGAGTTTGCGGGGGAGTCACGAACGATGCTGGAACCACCATCGACTAGTCAACAGGTACATTTCGCTCCTTCTCTTGCATCTCATTCCTTCATATCTTCCCCTGCTCCACTGGCGACTCCTACCATAAGTCCGAGCCCTCTACCTTCTGCTTTTGGTCCAACTTATCCGATTGGATTCGCCCCGTTTTCGCAGGCCCACCCACTTGTAATTACTCCTCTGAATAGGATCACACCTACCGCTGCCGCTCAGACTTTCCTTGTCTCGCTTTCAGAAAACGTTCCCAAAAAGATGAAATGAAACTAACTCCCAAATTTAAAATGCAATGATTTAAATTGATTTCCAGAGATGAATTCTAAAACTTTTATGTGCAAATTTCAATATAATATTTAAAGCGCAATTAAAGACTTTGAAGTTTAAATTGTATATAATAAACTGATCAACAAATTGCGTTCAAATATGTTCAATCATGTTGTCAATAAATTATTAATTCAATAAACTCAAACACTTCATTGCTCAAATAATTAATAAAACATTAATACTTATCTTTGAAATGTGCAGAAGAAACCCTCAACTATTGCTGGAATGGTCCTTGGTTCAGCCTCTTCCATATGTGAGTAGTCTGGGAGGAAAGCAGACTTGGCTGCTCTACACGAATGTTGGTTCCACCGGAACAATGCTCAACACTCGTGCCACAAAACCATGTCCTGGCCAGGACCGTCCTGAGTGCACGCACTTGTACCCCAGGTTGGACACCCACTGTAGGAGTGCCCCTTCTCTGTCCTACTCACAGCCTGCTAACCTTGAAACCCTATTCCCGCAATGTGCTCCACTTTATTTTCCCTTTTTCCATGTCTCCTTTTCCAAGTTTCACATGAATGATTTATATATCTTTTAAGGGGTGGTTTCCAAATCATCACACCCTTTCACAAAGGTTTCCTTTTCAACAATTATTTAAATAAATAATTAGGCTTCCCCTTTTAAAGAATGTTTATTCATATTCTTTAATCTCTCTTTTTACCAAAGGATTATAATATCCTTTATTTTTCTCCCCCTTTTTAATTCTAAAGGGTTATTTAATAGATTTATTTTCTCTTGGGGAAAAAGTCACATAACAATCCTCCCCCTGTAAATTAGCTGATGTCCTCAGTAGCATGAGATAAATCTACATCACAACTCAAAAAACACATAATGAATAATTGAAGAAAATGATATTGAGCATAACCATTCTTCATAATAATTTGTATATATTTACTTCATCTATATCCTTTTCTTCTCTTAGTTCATAGATATCTCCCTATTCCAATTGTATTTTAAGTTAACAAGTATTACAAGAGAAACATTTTTTGCAATGACAAGAGCTATATATATACACACATATTTACAATGAAAGAAACTAATGGTATTTTATGTGTTTACTCACACATATTTCAACCTTATCAATTTTCTTTAATATAGATATTTTAATCACTTACATGTAACTTCAACATTAAATTTACAAAATTATTATCATGTGTTGACATAACATATACCTATTCAAACGACATACATATCCCATACTATGTAGTCACTCATCCTTGAACTATAAAATTAATACACTCAAAATACATTCTAAGACGATAATCATGCATTCCGGACTACATGAGTATCTTCTTTTTTCATATGTCAAGTATAATTGAATGAAAATAAATACAATAGTCTATAAGACACATGTACAAAGTTATTGGGTTGATCAAGTCCAATATCAAAGTACAATAGAATAATACATGGTAATATTTCTTGGAATATCAATAGTAAATTATTAATATACATAGGAAACTTCATAGATAAACACTAGAACTAATCCTTCATTTAATGTAACTAGTGTGCACCCATCTAGAATAAAACTAAAATGCACTTGATGTCTATAGGTAGCCATTCCCTTATTATTTTTGACACATCAAAGCCCATGGTCCATGAGATGATTCTCATTCAAGGCTATATTAAGTGGGCAATAGTGTATTAAGATACTACTTGACAATAGGATCATATAAATTTGAAGACTTGCTTGCCTGAAACACTATTTAGGAACCTCTTACATTCTTGTAATAACAATGTGTATACGCATATTTATATAATGAACAAAGGGTGGGTAGATCACCATTTACCTCTTAAAGGAAAGAGTTAGGCTTAACTATTATTCCCATAATTAATTCTAAAGTGAATTATTGCATCATTTATCTTATGAAGAGTTTTTTTTTTTTGTAAACAAGGGGGAAATCACTGGAGTAGGATTTTACCATTATTTCACAACTTCTAAGTTGAAATATGATCCATAATATTAATACTATAAAATCCACAATCTTCAATACTAAGTTAGATATTGAAAGTATTGTTTAATTCTTAAAATACCATGTTTAATCTATTCAAATTCACAATCTTCAACAAATGATAGATCACAAAATCAAGAAACCCTTAAGTATAGGAAGGAGATCACTATGACTTCACATCTATGGCACAAGGTCATGATTTGTCTAGATATAAAAGTCTAATTGAGTCTATGCTTATAAGATGACTTATGACCCAAAGGTTCAAGTATATTAAGTAAAATCCATTCTAGGATGAGTTATATAATAGGCATCTTCATTTGAACTATCATGGTTTTTTACTTGTATTTTTATTAAAATTGAAAATATGGATTTAACTAGACACTAATCAACTAGTGTTATTTTTCATTGTTTTTTTTTTTATCCTAGCTACAACTATAGTATTGTAAAATGATACGACCATCTATTTGTTTTACTTAATCAAGAAGCTAAAATATGGTGCAAATCAAGGATAGCTGTTAATTTTAAGGCTGTGTTGTTTCGGCACAAATAATTCAAGAGGACTTATTCTAATAAATATAATGTGACAACTTATATTTAGTCAATCTAACCCACATATATGCCATAACTACAACCATTTAAAAATTAGAGGTGGTTTCTCCCCTTGTAAAAATTGACATGTCCCCATGTCTAAAGCTAAGAGAACCAAATATTGTGTTATTAATACAAGATGATATTTTCAAAAAATTTATGATGTGAAAATGATTTTACCTAGGACCTGTGGGTAATGGGCCCACAATGCTCTTAACATAGATATATGTAAGAAGTCATATTGTTAATTTTAAACAGACATGTCAAGCATGGTATAGTTATTTTCTCAAAATAGGCACAAGCCAAACAAACATTAGTAATTGCAAATCTAAGTCTCATCAGCTAGAAATGTATATTATAAACACATAAAGAAACCATCTTTTCAAAAAGTACATAACATATATACTGCAACTCTCTTAAATACCATAAATACTTATTTCCAAAATTTCCACCTTTAAGTAATAATTTCACGTCCTAACCATTTGTTTAAACCGTCTTTACAATTATCTAAAAACAAGTAAATAATTTTCCCCTATTAAATTAACTATCACAACAAGTGAGCTTTTCCCAACTCAGTATGTATTCCTATTTACTTTGTTAACTTCTAAATATCGAAAAACAATCATCTAAATATTAATATCATACGAATAAATGTATATTTATTTGTGTTTCATTTTTATGCATTTATATATATACTAAGGTCATAACGCTGTTTTGAGTGCTACAATTTCAGATTATAAAATGATTACATACATAAAATTGAAAATATACCTTAATGCCTAAACATCGCACCATATATACATAATCATTGCCAACCTAATACCGCATAGTCAGATTACATGTCAACAATAAACAAAATCACAGATAAGGTGCATCATAGCAGCAAAAGTAGCAAACACTTCCAACTGCAAAGTCCAAAGTGCAGACATTGAACCCAAGCTAAATATAATTCACAGTTTGGAGTAGGAAGCCACATACAAACTCTTATTCATACCTATATATCCCTCTTATGCATACCTCTTTTCCCGTGCCTAAAAGTGAGCTTAGAAATAGAACTAAGGATGTGTGGAAGCAACGAAAAAGCACCTAAACTATTTGACAAAATGCCTCAAGCAAAAGTAAACAACTAGCACCAAACCGAGCGTTATAAACAGCCACAAAGGCTAGTGGAGATACTAAATGGAACAATCTAAGAAAAATAGGCTTGCACGCAGGAGCCATGCATGGCCCCCAATTATAACATACAGTCATCAATGAGAAATAATTATTAATTATAGAGGACAGTGAATACAACACATCGCTTGAAGATAAGCTTACAGAGGGGGTGCGAGTTTGTAGAATGATATACAAACTAATTTACAGCTGGGTATCAATGTTTAATGCAGAGATGAGAGCGCTTAATATTCTTGATAGCAAATTCGGGTGTCCAAGGCTGAACAGGAGTGCCCCGAAATGGGTTAGATATTGAGACAGCTATAGAAAAAGTATAGGAAAGGCGTATGATCTGTTTGATGGCTCACTCCAGAAGAAAAGTAATTCACACAAAAAGGCACGTGCACAGCAGAATGAGGCACTACAACATGGCAGTGTGAGGAAGCAATGGTAAATACAAAACGGATTGGCTGAGATAACATAAAAACTCTCAAGAAATTGATGGACTGTTGAGTGCATCACTCATGTAACAGTGCTAGCAATTCATGGGACTGATTTCTGAGAGCTCGCTATACGAGAGTCAAATGGTTTACATTAATACTAATTATTAAGAATTATTTTGAATCGATGGTAATTTTTAGTAAATAATTTATGAGTCAATGGTAATTTGCAGTAGATAATTTATAATGATGAATTTGGAGGCCGTGACTATTGGTTGAGGTAGAGGTGTTGCAGATCATAGAATTTGTGAGTAAAATTATGGAAAGTAAGAATTGTTGCTGGGCATTATTTCAAAACTACACCAAGCAATTTCAACCTTATTTTTCAATGATAATTTTGAATGGTGCTAAATCATTTAGAAGGATTTTCTGAAAAATTCATGATTTCAAAGATTCCAAGATCAAAAGGTAAAATTCTGTGATTTTAATATTCCATTGATTTACAAAAAGTCCAGTTCCACATGGGAGGAAATCAAAAGGTAAAATGATTGATCAATTTCTAGTGAAATTAATTTACGCCTACAACAATTGAAAGGGTAAAAATTTAATCATTAAGTAAAAGATCACTATTTTATGGAAACCCTAAATTGGTTAAAATTTGATTTATCTAAATGAATTACTCCGGCATATATATTTTTCTTATTGAGCATAATAACTAATTGATTAAATCTACTATAATTTTTCATTCAATATATCTATTTTTGGAGAAAAATAAATGCAATTTAATTTTAAATTATTATGATGGTTTTAATTTAATATATCTATTTACAAAATAAACTCATCTACTATAATGTTTTTAATTTAACATATCCAAATGCAACCAGGTAATTGTATCGCAAGGCTCTGATACCAAATGAAATGAAACTAACTCCCAAATTTAAAATGCAATGATTTAAATTGATTTCCAGAGATGAATTCTAAAACTTTTATGTGCAAATTTCAATATAATATTTAAAGCTCAATGAAAGGCTTTGAAGTTTAAATTGTATATAATAAACTGATCAACAAATTGTGTTCAAATATGTTCAATCATGTTGTCAATAAATTATTAATTCAATAAAATCAAACACTTCATTGCTCAGATAATTAATAAAACATTAATACTTATCTTTGAAATGTGCAGAAGAAACCCTCAACTATTGTTGGAATGGTCCTTGGTTCAGCCTCTTCCGTCTGTGAGTAGTTTGGGAGGAAAGCAAACTTGGATGCTCTACACAAGTGTTGGTTCCACCGGAACAATGCTCAACACTTGTGCCACAAAACCATGCCCTGGCCAGGACCGTCCTGAGTGCACGCACTTGTACCCCAGGTTGGACACCCACTGTAGGAGTGCCCCTTCTCCGTCCTACTCACAGCCTGCTAACCTTGAAACCCTATTCCCGCAATGTGCTCCACTTTATTTTCCTTTTTTCCATGTCTCCTTTTCCAAGTTTCACATGAATGATTTATATATCTTTTAAGGGGTGGTTTCCAAATCATCACACCCTTTCACAAAGGTTTCCTTTTCAACAATTATTTAAATAAATAATTAGGCTTCCCCTTTTAAAGAATTTTTATTCATATTCTTTAATCTCTCTTTTTACCAAAGGATTATAATATCCTTTATTTTTCTCCCCCTTTTTAATTCTAAAGGGTTATTTAATAGATTTATTTTCTCTTGGGGAAAAAGTCACATAGCACTTCGTATCTGCCCCTGCTCCACTGGCGACTCCTGCCATAAGTCTGAGCCCTCTACCTTCTGCTTTTGGTCCAACTTATCCGATTGGATTCGCCTCATTTTCGCAGGCCCACCCGCTTGTAATTACTCCTCCAAGTAGGCTCACACCTACCGCTGCCCCTCAAACTTTCCTTGTCTCGCTTTCAGAAAATGTTCCCCCTGTCGGTCCCCATTCTTTTTCTGCTATGCTTACAGATCCCCTTCCATTGCAACAAGCTAACACCCCGTTAGCAACTCCCCTTTCCCGGCCAATGAGCCTTACAGCTGATTCCCTGATTCAGCCACCACCAATGCCTAGCCCTGCTGATCGTCCTCATACCAAAATATGGAACGTGCCACACTTATCTCCACAAACAGTCACTCTCTAGAAGAAGCAAATGCGTGCGCCTATAAAGGTTACCTATCCATATGCACTGCCTACTGGTGCTCCTTTTGCAGGTGGGTTAGTTTCACCACTAGCTAAATTCATAGCGCAGATAGATTGTGGAAAAGAGGCACGCGCGAACAGAATGAGGAAACGCAAGACAAAGGATGACAATGCTCCTGCCGAGCCAAGAGTACAAACTCTGTATGATGAGGCCCAACAAGAATTAAAATTCGCGACCATGTACCCAAGGGTAAGCAAGCCTCAGGGAGAAATGCAACCCGAAGACTATGAGATATATGTTGTCGGACTCGACATGAAGGTAGCCCGGCCACAAGATAAGGTTGAAATCATGGAGGAAACACAATGGGTAGTCACTTCCGACTTCCTCAAAACTGGTTGCTAGTTAAAGAAAAAGGATGAGCAGCTCTAGGCAACTAGGGAAAGGGTAGGTTTTCTGGAAACAAAGGAGAAATCCTTAGAAGCAGATATCGCCCGAATGACTGAAAGGGTGCTGGCAGTAGAAAATGAAAGGAGCAGGCTTCAGGACGAAATTGTGAAGACCTAGGCTGCTGACCTGAGCATAATAAAAGAGCTGCAAAGTAAGAACGAGGAAGTGCGGAAAAACCTACGGTGAAAGGATGAAGAGCTCGAGCACCTCCACTTTGAGCATAGTCAGGTGATGACACAAAAAGGTGAAGAATTGGACTGTCTACAGGATCAGTGTGTGCAAATAATACAAGAGAAAGAGGTCGAATTCAAAGGCCTAAAGGCTCAACTAGAGGAAGAGCTCCGACAGACAAAAGTTTCCATGGAGGAGCAATCAACAAACCACTCCCAAGCTGACCAAAATTGGAATAAAGAAATGAGCAACTATGCGGAGCAGCTGGCGTCCAAGAAAAGGAAAAAGGCAGAATTAGTTGAGGCCCTTATTTCAAGAGATGCAGAGATTACTTCGCTTAAAGCCTCTCTGTTTCCTTTCCCTGCCCAACCTAATGTCATTCCGCTGATCAGGCAATTATACATTTCTCACTGGGAGAAAGTCAAGACTTTTTTCCTAACACTGCAGCCGACCCTCCGATTTATCAACAAGGCATCAAGACTCAGTCAAGAAGCCCACGGTTCATCCTGGAGAAGGTCCCCGAGGCGAGGAATTTTCTCAACAAGCTATACTCTGTCTCTGATGAAATCCTTGCCTGAGCGGGTATTGAGGATCGGGACGCAGCTACCCAAACGGAATAAATTCATTCATTGTCACTCTGCTTTCCAGCGCACTAAGGCAGCCACGACTTTTATAGGTAAGGCACTGGATGGCATACGAGGAGGTTTCTCCGATTTAATCAGAATGGGGCTGCCATCCCCGTTCTTCGAGGATGGATCTATTGCCACAACTACCTAGATTGCTGAGGTTATTAAGCAGAAGGAAAACGACCCGGAGGCTTTCAGGGAGTTCAGCAGCTCCCCAACGGCAGCCGACATTGAGGTAGTCATTCATCCACTCTCGCAGCTAATTTTCCATATACAAGCAGGCGCCGGTCTACCTAATGTGTTGCCTCACAAGGAAGCTATCGATCTACGCGGAGCACAGGAAAATTTGCGCAGCATGGCAAAGCCGTCCGAAAATGAATGGTCGCCCTTGCAGGCGGCTCTTTCCAAACTCTGACTCTATCAGCCCTATGCATAAAGCTCTGGTCTGCAGCACCAGAGAGATTTTTGAGTTCTCCGTTCCTTTTTCGAAACGCCCCTGATAGTCGCCAAAAGCTGTTAAAATAAATATTTGAACAAGCTCCCTTCGAGTTTCTTTTTGTATTGTATGTGCGTCGGTTTGTGCATCGCCGAGTTTATTCGTCTTTCCATCAAGTTTTTCATCTACCACTTCGCGTACATACTCTTCTCAGCTTCGGGTAGCGACTTTCTTTTCGGGTCTTGAGGAGCTGCGCTGGGCGTCCACGTGTCACACTAGCAGGAGGGTTTTATTACTTATTTCCTTAAGACTCTTCGGGTTACGGAGTGCTTCCGTGGGGCCTTCATTCCTAAAAAGTGTTAAAGGGTCCTACATCATGCTACGTGGCGACAGATCGCAAGTTTTTTCATGCGGGGATGAAATAAACAACCGTGGGCAGCGAAAGGCTGCCACGCGTCCTTGACGACTAGCTAATTGAACTTTCCCTCTGCCGCGATAAGGATATCTACCCATTGGACACGTGTTGCATCTTCGTAATCTCTCGACAGCGATGGGAGAAGGTTTTGTGTGGGCAGCGAAAGGCTACCACGTGCCTTGCGACTAATGTGTGGACCAAGCGACGGGTTGGCTGAAGGAGATAACGCTATTGGGTACCGCTCGTCATGGTCATTTACAGCGGTGGATGACACTTGTCACCTCGAGCCTAGCTGGGACCTCCGCCATCATTACAAGGGATGCACCTGCACCTGGGATGACCAGATGCTATGTTCTAGCTCGATGCCATTGTAACGGCCTTGGGAATCTTCTGATTCAGGCATCATTGCAGGGGATTGTGGAATCTTTTCTGTTATAGTTCTCCAAGGCGGTGGGAGGTTTCTTTTCCTACTATATATACTCTCTCTGTCGATGAGAGATGGTCCAAGATTTTTGGGAAAAACACGTTGGTTTTAGCAAAAGATACCAGGCCTCTTTTACTATTTTTATTTGCAAGAAATTGTTAGACTGTGCCAATTGTTCGGCCTTTCTATTTTTCATGCTTTGATTAAACTGTAAACTATGCTCTATACTATCTTAAGCATTTCATTTCAAAGACTTCTATATATGTTGAATACAAGCTTGCTTACCTAAATCATGTCTAATGACTCTTTTTAGTAGCGAGGATGTATGTAATATTATTTTATGTCAATAAATGGATTGTCTATGCTATAGTTTTAAATCTCTGACATTTTGGAATGCAACGACACCATTCAGGCCCTTAAATCTATGATTTATCGTGCCCATCAGTAATTTTGGCACATCGCCTTAAATTAGACTTTGCTTCATTATATTTGCTTCATTTTCCCTTTCCAAAACCCATTATAGAAGAAACCAGCTTCTCTAAAAATCTGGAGGTCACTCAGTTTAGCGCAAAAGGTCCCCCTTAAACTGAGTTTCCCATAAGACACTGTTACTTCGTCAATTTTTGGCATCAACAGTAACTTCCCCCTCTTCCTGCACTTTTGATTTGCTTCTCTATTTTGGGGATTATGGGCGGCCATTCCACCCCTTCAAGCCCATTTCAAATTTGAATATTGAATTAAATATTAACTATTGGGTTAATATTATTTTTCAATTTAATCATTTTAATGTTAAATGTTGTTTCCAAATGATAACATAGATAGTTTTCCCAAGTGGCATTTTTATCATTTTCTAATTTTCACATAAGGAATTCTTTTCAACATTTTCAAATCAAAGAAAACAAAACTTTCCACATGTTATATATTTCCATCTCTATTTTCTTAAAATGGAATTAACATCGAATACACAAGGTAAGAAAATACTTCAATAAATTTATTTCCATAAGCCTACCTATTAATCATTCATACATTTTGCACAAGCAAAAAATTTCAATTCAAATGCAGATGCTATGATTGCAATGGTGTGTGCACATTCCAGATACCAACATTCTTACTGATCGTCATTCGGCTAAATACTCCTACCTCAACCATGTTCTTGGTCTTCATCCTGTTCCTGCATTCACACACTTGCACTTGTAAATTATCATCAGTAACCAATAACCAATGCTCAAAATGAAAAGATTCCATTTCACATCATAGCATTCATCTTTTTTAATTAATCACATGAGTATAAATATATTTCAAATGACATTGAGATTTTAAATTTATCACAAGTGAACTGATAAATTTTATTTTCCATAATTATTTAAATAACTTAACATTTTTTAAATGCAAGCAAAATTTTGAGACGTGACATCCTTCCCCACTTGGAAGAGACATCATCCCAATGTCTTATTAGACCACATTGAATTGTATATATTTATTCCAATATTCAGTCATATTGTTATTCAAGCCAAAATACCATAACATGCAAATCCAAAAACGCTAGAGCAATAGTATCTTGATGAACAATAAGAGTCTATCTAGAAATCAAATGAGGAAAGGAACATTGTATTTCCCCCACATCCTCCCAAGTAGCATTGTCCTCAGAATATTGGTCCCATTGAACCTTATATTGGACAATGTCTCTATTTCGCAACTTGACATTGCATCTATCCAAAATTCTAATGGGCTCAACCAACACCACTCTTGGATCCTGCACCTATAAATAATTCCAATCAACTATATGATATGCATCTAGATGATATGGCTTAAGCAACGAAACATGAAATACATTATGGAGTCGAGCTAGAGCAAGTGGCAGAGAAAGTCGATATGCAACCGGGTTAATCACTTCCAGCACATCAAAGGGACCCACATATCTAGGGGCCAACTTGGAATATTTTCCAAAGGTAATGGAGCTCTTATGTGGCTTGACTCTCAAAAAGACCTTATCTCCCTTTGAGAACTATCTGAAGGTTCTATTCTTGTCGACATAGTTTTTTTGTCTATCTGTCACTTCCTTCATTCTATCCTTGATGAGTTTCATCTACTCTTCAATCTCTTTGAGCATTTCATGACCCAATATAATCATGTCTTCCAATATGCCCCAAATGATGGGTGTACACCACTTTTTCCCGTAAAGAGCCTTGAAAGGTGTCATACCTAAGGATGTATGGAAAGAGTTATTGTATGCAAATTCTACTAATGGTAGATACTCTTCCCACTTATACTTTTGGTCCATGCAATATACATTTGGAGGAGATCCTCTACTACCTGGTTGACTCTCTCTATCTGACCATCAGTCTGAGGATGATATGTTGAACTAAATTCAACTCAGTTCCAAGGTTGCATTCAAAGTTCTCCAAAATTTGGACATCATCCAAGTATCCCTATCGGATATGATAGTCTCTAGAACTCCATGCAAATGGAAGATCTCTTGGACAAATTTCTTGGCCAAGGTCAATGATCCATCCTTAAGGTTCCCTAGAATGAAATGTGCCACCTTTGTCAACTTATCAACTACTAGCAAGATGACATCATGCTTGCTTTTACTCAATGGCAACCCCTGGATAAATTCCATACTGATCACCTACCACTTTTACTCAAGTATGTCGTGAGGATAGAGAAGCCCTGTGGATGCACATGTTCACCCTTGACTCATTGACATTCCAAGCATCTGGCTACATACTCGACTACATCCTTCCTGAGCTTAGGCCAGAAATACAAAGATTTCAACTCTGCGATCATCTTGACAACTTCAGGTGTCTTAAATATGGTGCATTGTGGATTTCCTCCAAGACCAACTTTATGAGTTCTCCAGAATCTAGAATATACATCCTCTTCTGGTATCTTAGGATTTCATATGGTTCAATTTCATACCCATCATGTCGATGGTCTGAAGGGTTCACCTGTAGAGCTTGCTTAACCTTTTCATAATGCTCATCCCCTTGCAAGTGTTGCATCACTTGCTGCCTTAGATTCGACATTGTCAAGGTCATAGATGTCATATGTCTTCTTCTACTAAGAGCATCAACTACTCTATTCTCTTTTCCTTTAATGTACTCAATTCCAAAGTCATACTCACTAAGGAACTCCAACCATCTTCTCTAATGTTCATTGAGATTTGGTTGGGTGAAGATATATCTTAGTCTCAGATGATCTATTTTGAGCTCAAATGGCTTCCCCAATAGGTAATGCCTCCACATCTACAAGGCATGCACTATTGCAGCTAATTACAAATCATGTGGTGCATAGTTCATTTCATGTTGCTTTAGCTTCCTTGACTCATATGCCACCACTTTCCCATCTTGCATTAGTACAACTCCAACACCATCTCCCGAAGCATTCGTGGTCACTATAAATTGACCATTGGGATCAAGTATAGTCAACACTGGGGTTGTCATGAGCTTCTCCTTCAGGATTTGAAATGCTTGCTCACACTTTTCTATCCATTCAAACTTTTTCCCTTTCCTTTGAAGAGATGTGATTGGGGATGCAATCTAGGAAAATCCCTATATATACTTCTTGTAGTATCCCGCTAGTCCCATAAAGCTTCGCACTTCTATCACACTCTGAGGTGTTGTCCATTCTACTATTGCCTTTATCTTTTCGAGATCTACAAAGACTCCTTCCGTTGATATGATGTGACCAAGGTAATGCACCCTATCCTGATAAAATTAGCACTTGAATAGCTTTCCAAAAATCTTCTTCTCTCTGAGATGTTGTAAGACTATCCTCAAATGCTTATCATGCTCCTCAATGGACTTGGAATAAATCAGGATGTCGTTAATAAAAATCAAGACAAAATCATCTAGACAATCTTTGAATACACTATTCACGAGATTTGTGAAAGTTGTTGGTGCATTGGTCAAACCAAAAGGTACCACCATGAACTCATAGTGTCCATACCGAGTCCGAAAATCAGTCTTAGGGATGTCCTCTTCTTTTATTCTTCACTGGTGATAACTGGATCTGAGATCTATTTTAGAGAACAATGTTTCTCCCTTCATTTGGTCAAATACCTCATCAATCCTCAGGAGAGGATATCTATTCTTGATGGTCACCTTATTCAACATCCAATAGTCAATACACAGATGCAAGGTTTCATCCTTTTTCTTTACAAAGATAACTGGTGCACCCCAAGGAGACACACTAGGTTGAATAAGCCCCTTGCTCAACAGTTCTTGCAACTAGGCCTTTAATTCAAATAACTTAGTGGTAGTCATCTTGTACGGGGCTTTAGACTGAGGTTCAACTCCCAGTACTGGATCAATAGAGAAATCAAATTCTCGCTTGGGAGGCAATTCTGTGAGTTCTTCAGGGAATACATCTCGGAACTCCTTGAGAATAGGGTAATCATCCAAATAAGGCTTTATATTTTTAGGTTCACTCACGTGTACCGCATGAATGGTACACCCCTTCCTTTAAGCCCTCTTGAGCTGCATAGCTGAGATCTGCCTAAGCTTTAGTGGTCTCTAGATTCCATGAATCTCAACAGGGTTTCCATAGTCATCTAAACAACTAACCATCTTATCCTCACAATTTACAATGGATTTGTGCTCTGTCAACCAGTTAATCCCCAAGATTACATCATAGGAACCTAAGGGTGCCACATAAAGGTTGACTTGAGTCTAGAAACTGGGAAGTTCTAACTTGATGCAATAGAGACATGAATCCACCCTTTGCTCTACTCGATTTCCATACTGGACCATCCAAGAATTTTCCATGTGTCCAGGTCTAATGGATAGCTTAGAAATTACCCTTGGATCAACAAAACATTCAGAAGCTCCAATATCAATCAAAATAGAAACAAGTTTTCCATATAGCTTACCTGACAGTTGGATTAGCAAGGCTTGATATTCAACTTGCCTACCATCCATCGCTACATGGATTGATGTTGATTTCCTTCTTTTCGCACCTTTGAACGTTGTGGACAACTTGAGGAGTAGTGGTCACCTCCGCAAGTGTAGCAACCATCACAAGGCCCTTTCTGACCTCCTAACCTATCTTCCTTGGAGCTCTTCTATTTATTATCAAAGTTGTCTTTGTTGTTGTTGGCCTTCTTATTCTTTTTGCCACTATTGCCCTCTCCTTTCTCTTGGGAGTCACTTCCCCTCTTCAGATTCCTGATCTAACGAGATTCCTAATCTAACGAGGTTTGTCTCCTTTCTGAAAGTTCTTATTCTTGAACCAAGACTTAGAATCATAATTCTTTTAAAAATTGGATAGCTATTGTAGCTTCTTTTCTTGATTGGTGGCCTTCTCAAAGACCTCCTCCATGGTGAGTGGATTATGTAAGTCTACCTCTGCACCAATCTGAGGTCTATTGTGTACAAATGTTTGATGAATTTATTGAAATGATGGTTACCATTGAAAAGGCCCTAATTTCAAAAGTATTGATTAAAATTTATAACAAAGACAATTAAACAAATGAAAAAGCTAGATTTTAGGCCAAAAATAAGTGTTAGGAAAAAGTGTGTTGTACACCTTGCATAATGTTATATTGTAAAATTAATATTATTTTTGATGCATCGATGGGATCTAGGGATATGTGTGTCACATGGGTTAGACACTCTTAGGGCCACTTTATGTGTTGTATGTGACATTGGTATAAATATTTAATGTGGGTTTACACATTGGGAAAATATTTAATATTGGGAAAACTTATTACCAAAAAGTAAATGAGGGGGGAAATGGTTTTGTAAGCTCATTGTATTAGTCACATGGTTTATGTAATACCACTTGGTGGTTTTTTGCAAGCCTATATCTATAAAAGCAAGCACATGTGTAGTTGTTTAAGATTGACTATTTTTTATAAGCAGTTGGTGTGAGCATCGCTTGTAGGTTGCACATGTGAGGGTTTGAAGCATATCATGGGATGTGTGGATACATGCTTGTTCACATGGAGTGCATGTAGAGAGCTTGATGTTTTAAAGGTATTCATGAAAGACTCTGCAGATGTATTGTAATATTTTCATTGTTGAATAATACATGAGTGATGGATGCTTTTGGAGGTTATTTTTTCCCTTTTGATGGTTTTCCTAGGGTATATCTTGTGTCATTATTTGATGGTATGTTTTATATTCTTTTGCATATGGATTTTGAGTACTTGTTTGCATGATTTTCTCTATTTGGGTTATGTGGAAATTATCATATATGGCTGCAAATTTTCTTTTAATAAGAATGTAGTAAGTGATGAGGTCATTAACTCAAAGAATGTTCAAAACACACAACCATCAGATAAACAAAAAACTCAAAATGTGTAAATTGTCCAAAATCCTAACAATGTATCCATCCCACAAGGACAACCTAAACCTCTCACTAATCCAAAATATAAGTATACCTCCTTGAGGGAACCCCATGGAGGTTTTTTTCCAAAATCTTATCCAAAAAACGTGATCAATTTTCCTAACATCGAGCCATTTGTTGAGAATTAACTCAAACTTGCATGGTATAAGGAATTTATATATTGTCAATACCACCACATAAAATTTCATGCCACTATCAAATATATGAAGCTCGAGAACTATATTCAATATTTTATTGACCATGATGAGATCAAAGTAGAGGCTCATCCTCCACGCCAAACAAGGAACTAGACATCTAGCAAAATCCTCTTCCTAAACATGACCAAAATGAGCCTTCAACATCTAACCAAGGTTATTCTCATAACAACTACACCCACAACCTCAATTCCAAGAAACCATCTTCCACCTATGACTTTGTCATGGGTTATATTGAAGAAGCTTCCCTACAAGTTGCTATTGTTTGAATCAAATCATCCAACTATGTCATCACCACTAGGCATGATAGGGTCACTATTCAAGGGGCCTCCTCATCATCCACACAAGCCACCCAATACAATCTCCTAAAACATCTTGTGAAAACTCCAACACAAATATCCATCTTAGAGCTTCTCAAAACACCCAATGTTCATAGGGAGATATTAGAACATGCCTTACAAGAGTTGTGAGTCCCTAACAACATCAACTTTGACCGATTCCAAGCCCTATTGGGCCAACTTTCATATTCCCATCAACTCATCTTTAGCAAAAATGATATGCCACCTATCAAACTATCCCTCAATAAATCCCTCCACATTGAGTTAGCCATCAACAAACACAAAGTCAAATTACTATTAGATAATGGACTTGAATTAAATCTACATACCTTGAAGTGTGTTAAATAATTGGGATATTATGAAGATAACCTAGAACTATATAAGATTACCATCAAGGCTTATAACAATATAGAATGAGAATCATAGGGGATAATTTGGCTCCCCATGTAGGTCAATCCCATTTTACAGCAAATTTTATGTCATGTTGTCAATCTTGACTTACCTTATAACATCCTCATTTGGCTACCTATGGATCCATGTTGCATGGGTCATCCCATCCACATACTATTATTGTTTCATGTTCTCCTATGAAGGTGTGGAAATCACTATTCCCATCAATCCTCATCCCCTTTGATACTGTAAAATGTTTGAAGATCCTTACCATAAATTCCATCACTATCCCAATACTAATATCAACACTCCTTCCATCCCCACCATTCTCCTCCTATGTCAATATCTTTAAAATGTGATATTTAAACATGGAATAAATGTTTGAATTATATTATTTGATACTTTTGTTTGTACTCCTTACATACTTGTCCACGTGTATTATATATTGCTTACTTTTTTATTTAAAGATTTTTTTTTACTTTTATGTCACTTTAAATTTTACTTCTAGGAAAATCATTTTTATTTCATTTACTTTATATATAAATAGATTTATTTACTCAAAGTTATTTTATTTTAGTGTTTTTACATCAAGAGGCGTCTACAATAGCATCCAACAATTTGTGTAAAGTTTTTGAAGCTGCATTTAAAATGACAAGCAAGTGGAAGTCATGTGCAACTACAATAGATTTGATGAAACAATAAAATCAAATAAAAGAGATTTGATGAAACAAAAAGAACAAATAAATAAATAAATAATAAAAATAATTCAAATATTTGCATAGACTAAAAAACAAATAAATAAATAAATAATATTTTTTATCACAAAGATAAATCAATCAAAAAAGAAAATTAGAGAATGATAACTCTCAACGTATATTATATATATTAATATTTAATATATGTATGCTAGTTTTATCTATACATAAATTATATAATAGTATATAAGTAAATAATTTTATTTTCAAATAAAAAATAAAAAATAATATTATATATAATGCAAGTATTAGGAGAGAGGACCCAATAGTTGAGCACCCTAACTTTGTGTTACTCAAAGTGGACATTTCAAATCACTCCCATTCTTTTACATGACAAGTCCCCTACTTATAACTAAGGTTTCAAGGCCACACCATCAAATATGATGCCACATCAACATGTTTTTTGTTGAAGTGTCCAAAAAGGTCCAAAAAAACAGTGAGACTAATACTTGTGCATTAAATCATGTTTTATTGGTGCATTGATGTGGCATCACATGATTTGTTGCTTTATAGATCTAATGAATACATTTCATTTAATTATGAGTAGTCATCATCAACACTACCAACTTTAAAGTCACAACTATTGGTCCAATATTGTTAAAAATATTGGGCATTAAATCAACAAACACTATAACAACTATTGGAACATGCTCAAGTGTTGGGTCCTCTCCCCTAAATGATTGATCCACCAAAAAGTTAACTTCATCTTTATGAACATTACTCACATGTAATGACTGTAAAGTGGACCATTCATGTTCATATAAGAGACTCTTATAAAATATATAGACTAAATAAAAAGTTGTCTTTCACATGCAATGAGTGTCAAGTGGACCATTCAAGTTCATAAAAGAGACTCTTATAAAAAATCATCTTTCACATGCAATAAATATTAAATAGATCATTCAATGTCATGTAAAAGCTATATTTATAAACCACTACTAATAAAGTAATAATTTATAAAATTAAAACTTAAATATAATAAATGAATGAACACTTTCGTAAAAACCCTCCTTATAAACCACGCCTCATTAAAAAATAAATCAATAAAAAAACTTTAATAAATTATATTCGTAATCCGTACCCAAAAAAACGAACAATTTTATATATTACTAGTGGCAGCAATATCTAGGTTGCGTTAATTAGGGTATATTAAATTGGCTTTCCGTAGCACGTCTTTCGGCATGTGGCCAACACTCACGTTCCATGCCAATTTTAAAATACGCGTACAATACAGGTCACGACAAACAAATCAAGTCCACATTCTTACAGAGGCCACTTCAATTCTTCGACACGTGGCAACTAACAATGGCTGCCCCCGAGAAATTCGAACGACTTATTTGGCCGATTTCTAACTACCTTTCCGCCCCGATTTCCTCGGGAGGTTAGTTTATAGCGAAAACATCCCATAGTGGCAAGCTGGCAAAGGCGCTAGATTTGGGGCAAATATTTTATACGCTACTGTTTTTATTCCATAGCCTTTTACGCAAATTACAACAAGGATCTATACATAACAAGGAGCAGGACAGGGCATATGCTCCGCGCCAAACGAGACGGCAGAAGAAAATTTAAAGACACTCGGAAACAGCTATTTATGAAGCTTCCTCTCTGTGTGGAACTCAGATTCCCAGAGCAAAAGCATCCTTACAAGTGATTTAATAATAATATTGGTCTTGTTTGTAGTGGGGGACAGTATTCTGCTAGGCTGATCCCTTGATATCCCTGCCTGACCTGTTGTATTTCATGTGGCTCTTGACAAGCTGGCCTGCAGCAAGTGCAGACATGAGAGACAGCTCTCCTGCCATTACTGCAGCTGCCACTATTCTTGCCAAGTTTTGGGCGTTTGCTCCGGGAGATGAGGCGTTGGCTCCTTTCACTCCAAGCATGTTCAAGCACGCTGCCTGTGAAGACAATTGGGTCCCACCTCCCACTGTTCCCACCTGCACATGATTCATGGAAAACAATTAATGGCTGACCAGGCAATTAACTAGTGTAAAGATGTAGACATTTGTTGTCTTACAGTTGTATTGAGAAATGTTTAGTCCTAATGATATTAAAGAGAATTGCTTTCCCTCTTATGAGAGAACATTTAGGGAGTTGGGATCAGAGGGATTGTGGGTATATTTTGAGTAGAAGGGATTTAAAAAACTAAGTTATTGCTGTTGATTTTAAGTTTTTTAATGATGGATTATTAAGTAGGATTTGAAATATTGATATTAAAAATTATTATACAGTTATATTTAAAAACTTTTTCAAACAAATAAAATTGTAGTTGGTATGATTTTTCCAATCCATGAAGTATATAGTGTAAGTTTTTGGATTCAACTGTGTATGTTTTTAAATCGACGTTTCAGATCACACTCAATGATCACTTTCCTTTTCCTGATGATGGATCACTAAGTGTGATCCAAAACGTCCATCTAAAAACATAAACAGTTGAATACCAAAAGCTTGCACTAAATAAAATTATAATCCAAGCACACTTTTTTGTTTGTATTGAATCAATGCAAAAGAAATAATACAATGTAAAGGACAGTCAAAGACTGTCAAGAAAACTAACACTTGTCAAACTGTCCTACATGACAACAATAACAAAATCAGCTAGTCTAATAAAGATTACATATAGTTCAATTAACAAAGTTGATATATTAAAGATATCAGATTTCACAATCCATAGTAATTATGAATTGTCATTTTTGGATTCAACTTTTGACATATATTTCATTATTACACTACCTATCAAGATTCAAGTCAAATGAAAATGAAACTAACCAAATTCAATGAATATTTCATTGTTACACTATTCACTAAGATATGAGTCAAATAAAAATAGATTCAATATTAAAAATTATTATATAATTGATTCAATATTGAAAATTATTACATAGTTATATCTAAATACATTTTCAAAAAATAAAATTGCAATCAAAGTTCTGTAGCTTAAATTGACATGGGTGACAATATTTTCCATTATTACACAATGTAACAAGATTCATGTCCAATGGAAATGCATTCAATGAATATTTCATAAATACACTATCTATCGATATTCAAGTCCAATAAAAATAAATTCAAATCTAATAGAAATACAATTAAACAAGATTTGACTTTTAGATACAATTAAACAAGATTTGACTTTTAGATGACTTTACAAATGTGTATTCCCTGTTGATAAGAATTTAACTAAATGACAACTTGTAACTTAAAAGATACTACATAACTCAAATAAATAAATAGTGCACAAGCTTTTTCTACATATCTTGTGACACTAATGAAAAGACATGTGATGTCCTCCTTGATGAAGTTAATCCCATGACTCTAAAGGTTGGGAAGCCAACTTTTAGTAGTTGAAACTTTCATTATTAAATATATTACTATTTAGAGCACGTTATTAAAAGAAAAAGGAAAAAGTAAAGCATGCAATGTAACATGGACCCACAAAAACACGACTTAATTAAATAACACCTCTACAATCAAAGAGTCCAAGGGTATACAAACTTCTAGTCTTCCTAAAACTTCTCACACTCAAGGGTCTACAAACTTCTAATCCTAAAACTTCTCATGTCCAAAAGTCTACAAACTTCTAATCGTCCCCAAATTTCTCGTGGGTCCCCTTTCAAAAGATTGATGTAACCTCTCCATTTGAAATCTTTTAAGCCTGATTTAACTTTTTGAATATTTTTTATACCAATCTATTTATATTTTTAATAATTTTCATCAAATGGGTGGGTACACTTTCAGACTAAAAAAGAATTCTAGTCCCTCCATATGTCCCCTTCCTTACTATGAAGATTACATTCTAAAGTAGTAATTTTCCTTTTAAAATTCTGTCATTAAGTAATATTAATATATTTTTCAGATCCTACCATTCCCTGCAAGATTTATGGCAAGCATATGCATTCAATAACCTTCACCTGCCTATCCACACTGTAGAGGGAAGTTCAGGGAAGATTAATGTAGAATATTTGCACTCTTGCAAACGGATGTCATCAAAAAATCTTTTGATTTCAATCATATAAAATCAATTGACGTTGGTCTAGTAAATCTTGAAATCCCACCTACCCTTCACTTGTAGTTCAACCTTAAATTCCGATATCCTTGTTCCACTATAAATAGAAAAAATTGGAATAATAAGAGAAACAAATTGTTGTTTAGCATTTACCTCGATGCATGGCATGGTAACTGATATATGCAGATCTTTGCCACCATTGGCTGCCTCCATCAGAGTAATGCAGTGGGAACTCTCCACATTTTGGGCAGGATCTTGGCCTGTTGCAATGAACACAGCAGACACAATGTTGGCAGCATGGGCGTTGAATCCTCCCATGGCACCGGCCATTGCAGATCCCGTCAAGTTCTTGAGCATGTTCAGCTCCAACAATGCTGGAACTGTCGTCTTCAACACCTTGTTCACGACTGCCTCGGTTATGACGGCCTCGCACACTATCGATTTCCCACGCCCTTCAATCCAGTTCACTGCTGTGGGCTTCTTGTCTGCGCAGAAATTGCCTAAAAATAGAAACCCACAAAAATATTAGCCCACCCACAAAAGGGCAATCCAATCGACAGAGAACAAGAAGACCGAAAAACTGATGAAAAATTAGAGTGCTTCAATTACCAGAGACACTGATAACATCCATGTCAGGGAACTCGGACTGAAGAAAATCCAACACCCTTTGAACCCCCTTAGAAACCATGTTCATTCCCATGGCATCTCCAGTGGAGCAAGAAAATCTCATATACAAATTCTTGCCTGCAATTGCACATTGTATGCCTTGTAGCCTAGCAAATCTGCTCGTACTGTTGAAAAAAGGGGCACCCAAAATCTTATTAGATGTCTTGAAATCATGGCTTGATAAAACTATATGATCCATGGTGCATGCAAAATAAGAGGTACAGAAAATCCTCTACCTGTTGAACATATCAGAGATGTTCTCAGCGTTTGTAGGATCCTCCAGATAATACTTGAGATCTGCAGCCCTTTTTGCACTCTGAAACCTAACCACAGGAGCCCTAGTCATGCCGTCTCTGAGAAGAATGCTTGTAGCCCCACCACTCATAAGGATGGCTTTGCAACCTCTGTTGGTACTGGCCACCAGGCACCCTTCTGTGGTTGCCATGGGCACCATGTACTCAAACCCATTGACTAATAAAGGCCCTGCTACACCCACAGGGATTTGCACATATCCAACAGGCATCTCACAGCATTGACCAAAAATGGACTGATAGTCAAATCCCTCTAAGGGCAGGCCATCAAGAGATCTTCCAGTCATGAGCTCCAAGGCACTCCTCCTCACAGAGGTAGCTCTCTTGCAGTCCCCAAGGGAGGATTCAAGAGAATAGGAGGCCACTGTCCCATTGCACACAGCAGCTGCAATGTCTTGGTCTTCATTGTCACCAAGGGAAAGACCCTTCAGTTGGATCTCAGGCTTCTTAACAACGGTTTCTTCTTTGGCTGCTACCCCACAAGCTGTTGTAGGGGCATTCAAATCCTCCTCAGCAAACTCATCCCAGGGGCCATCATTGCTCTTGTTGATGAAGTTCTGGACATAGTCAATGCCAAAGAAACCCAAAAGATAGATGAAGGAAGCCAGCTGGGCCACAATGGCCACAAGCTCTCCAAAGCTTACAACATGGAGAGGTGTCGAGGTTCTGATCTTCTCCCTCCATCTCCTCATCAGGAAATATGATGCAGTGAAAAACAGCACAAAGAAGACCTTGTTGGTGAGCCCCAGGGGCAGAAGCAGGGCATCAGATGCCAACAGCTTTGAATTCCCATTGCCATTAACATTGCTGTTCTTCCTCTTTGCCCCACCTTCATCCATTTTCTTCATCATCTTGAAATCACTGCAACTACCATTTCCTCCTCCATTCTTCACACCCATGGTATGTTTCTTCAGCCCAACAGCATCCATTGCAATGAGAGGGAACTTTTGTTGCCCTGGCTTCTTCACCCTGGGCTTTGGAGTATCCCCCAATGCAAAGAAGGCCCTAATATTGCCCGCCCTTATACACAAACTAAATATATAATTCCGATTTCTTAGGCTCCAATAATCCCAAAATTGACCATATTAGTTAACAACTGTCACAGATATTCCCGAGTCTGCACCCCACCATGTGCCACCCGTGGAGGTGGCCCGAATTCCCTCTCGGAAACTTAAATTACTTTACAACCCGGGTCAGGTGACTTTTATTCAAAATCAAATACTGACGCTTTGGACTATTGTTCCCTGCATAGCAGGCAAACGCTGAAATGATTCAAATCCAACTTCGCCAGAAACGTCAAAGACAAAAGGGTATGAAATGAAATTAAAGATTTTAATGATGTGACGAGACCAAGCAGTTTAATATTTTACACGGTTATAGTTGTTGAAAATATCATGAGATTAATAATTTTAAAAAATTGAATTTAAATTTTTAATAAATTATATGAGATCATTTTGATTATAAAAGTTTTTAAAAAATTAATATGTTAATTTAAAAAATTAGTTAGGTATGTTCAATGTGGACATCTATGTAATTCATCAAAAAAATATGTATTAACAAAATTTAGGTAGCTTCTAACTAATCATTTTTTTAAAATTAAAAAAATTGTATTAATATATTTATTAACTAGCATATCTAATTTTTAAAAAAATTATTAAAAACATGAAAAGATATTAATCTCTTATTTATTTTTAAATATGAAAGGACATCTTAACATATTTTACATAGATTTTTCTAAAGATAAATATAATAATATATTAAAATTTATATAGAGAAAGATTGTATATATATATATATATATATATATATATATATATTTTACTTAAGAATTATTTAAAATATATTTTGGATATAGAAACATCATTAATATGACTTCATTTTATTTTATTTTTTATATATTTTTTGATATAAAAGCATTAATCTCATGCATCCAAAAAGTTTATATATATATTTTTATGTTATATTTCAAAAGTATGTATTTTAGCAATTATTTCAATTTATTTTTAGTCGATAGACTACATATAGTGTGAGATTTGAACCTGAAACAAGTGTCAGGAGTCCTAGAAAACAAGTTTTAGCTGTCGTTTAATGGTAAACCAGCTGCCATTTAATGGTAAAAGCCTCCAAAATATCAAAGAAAGGCCTCCAAAATCTCACTTATCACATAAAAGCCAAATAAATATTGAAACAAGTTTTAGTTGTCCTATAATGGTAAATGAGCTACCATTTAATGGTAAAAGCCTCCAAAATATCCCAAAAGGCCTAAAAAATTTCACTTATCACATAAAAGCCAAATAAATATTGATTTGACAATTGGATGGGAACATTCTATTTCCATTTGTCCTTTTCTTTTGTCAATTTGATGGCAACTTTCTTTTTCTATTGGCATAATCCTTGAACCTCCTTTAAGTGCAAGTGCTAGTATTAGAGTTATTTTATAATTTTAATTTTTTAATATACATGTAGGATAATGTGCATTGTTGTATTATATTTTTTGTCATGTGCATTGTTCTATTATACTTTTTTAGAAGGCTTGTTTATAAATATGTAGGACAATCTTGTCATGTGCATTGTTGTACTATAAGTTTTTAAATATAATTTGTTAATTAATATTTAATTTATATACTGTTAATGATATGTTTGTAAGTTTTAAATATATTTAATTAGGACTCAATTGTTGCCACCCTAACTTTGTGTATTCTAAGCTCCTCTTAGTACATTGAATTTCAACTATTTTTTTCGGTTTTTCATATGTGACTTAAGAGCTTAAAATTATTGTTTCAGCGTTTGGGTAGTTACAACAAACACGGAAGGAGTCATTATGTGCACAAAGATCTAAAAGTGATCATTTAGAAGTGTCAATAGATATCCATGCATAAACGCTCCAATTAACACGTCTCCTCCAATTAATATTCTCAATTGTATAAATATATTCAATGATAAAAATAATAAAAATTACTAAGATGTGAAGTTGAAAGGTTCTAAATGAGCCCAACAGGGATCAAGTCTTGATTTCAACTATTTTCTGGGTAATTTCAACTATTTTTTGGGTTTTTCATATGTAACTTAAGAGCTTAAAACTATTGTTTCAGCTTTTGGGTAGTTACAACAAACATGGAAGGAGTCATTATGTGCACAAAGGTCTAAAAGTGATCATTTAGAAGTGTCAATGGATATCCATGCATAAATGCTTCAATTAACATGTCTCCTCCAATTAATATTCTCAATTGTATAAATATATTCAATGAAAAAAATAATAAAACTTACTAAGACGTGAAGTTGAAAGGTTCTAAATGAGCCCAGCAGGGATCAAGTCTTGCTTTCAACTATTTTCTGGGTAATTTCAACTATTTTATGGGTTTTTCATATGTGACTTAAGAGCTTAAAACTATTGTTTCAGCTTTTGGGTAGTTACAACAAACACGGAAGGAGTCATTATGTGCACAAAGGTCTAAAAGTGATCATTTAGAAGTGTCAATAGATATCCATGCATAAATGCTCCAATTAACATGTCTTCTCCAATTAATATTCTCAATTGTATAAATATATTCAATGACAAAAATAATAAAAATTACTAAGATGTGAAGTTCAAAGGTTCTAAATGAGTCCACCAGGGATCAAGTCTTGCTAAGTGCAAAGGCTCCAACACCAAAAAAGAAATGAGGCCGGAATCGTGCCGCGAGCGAATTTGGCGGAATGGATACCCCTCAGACCTTGACTCTTAGCCAAAGAGGTTCAGCCTAAGAAGACTCATACTCTCGGATAGCTAAAAATGATTTGTGAATGAACTCCATAAAAATAATAATAATAATTACTAAGACATTAAAGTATTTATCTCACTCTCGGTAGTGGAGTGAAGGCAAGAGAGCAAAGACCAGGTAAAGGCATTTGGTGAATGCAAAGAATATGGAGCCAATATTGACTAACACTGCAGCTCCTGTTGAAACTTCACAGTTCACACTCCACCAAGTGTCTGGAGGCGCTTGTCCTGATATTTTTGTCCATCCTTTTTATCCAGCCCAGTAGACTATGAGGAGGCGCTAAAAGGATTTGCATATGGATCACCTCAGCCAAATTCATTAAGGACCTTATGGCTTCATCCTTTGTCTGTTGCCTCAACAATGGCGACCACAAAGACCATCCTATGCAGCTTATAATGGAGGGCTGGGCTTAACCAGCACACTCAACGCTTAGAGTGTTCTGGTGGGCCCGCCTAATATGTCCCGTTTCCCTACCCATTTCCGTTCCAATAAACACTTGCCCTTACGGTGTAGACACTCTCTGTTACAGCTAGCGGTCAGCAGTTCTCCTGCACCAAACTAAAATCTCGAACGCTGTTCCCGCGCGTAAAGAAATTCAAACTCAAATCTCAAACAGTTCCCGCGCAGCTGCGGAAGTTCAGTGGGAGTTGCACAGTTTTAGCATATTCAACAAACAGGTCTCCAACCCAATTATTAAGCCTGTGCAGTGAATATAAACGTGGAAAATTTTAAACATAAAATATTTTTAAATAAAAATATAATGATATATGGTATTGCATTATTATTATTAAATCATTCATTGTGATTATTTACATTATTATTTAATTTTAGTTATTTTTAATAAATTATTTAAAGATATATATGATAAAATTTTAATATTATTTTAAATCATAAACTTCCAATGTTTTTTTTTTGATACGCAAGTTTGTTTTATATATTAGATAAAGAGAGTACAATCATCTGCAAGTGCAGGAAATGTTTCCGTTATCAAGTACCAGCAAAACCCAACCCAACCACCTATACCAGAAAACCACCCCGAAGACAAGCCAAAACGAGAAACCCAAACAACCAGAAACATGAAACCTAGCCCTCCAGAATCCACCACCTAGCCACCAGAGTCGTCAACCAACCCAAAAGGCCAGCAAGGTTCGGCCACAACCATGAACAGACAAATCCCAAGCACCCAAAATTCACAAAATGGCCATTAAGAGACCAAAATTACAAACCCCGAGACTAGAGAATGCCATTGGACCAGAGAAAGAAACTCTAAAAATTACCAGAACCAACATCTACATAAAAGAAATTCACAAAAAGTTATTCAAAGCAACAAATTCTTCAAAGACTTTTACCCACTCGACACCACCCGCCACCATCAGGCCAAAGAATTTCTTTAGGAATATGATAGCCACCGCCACCACCATCCTATGTTTGCTCAATGTCGGACCGCTCAAGTCAAGAAGGAATGAAAATAGCTTCACGGCCTCATCCGAGCCTCAAACAATTGCGAAGTCACTCGGCCTTGGAACACCTCTGCCCTCCACAACAAAGCTCAACACCTCATCTACACCACCCACCAGATCCTTTCAAACCATCTTAACGAGCAACGATTTGGCCTCGGCCTTAGACTCACCGTTGTCCAGAAGAGAGGCCAAAAACAGAGAAGAGATGTGAAGGTTGTCCCTTCCGAACTCCTTGTTGGCCAAATGACCAGCTCCTAGGATCATTTTTGTCGCCACCAAGACTAGCGGATCCTTGTTTGTGAGAATCCGCTTCAGCTGTTGATCTTTGATTTCTCTGAAGGGGGCTTGTCTAGCCGAAGATTTCAGAGAGATTGGCGTATCCGCCCCCAAACTTCGCCACGCCATCCACAGAGACCTCGATGACAAAGCGAGAGCGCTTCGCCATGAGTGCCACCACCAGAACAAATAGAGTCTGCCACTAAAATCGCCACTAACCAGTATGAACAACACATATGACATAAACTCCCAATGTTATTATTTACATATTGCAATATTTTTTATTTAGTTTTGTATTTAATTTAAATAGATGTTTTGATACATTGTACATAGTGACAAATGATATTTTACTAATTCTAGCTCATTTTATAGACTTAATCTATTTATATACACACATATTCCTATGCATTTAACCTCTACTCTATTCTTGTATTCTCATAGTTCTAACCTCTACTCTATTCTTGTATTCTCATAGTTCTATACATTCACCTTAGCACTAATTTATCACATGTATCTTTACACCTACCTCTATATAGTTGTTACCCACCTAGATCTATACATTTTCCAAAAGTGCAACACTTTTGCAATTGCATGGGTGACCCTTTGATCATAGACTTGTCCCCCTCTATAAAATTAAAATTCAAGTTTTGGTTGACTAATCCCTTTCACCTTCCCACCTTAATCTTATCAAATGCACATTCAACACAATTTGATTCTATTTGCCAATATTTAGAGACATTCAAAATGTGCATGTTCTCTCCCACCCTAAAGCACTAAAACAATTAATAGTGGCATCTTTCAATTTGGTGCACTAAAAGGAGTAAGAAATATGCATACTAGGGCCTTTGCTTCTTTTCTACAAACCTTTCTACAAAATTTTAGGCATTGGCCTAGCAAACTTATCTCAAGATGAAACAACCTTTCTAGGGTATTTTTAAATACCATAAGTCCTCATATCAACACAATTAGTAGAATAGGCAATGAACTATCACGTGACTAGAAGAATATAATCTCATAATATATAAGATAAATCTAGAATTACAAGCCTATTTTTCTATTATGAACTTATCCCTAACTTACAAACTTGTACTCTAATACAACTTATATATTATATATATTCTAAAGCATTTTATTATAAAAGATACCCCATTTCTTGAGGAAACTATAGTATGGCATTAGAATTTTCTTCATAAATATTCACTTCATGGTCACAAAATATGGGTCGGTAAGAATGAGTATAGATCTAGGATCTAGGAAATTATCTTGAAAAGATGTTTATATAACCTTAAATCAATGATAAAAGGAAATTAAGAAATTATGTAGTAAGTTACATAATACTATGACAAGAAAAGATAAACTTAAAAGTAATACTGCTTTTTACATGTAGATTACATTGCATAACACATTATACATGAATTAGAGAAACTTGCAATATATTATATTTCTCATATATCATGATATATACATGTAGGATGTAATATTTACTTATATTTTAGTCCTATTGCATTCAAATTCTATTATATTCTTCTTCATTCTATTCTATTACATTCTATTTATGTCATATCACATATTCCACTACATATTTAAATCTTTTGAGCCTATACTGATACCTAAGTATAAGCATCTAAGGGAGTATATTTTTTTATATTTATTGTACCTTTTGATGTGTCAGTGGTTAACTAGAGAGGTTGCATCTCCTTTGTTGTAGAAAAATATTGTGGTAACATTATCTCTATCTTTCTAACATCCTCCTCCTTCAAAATAATATCTTATCCTTGAAACATCATGGGTCTAGCTTGCTAAAACTTGACAAAATTATGGTTCCCCTATTTTTAATACTTTATGAAAGAAATGTTTACTTGTTATGGCTATTTTTATATGTAAATACCCTTGAATTGAGTGAAGGTAGCTTACCATTACTGAAGTAGTTACATTTGACCCTTAAATTTTATGAGAATGTTTTTCCCTTAAACATTTGTGGATAAAATTTGAATGTATTTGACCACTTTTGAGGCTTCAATCAATAGTTCATGCTAATTTGAGGCTTAACACTTCACACAATTGCTTGATTTTCAATCCAAGTCCTCATTGCTCTTGAATGTTTTGGTATGAGTTATGTAATGCTTCAAATTTACCTCATGTTTCCCTCTAGGTGCTTCATCATATCATATGTAGATGAAGGTTATAGTATTTGGCTTTCAGTGTTACCCATTTGTATCCTCGAGTTATATGTAATTGTTGTCCAATTGAGGAAAAACTAATTAATATATTGATCTACTAGTTATGATGATTACATCTTGTTTTCTATGGCCAAACTAGTGTGTGGGTGGCACACATTTTTTTATCTCATCCCCATATTTCTTTTTATTTTTTGTTAGTATTTTTTAATTTATTTCTTCCTCTTCATTCTATATTTGCTATAGTTTATCATCAATAAATTATTTTATCCATTGTCCTAATGGAGTTAGAGGATCCATAATAATTTGTGGTGATGTTTATTTAGGGTATTCAAAACATCCCCTACACTATCTCCTATTTTTACTTATTTTTAATATATACTCTCTTGTGGTTGTGTGTTTAACACATCTCCTAAATTAAACTTCTTTAATTAGGATATGCTTGTTAAGTTTGTGATTTGAAACTACAAGGTAGGGTGTAACAATCCCTAACCTATCTTTAGGATGAATATAAATATGTACTTGGGAGTAATATAAGGTTTAAATTGGGTTCAAGTTCAATTCCTTTATTATCACTACATATTCGAGGATTGATTGAACCTTGTAACTTATTTGTTATGGTTAGTCATATATGTGTGTGCTATCTTTGAAGAGAACGTTGTTTTCAAATTGAATCATTATGGCATCGTAATTTTTTGTCAGATTATATAAGAATTTAAACACCCATGGTTTGAATCTAATCACTTAAGTATATGATATAAATTTATGTTTATTTCAACAATTTATATTTAGTCAACTATAAGGCTGTGGTTAAAATGCTAGATTTTTGTACATGTAGGCCTAGTTAGGAACTCAAATTTTATACTACACCTACACCTAATTATGAGAAAGTGGTAGCATATCTTGAAAAATATAGTTTTTTGTCATTCATATTAAATATAGTTGATATACCACTTAAGTGGGAATTTATCCTTATAATTACTTAGGGCATTTTAGAGATTATAATATTTCGTCTTGAGTTATATTTTATTTTCTTGGGGTCTTGTGATTAATTTATTCTTTTTTATTTCTTTATTGGATGTTATTAATATATTTTTTATTTTTTATTTATCATAATCTTGTATTTAATAATGAGTTAGTAAGACCAAGGTAAGGTAGGTTGGGTGTTGGGTTGGGTCATGGGCATACCCCTAAGTCAACAAAAAATAATAATGAGTTAATTAGAATATATAACACGATGATTCTGTTGTCATATGGAATGTAACGACCCCATGGATATAATCAACAATACATGTATATAAACATAAATATACATAAATATATATAAATATAAATCTGTCTTGAATAAAGATCAAAATGTGATGTTATTTGAATTCCTTTGTAATTGACCATCATGGATGGAGTGACCAGTCCTAAGCTTAGAAATATCCTTAATCATGGAAGGGGAGGCACAATAAGTGCACCTCGTTCCTTGCTCTTTTAAAATGAAGAAAAGTTTTTTGACGGGAGAGAAAGAAAAGAGGGATAGGAAAGTGAAAAACCATGTGAGATTTACTCATAAAACATGCAACATAATCAAGAGATTTATTTAAAGGTAATAATTATATTTGGATTCCATAGTTACATTATTGTTCATGTAGTGCCTACCTATTCCTAGCATAGGATGTTAGTGGGAGAATTTTATTTCATTTATGTTGAGATGTTAAATGATCATGGTTTGACATTATTATTTTATGTCCTAATTTGTGTTTCCTCTATGGTTGTTTTATTGTTATGCTTGTTGTCAATCGCACTGAAATGTATATGTGTGATTTGATGCCAAGGACTTCTAACAAGACTCGTCCTAATGAAATCTAGTACTTTTCTTGAGGGGATGGAATAATGGATAAAATTTATTGGCTAGGTGCAATGAACCTATGGATAGCCTAAATATTTCCTTGGAGGATATGGAGTACTTAATGTTTCTCAATGGAGAGATTTTAATGATCATTACAAATTTAGTGGGATCCATCTCTATGTTATGCCTAGAGAGAATGAAGCCCACTATCTTACTTGATGTGGCCCCAAAGACTCATTTCTTTGAGTTGAGGCATAACTTGTACTCATGTAGCCACCAAAAGATTCTCTAGAGGAGATGTAGGTGTTCATCCCTTCTTTTTTATTTACTCAAGATGGCATGTACATAATATTGTATGATTTAATGTAGCATTTCATGGAATATTACTATCATAACTCTTTGATAGGTAGCCCCAACATTTTTCAACCCAAATGACATGACCTAATGGAAAAAGGCACCAGGAGCACTAAAAGTCATTTTATGCTAATATTAAGTATAAATATATATCTAGTTGTAACTAGCAAAGACATCCATGGCTATCAAAATATGCCCTTTATTGGTCTATTTTGTGACCAAAGTTGAGGAGTTTATCATGGATATCAAAAGATACATTTTTGTAATCATATTGGATAGATGGAACCATAAATATTGGTGAGATGTAACATTAACACATTGCAAGTGGATTAATCTTTTGCGCTATCTCTATGGACTAGTTCTTAAACCTACATCATCATATTAGAAGAAACTTGTGCAGGATATTAAGACTAGCCATATCATAGGACCACACATAGATGGTCACTGTTGGCATTGGATGTCTTTGTGACATTTGGACCACACTCTAGGAGATTTAATTCTATGTCTCACCTTGGCCTATATAACGAAGAAGTTTCCTTTTTGTTCTTAACTCATTCTCATTGTATACTTGTATCCTTTGGTATAATAGCATTATTCTCTCATGTTTGATCTCTCTTGTGCTTTCATTGTAACTCCTAGATTTTGGGTGGCTACATATTCAACCAAATATTTCATGGTATATAGAGAATTTTATACAAACTCATACATCAAACAATCATGAAAAGGTAATCCTAATAATATTGTAAAATTATGGTTGTCTTGAGACTTGTGAACACATATTTTCTTTAGAATTGTTTGTTTAAAGACATTTGTGCATTCCTATCAATATGTCATGAGATTTTCCTTCCAAGTGTTATTCTTCCATATAAAATTATAAATAAATAATCTTTAAGGTATGTTTATTGACCATTTCTAAAATGTTCCACATTTTTGTATGTATCATTCATAATATAATTTATATATTTCTTATTTAGTAAGAAATGTGTAACAATTTTGTCTATGATATTTTTAATTGTTGAGAGATGGTTCACTTTTCCTAACAATTTGAGTAATACAATGATTTAATCAAGGAAATTATACTCCCTTGCAAGTACTCACCAACTCATCAAATATTTCATGTATCATGAAATCAATTTAAATATATGCTATCAATATAAAAGGTACATAATCCTAATCTATCATACTTGTTAAAATCACAACCATCATAAATATTCACTATTGCACTAGTTGTTTATTAATGCATGTTGGAACAACCCAAAGGATTGAAGTACCCAGAAATCTTTGGAGTCATTGATTAAACATACAATTCATAATTTTAATAA
>VDFB02281492.1:580568189-580580793 GCA_007258455.2 Sequoia sempervirens
TTTGCACTTCTCTTCTTCTCTCTTTTTTTCTCTCATTTCCTTCCTTTCTGTTATAATCACCTTGTTATTACTTTCATTTTGTTATTTCCTTAAGTTAATTTTTATTTAATTAACTTGGAATAATCATTGTAAAAGCATTGTAAAAGTTAAGCATTTAAATACTGTAATCTAGTCTAGATCCTATACAGATCAACAATGCGTGATTCAATGAGCTTGGTTAGCTCTTGCGCCATTAGGGCCTCAATTTTAGGGTTGACCGGCCGCTGCAAATAGTTTTATCCAGTGGATAGTTTCAGTGAAAATTGAAGTGTCTCATTTCTCTCCAGAATCTACACCATCAGAAAGAGCTCAGCGTCTTGATTCCAACGCAACTCGAACGGAGCGAAAAGGAGTCCGTTTGCACGAGTTATAGCCAGTCAAACCTTCGGTCAAACTGGGATCAGGGGCATCCAGGAAGTGAAAAAAATGATGTCGTCAAAAGTTGTCGAAGTCAGCGTCATCGCGAAGAGCTCGTCGAGACGATTCCGACAGTGTTCGTTTCGTCAAAATCCGACATCGTATGCGAGAGTTATCAGCGGTCAAAGCTCTCGGTTGACTTGGTGACTAGTAAGAACAATGATGACGTCATCATCCGTACAGATGACGTCAGCATGTGGTATGGAATCTGATGTGGAAAAACCAGAGTGACATGTGGCATTTGTATGGACCAATCGCAGAGTGACACGTGGCAGTCCGTACGCCCAGTTAGCAAGTCTAGTCAGCAGTCCGTACACACAGTTAGCAGGTCTAGTCAGCATCCACGTCATCCGAGTCAGTGCTGAGTTGTCGTCCACGTCAGTGCTATTGGCCAATCAGATTCTGCCATGTGGCACCCTCCTGGTGCGACACGTGGTGCTCTCTTTCATCTCTATCCGCGTTGGTTGAAAAGTTGTTTTTTTTGTTAAAAGGATAGTTGGGGGATTTGAACCCCCAACCTCGTGCCACCCAATATAGCCCATAGCCGTTCCACCAAATCCGGGCGTTCAAGAATAAAGGGATGGCGGATTGTTTTGTTAATGGATTTTTTAGAAGTTTGTTTAAAACAAACCGTCGACGGGTTTTGAACTCCGAACCCGCCGGTGACCAAAATGACTATCCGCCGTTGCACTAACAAAGGATGTTTAAAATTGTTAGGGGGCCGGGCGGTTTTGAGGAATTCCCAAAGCCGAAAAACTTTTAAATTAAAAAACAAACTCCCTAAATTAAAAATTAAACAAACAATAATCTTTTTAAAGATTAAATTGAAAACCTCCAAAACAACAAAGCCCGAGAATGAATAATTGGAAGGATTTATTATGTAAAATAGGGAGATTTAGTGATTTGAGATATGTAAAAATGGGAGATTGTTAAAGATTTTATGTATTTTGGAGAGATAAGGAATATTTTGTAAATCAATTGGTTAAAGGCCAAATTGAGTTAATTTTATGTATAAAAAGGGGGTGTGAGATGAGAGTGGCAATCCAAGTTTTTTTCAGGTGACGAAGTCTTGAAGCTGTGGTGACAAGAAAGAGAGGTCTTGTGGAGATTCTTTGAGTCATTCTTGCACGTCAGAGCGTTGTTATGCTGCCGAAGTGCTTGGAGAATGATTGTGGTGCTTTGTAATTGATTTTTGGAGTTAATCGGATCGGTCTCTATTGGAGTGGACCCGAGACGTAGTCACTTTCGCGATCTAACTGTTTGCACTTCTCTTCTTCTCTCTCTTTCTTTCTCTCATTTCCTTCCTTTCTGTTATAATCACCTTGTTATTACTTTCATTTTGTTATTTCCATAAGTTAATTTTGATTTAATTAACTTGGAATAAACATTGTAAAAGTTAAGCATTTAAATACTGTAATCTAGTCTAGATCCTATACAAATCAACAATGCGTGATTCAATGAGCTTGGTTAGCTCTTGCGCCATTAGGGCCTCAATTTTAGGGTTGACCGGCCTCTGTTTCTATCGAACTAGTTTTACACCTTCTATTAGCTCAATAGTGTGTTGAATGATGCTAGGATCATAACCCTTCAGATCATCATAGGACCAAGCCACTATTCCATACTTTTCACAGAAACCGATGAGCCTCTCTTTATCACGATGTGGGACATCTTTTCCAACTCGGAGATTCTTTCCATCGGAGATCAGAAGTTCCTCATAATCACTTTTGTCTGCCACGAACTTTCGCTTATCATTTCGGGCGTCATTACAATCGAAAAAGTTTTTGAGAGTAACCAACCCTTTCGAAAGTTTATTTGATTTCAGCTGCATAATTTTTCCTTCATAACCCTTGGCGATCTTTGGTTGAAGCTGATCAGAAAATTCCCCTGAGTGCTGGATAAACGAAGCGATGTGTTCATCACTCTCAAAGACTTGCCAACTCTGATCATTGTCGGGGACCGCTGGTCGGATTAATACCCGTACTGAATATTCGTTCCGAAGCAAGTCAGAGACATGATCAAACTGAGTGCCAATCACGGCCATATGGTCTGCCTCGCTATTTTGTCTTTGGGGAACGGTTTGAATATTGAAATCTTCAAAACTCTCAATCAGGTCCCATACTTAGTGCCGATAGGATCTCATGCGGACATTTTTTGCTACGAAAATTCCTCGGACTTGGTTAACTACCAGTTCAGAATCTCCGAACACAATCAATTGCTTGATGCCCATTCGTTCCGCAAGGCTTAGGCCTTGGACTAACCCTTCATATTCAGCCTCATTGTTTGAACAGGCAAATTGAAAGCAAAAAGACCTCAACAACTTTTCATCTTGTGGGGATATTAGACATATCCCTACTCCAGCACCTACTTTGCTTCTTGCTCCATCAAAATACAATGTCCATAACTCAGTTGCTTGGTTACCGTCAGATTCTTTGGCGACCTTCGGAAGCACCTGGTCTTCGTCATAAATTACATATGTGCCCAATCCTGTAGCATGATAATTCCCAAAAGGGTCATTGCTTATGTCCTCGTTCAAACGAGCATCTTCTTTATTATTCCGATCTCCACTCACCTTCTCTTCCTCCAGCAATTCAACACTATACATTTCCTGCTTAGTGATAGAAGTATGTGCTGCTTCAAAATTGATCAGGGCCTCATCTGCCACATGTTCAGAATGTAGGGCCTCCGATTCTATCTTCATTTTTGCGCCATGCTTGGTCCTAAGTATCAGATGGACAAATCTAAAGAAAAATATCCACCCACTTTTGAAGTAAATTCTCGGGATAGACAGAGACCAAACATAGGAGGAACATCTATGATCACTGTGTCCTGCGGAACTGTGATACTTGGGCAGGCGAATAGAGTTAACGGAAGCGCTTTGATGACACCTACAATTTCAACTCTGTTTCCATCAAGCTGCATCACCCCTCTTTTCATAGATTCATATATGAGGCCCAAAGCTTCGGCTATTTATTTAGGCATAACTGTCGTACTAGCACCATAATCAATCATAGCGTTGTGCAATAGCTTTTTCCCTACAATGAGAGTCAAGAAGAAGGGTTGAGGTTTCATCCTACCTATGTCATTGGCAGGAGATTCCTTTGTATCATTTGCAAGCACCTTTGGTGGCTGTATGTGGAAACCAACCTTTGCACTGGCCGAAGGCTCTGTTAATGCTGGGTTGACCTCCTCTTGAAGCGCTCTTTGTAATAGCATCTTTTGTTCTGGGATAGCTAGGATGTCCCATAAAGACACGTTAGAAGATGATTTCTTCAATTGCTCTACCACATTAAAAGGTGGCAAACTCGGCAACTTTTTTTCTTTGGTTCTTGCTATAATAATCTCCTTTCGTGGTTGAGAAGATGAAGGGATGGTCTGGGCACCGGGAATTTGATCGGACACGCCTTTGTGTTGTGGATTGTCCGGGTGTGAAACAACAAGCTCACCTGTGAATCTCCTCTTTGAGCGTATGTTATAGTCAAATTGCACCCGAGGTGTTTTGGATATGAATGCGTCATTAGCAAACACCGTTTCCTCATCTTCCATCCAGGAGAAGAGCACATGATCAGGAGCAATATCAGACTCTTGTTCTAAAGACATTCGTTGCATTTGCGTGGTAAGGACTACACTCTCCATTGGCGAGGCATATGCGTATCCTCCATTTTCTGCTGTAGTACCTTGACTGCGTTGCTCTGCCACCTTCTGTTGTAAGTTGCCACGCGGACAATTTCGGGGCATATGTGCATCGTTGCAGGGGAAGCACCATGAATTGATGTCATCAATAAGATTGTTTTGTCTAGCGGTTAATTCCCTACTTGAGCTTGAAGATGCGCTTGTTAATGGAGAAGGCACCGACACTATTTGATTTGTAGTCGGCGCTGGTGGATTAGTGCGAGGCGCACTCTGATATTGATTTTGCTGATAAGTAGAATTCCCACCTTGATAGTTTTGATATGCAGGCCACGGGGGCGTTGCTTGGTTCCGCTTGAGAGTTGTTATATCATTTTCCATGGTTCGCAACATCTCCTTGAGGCCGCTTATTTCATCTTTGGAAGAAATTGATGTAAAAGACAAGTTTTCAGGAGTGGCCGCATACAAGTACATTGGCTGAGCAGTTGCTGGTGCACTAGTCGATGCGGCCTCTTGTGCAGAGGTTGATATTTCAGGAAATATCGGCATAATAGGTCAAGGAGGCAATTTTCTGCAATCTATCAAATGATTCTCAGCTTTGATAGCAGTACCATAAGCATTTGGTAGAGTGGCACCTCCCAAAGACTTGATCATCACAGAAATGTCGGGATTAATGAACTTCAGATAAAATATGAATGCCAACTCTAGAGTTGGGCGGATAGTCACAAGGATCCTCTACCAATTTGAGTGAAATCGGGCATTGAAATCCGTCAGAGCCTCCTAGGGGGCTCGTCTTATGACAGATAGCTGATAATATAATGAAGAACGATCTCCGTCATTTGAGAACCTTTCATAAAATGGATCTTTGAGCTCATCCCAGGTGCAAATTGAATTAGGAGTTAGCGTTCGGTACCAATCCAGAGCCTTGCCTTTGAAGGACGCTGTGAGGAGCCTTAGGGCTACATTCTGCGCTGTAATACCATGTACCAGACAAACATCCGCTACATCCTGCAAATGTTCTACTGGCGTTCTTGAGTTGTCTCCGACAAATTTGGGAATAGCTTTCAGGGTCGAAACCGGGATAGCACCCCAAACAGCAGGCGCTACTGGGGCTACTAGGGGACTTCCAGCATCCCATGCTACGTAGTTTCTATTTGGGGCCGACAACATGGTGAGAGAAAAAGGTGGTGGGAATGGAATGGTTACCAGTTGATTTGCGACCTGGACTATCCCTAGTGGAGGTACTAGTAAACCTGGGTTATTTGTAGTTTGGGATCTAGTTACAGGCCGATGGCTCATATACCCATTTAGAAAGCTATTTTGTTTAGTTCATGTCCCACCGGGCGTGCCAGAAAAAGAACAAACTGTTGACGCCAAAAATTGACGAAGTAACAATGTCTTATGGGAAACTCAGTTTAAGGGGGACCTTTTGCGTTAAACTAAGTGACCTCCGAATTTTTAGAGAAGTCGACTTCTTATATAATGGGTTTTGGAAAGGGAAAAGGAAGCAGATATAATGAAACAAAGTCTAATTTAAGGCAATGCGCCAAAATTACTGATGGGCACGATAAATCATAGATTTAAGGGCCTGAATGGTGTCGTTGCGTTCCAAAATGTCAGAGATTTAAAATTATAGCATAGACAATCCATTTATTGACATAAAATAATATTGCATACATCCTCGCTACTAAGAAGAGTCATTAGACATGATTTAGGTAAGCAAGCTTGTATTCAACATATATAGAAGTCTTTGAAATGAAATGCTTAAGACAGTATAGAGCACAGTTTATAGTTTAATCAAAGCATGAAAAACAGAAAGGCCGAACAATTGGCACAATCTGACAGTTTCTTGCAAATAAAAACAGTAAAAGAGGCCTGGTATCTTTTGCTAAAACCAGCGTGTTTTTCTCAAAAATTTTGGACCATCTCTCATCGACAGAGAGAGTATATATAGTAGGAAAAGAAACCTCCCACCGCCTTGGAGAACTATAACAGAAAAGATTCTGCAATCCCCTGCAATGATGCCTGAATCAAAAGATTCCCAAGGCCGTTACAACGACATCGAGCTAGAACATAGCATCTGATCATCCTAGGTGTAGGTGCATCCCTTGTAATGATGGCAAAGGTCCCAGCCAGGCTCGAGGCGACAAGTGTCATCCACCGCTATGACAAGCGGTACCCAATAGCGTTATCTCCTTAAGCCAGCCCGTCGCTTGCTCCACAGATCAGTCGCAAGGCACATGGCAGCCTTTCACTGCTGAGAGATTGCGAAGATGCAACACGTGTCCAATGGGTAGATATCCTTATCGCGGTGGAGGGAAAGTTCAATTAGCTAGTCGTCAAGGACGTGTGGTAGCCTTTCGCTGCCCGCGGTTGTTTATTTCATCCCCGCATGAAAAACTTGCAATCTGCCGCCATGTAGCATGATGTAGGACCCTTTGACACTTTTCAGGAATGAAGGCCCCACGGAAGCACTCCGCAACCCGAAGAGTCTTAAGGAAATAAGAAATAAAACCCTCCCGCTAGTGTGACACGTGGACGCCCAGTGCAGCTCCTCAGGACCCGAAAAGAAAGCCGCTACGCAAAGCCAAGAAGAGTATGTACGCAAAGTGGTAGATGAAAAACTTGATGGAAAGTCGAATAAACTCGACGATGCACAGACCGGCGCACATACAATACAAAAAGAAACCTGAAGGGAGCTTGTTAAAATATTTATTTTAATAGTTACCTTAATGAAAGCCCTCCAATTTGGGAAAAACACAGTGTTAGTGGGTGTAAAAATCATGCAAAAGGAAAAAAGAGAGAACTTGATTGAGTACAGTGGCTGAATCTTTGTCTAAAAAGTAGGAAAAAGAGATCAATTGGGTTGGCGAGATAGGGAAAAAGTCGTAACCATATCCTTCCAGAATTCTTCACCTCTTATCTGTGTCGATTTGGGTGCTTTAATAGAGGTAAGTTCGACTCTTTTAGAATGTTTCCATTGTTATATGCTTTTCTTATTCCATCGAATCCTCTGATTTTCTATTAGCAATCATGATTTGAAGAAAATCCATTGATTTGTATTGACTCTGTATTCGAGCCTTGTTTATGCATGTGTCAGGCTTGCCTTATTGGCATCAACCCCTATTATCTTTTAGTCGTGGGAAGGAGAAAATCATGGGTTTTTCCATTCCATGGACACCGCCATCATAGTGGGCTGTATACTTTTCATTTTGCTTTGTCTATGCGATAGTAGTAGGTTTGTTTTGAACCCTGCATGCGATTGCATGTGTGTTGGGTCATTGATCGAACCCTCTTTTAGCATAATGAAGCCTTGAGATGGCTAAGCAATGCTATTGGAATTGACTATGTATCCTTGATTCTTTAAAGTGATGTCTAAACACTCATACCAATCCATGTATACAATAATTCCCTTGGTTTGGGAGAATAAACCCGAGAACAATATGATCGTTCTAATCTTTGTAAGTATTTCATCGTTATAACATAATGTTTAGTATCAAACGATTCTCATCGTTCCATTTGATAAGTTTGAATTTAAAAAGGAAATCCATGATTATGTATTCATGTTAATTGAGCCTTAACAGGTTGAATGATGAAGTTCCATCGTTCCAATTTAAATATTTTTTTAAAGAAATGGAGCGCTATATATATATATAGTCGTTCATGTATGAAATGAATTAGACAAGTCAAATGAATCTTATCACTGTTTCATATCTTTGTTTTAAGGTGTCTTACTGTCTGGTCGACAATCACCATGTTGTCTAAAAGACATGGAGTGAGATATAATATGTTTAATGTTGAATGATTGCATGCTATCATTCTAAAAAAATAGCATGCTTATCATTCCTAAATTCGATAATAGATGTTTATAAGAATGAAATGAACAAAATGATGTTCTCCATATCGATCCACCTAGTATTAAATGATTTTAGTATAGTATAAAAATGATACAAAAATAATAGTGTTGGCCTTAGATGTCAAAGCCCTGAGAAGAATGAAAGGGGTCCGAACAAGATATTCGTTTTGAGTGAACTTTCTTATTTAGTCTCTATTTTCCAAAACAAAGCAACATTCTTATTGTCCTTAGGGATGGGTCGATGTTCTAACTATGACATAATTGCTTTAAATTGTATGAATTCAACCCTCATCCATTTGAAGTATCCTTATTGTGAAATAAGTAAGACCTGGAAGTTATTTTTCTGAATGTTCTTGTTGAAAGAATTGATCAAAACAAATTAAGAGAACTTGTTATTTGCTTATACAATGAATTGTCACATTCTAAAAGAAGTCAAACTGAATCTAGTTTGTATGGATTCTGTTAAAACATGCAGATTTATATATGTTGTCAATTGCAATTTGATTTTTATGAAAAATGACTTTGTGACTTACTATTTGAAACTCAGATTTAAATCAAGGTCTAAGAATGATTGCTTAATGTTTATATTCCTATATTTTCAGTTGTATCTAATCGTACATATGATGAAAGTTGACATCTATTTGAATATAGAAATCTATATGTGGAATAGATATTTCTTTTATTTTAAAAAGAATGTATACACATACACCATTTTTAATAGAAGGCCATATATGTGTACATGCATAAATCTTCCATTTATGCATTACACATACATGCGATATACCTTCTTTAAAAAATATTTTATTTTCTTTATCTAAAATGTAGATTTCATTCCAAGTAAGAAGGAATAATGGAAATATTGGAAATATGTAATTATGGATGCATGCTCTATGACATTCTTATCGTAATTGATGAAATGAATCATCTATTACGTTTAGAAATCTGATTGCTTAAATATTAAATCTGGTTACATTATTTCATATGCATGCTAATCAGAGATAGCCAATTGAGTCTTACGTAGACTATGTTGTAGATAGTTTGATTCTTAAACATGAAATAATTGGCTAGTTAAAAATACTGGAAACCGGATTGATTGTTTGCAAATTGTGAAACTTGTATAAGATGTATGTTATCTTATGTATGTGGGAGGTTATCTTCCGGGATGGGTGCCGAAAATGGGTTAACAGAGAGTATAGATTTTCTTTTACAAAATATATTATTTTTAGCTGTATACAACTTATGCTTGGCCAAGCGTTTATAGTCCATTATGTTGAATGGTCTAATTTGTATAATGTAACTCTCTACCATTTCCTAGCATAGATCTTGCATGTTCTAAATGTAGATAGAAATGTATGTAGATGTTAGACACACACTAGATTCCACCTTGCATACTATATTTCTTGCTAAGTATTCCATGCAAGGTCGGGTATTATTCGAGTAGGAAGAATTTCGGGGAAGCATAGCTTCGCGGTTGGGTGGAAAAGTGCCTGAACCATGTTCTCGTCCACTAGATGCGGCGAGAGTTGAAGAGGAATCACATGGAAATCCATTTTGATTATAGTACTTTGTATTATATGAAGTGACTTGAGTTGACTAAGTCGCAAGATGGCCTATGTCAAACTATGTAACTTGTAAAATTGACATTTGGAAATGAATATAAATTATTATTATTTTTGGACATATTGTGCTATGATGGAAAATAGACTTTCTTTAGTTTATTATTCATAATTCCATATTTTATTTTTGAGTGTTATTTATGTATGACACATTACATATAATCATATGATTAACCTATCTTCCTCAAATATTATGCCATTTATGCCTCATGTTGAGATACAAATGATAGTTTCATGAGTAATTATGGATTTTTCTATTAGAGTAATCATGCATCAACTAATAATTAATTAATCTTTAATTGAGGCTAATTTATTCTCATGCACTTAAGCTAAACTTAGGAGTGCTTTTTTCTATTAACTAGAGTGAGCTTTTATTAGATCACTTTGTCTCATCACATAGGATGACGACACTTGTCATGATCTAATCCTTTTATCATTTAGGGTTGCTCCTATAAATCACTCACCCTCATTGTATTACCTCTTGATCTCTATGAAGAATCTTGAGGTTCAATTTGTAAGTATTTTATTGTTGATGATATAGCAACTCATTATTTGCTCTTTGCATGGAAGGTGTTTTTGTTCGTTGTTTGATCTTGTGTCTCGTGTTTATTCACAATTCTAACATGGTATTAGAGCATGGATTCAACGAACCCATTCTCCATTTTTGAGTTTTTTTCTTAAATAGGGTTACAAAAGAAAATATGGAATCTTCATTATGTTTTTTGCAATTTTTGGAGTTGGGTAATTTTTGGTGCACGTATTGTACGACACTTTTTTTAAAACAAAATAAAATAAAATATTGTATTTTTTTTAAACCCTTGCCACCCTAAGGTTGCATGGGCGGCCAATGCACTAAAAATTATCATTGAAAATTTGGTTTCAAGCAATATTCAATGGTACTAGTTTTTTTCTTAGATTTTGTTGGTACATTTTATTGCTTGTCAAAATTAGATGTCATATTTTCACTCCCAAACTTGCAACTTTTGAATCATTTCTCCATTTTTAGCAATTCCACTAGCATTGGGATGGTCTTTTAGAGCTATTCACATCAATCCATGTAATTTTTCCAGATTTTTCTCTAGGTACATTTTATTCAATTTTTTTTTGTTTTCACATTTTAGTGGGAAGGAGAAAACCATGGGTCTATCCATTCCATGGACACCACCATCATGGAAGGCTATATAATTTTCATTTTTCTCTGTCTATGCGACAGTAGTAGGTTCATTTTGAAGCCTACATGCAATTGCATGTGTGTTGCGCCGTCGATCAAACCCTGTTTTACCATCATAAAGCCTTGAGATGGCTAAGTGATGCTATCGGCATTGACTCTGTATCCTTGATTCTTTTGAGTGATGTCTATGTTGGCATATGGATTCTAGTGTTGTCATTGATGGAAACCTAAGTCATTATTCCAGTCTGCAGATCCAGATTTGTTCATACCGATAGGCAGAGTAATGAAAAGAGTAATATTGGAAGTGAGAATGAACATAATATCTGGTTAGTATGTCGATGTGTATGGTTCGCTGGATTATCATTTTGAGTTGTGGATCTCGAGGAAGGTTGTTAAGTATCTATTTTATCTTATTGTTAAGTTTTGTGATGTCACATTAATCGGTGTGTAAGTTACAAGATCCGATAGGATGATTTTTTGTTTATTAGCTCATGGTGGCCGACTTAGTGAATATGGAATGTCGTGGATATTCGAGGTATAATTAATTAGGGTATTCTTGTGTTGGAAATTTTATTTTGGGTCCTAGATATGGTTTGGTTGACTTATGTGGATGCGCATTAAAGATTACTCATGATTTGAACTGACATTTGAAAGATATTTTATATTCTATTGAAGCCGACATATAGCTATGATTGAATTCTTGCTAGCGAATATATACAAGAGATTGGTTAATTCATTTTGAAGTGTGAGTGGATGCATGTTCAAAGTGTGCGAATAGCAAAAGGATTGTTGAGCGATTTGGCACAGTTTCATTTGTGCAGAAGAGGATTTTGTGAAGTGAATTAAGGCAGAATAGAGCGAATTACAGAATCAGATAGAAGGTCTAGAATCTAATCTATGAGCTTAACCGAAACTGTAACCAGGAATTTGTAGATGCTACTTTCTTAGTTCAACTTTTTGTTGTAATCCAAATATATTGTAAGGCAGTGAGCCTTCTTAATTTTGAGCAGTGAGCTCTAGGCAGTGTGCCTAAATGCATGTGCATTCCCCTTTTTCTTCATACTTTTAACAGAGTATAAATTGTGGATTGACCTCCACCGTGGTTTTTCCCCTAACAGGGTTTCCATGTAAAAATCTTGGTGTTATGGTGTTTTGATTGTTTCCTTCATGTGCTTGCATCTTCACTTTTGTTTAAATGCTGTAAATGGTTTAAGATCTAGATTGTAATTTAAATATTGCTAAACATTTATTCACCCCCCCTCTTAGTGTTCCTTGAGTCCAACAGTCTAAACCCTCATATTGATCCATGTATACGATAATTCCCTTGGTTCGGGAGAATAAACCCGAGAACGATATGATTGTTCTAATCTTTGTAAGTATTTCATCACTGTAACATAATGTATCAAATGATTCTCATCGTTCCATTTGATAAGTTTGGATTTAAAAAGGAAATCCATTATGCATTGGTGTTAATCAAGCCTTAATAGGTTGAACGATAAAGTTCCATTGTTCCAATTTAAATGTTTTTTTAAAGAAATGGAGCGCTGTATATGTATATATATAGTCATTCATGTATGAAATGAATTAGACAAGTCGAATGAATCTTATCACTATTTCATATCTTTGTTTTAAGGTGTCTTACTATTTGGTCGATAGTCACCATGTTGTCTAAAAGACATGGAGTGAGATATAAGATGTTTAATGTCGAATGATAGCATGCTATCATCCTAAAACAATAACATGCTTATCATTCCTAAATCCGATAATGGATGTTTATAAGAATGAAATGAACAGAATGATGTTCTTCATATCGATCCTCCTGGTATTAAATGATTTCAGTATTGTTTAAAAATGATACAAGAACAATAGTATTGGCCT
>VDFB02281492.1:580585182-580605847 GCA_007258455.2 Sequoia sempervirens
CTATTAGGGTGATAGTTGTTTTAGTTTTTTTTTATACTATGCTACTTTATTTTAGTTATGACACTAATACTATGTTGGTTTTATACTTTGTTGATGATACATTAGAGACATTGTTGATCGTCTAATTACGTTTGTGTGGCAATCTTATGATGAACATTATGTGTGTTATGGTTTTATGTTGTTTTAGAGCATTAGTCTGTTTATGATGATGTATCTGATATTTTTTATGATGTAGTATTGTATGTTAGTCTTGGTGAAGGAGGAAGTGTAGCATTACTCACTTGTGAGTACCTGGTACGTTGTGACTCTCTTTCACAGTGTGATTGTTAGTTTATGCAGATATGTTTGACAGTGTTGTTTGATGCAATTTGTAGGTATTGGGCATTGACTCCACCTACCTTGCCAGGTTTGAGTGTGCCATGATCAAATGGAAAAAAATTGTTTCGAAGATAATGTCAAGTCCTTCTTTGGCCATCATTCCCTTATAGGACAATTATCTATGTTGTCACCCATCGTTGTATTGTCATTTTAGTCTTTTGTGTCATTCATGTTTGCGTCTTGATTGGAAATTCATTAATTATTTAAATGGTTTATTAAATAAGTTATTTGATTTAGTGTAATTCTATTGAAATGTTAAATTAAAATATTTATGTTTATATAATTTAATAATTAAAATTTGATTGTTGTTTTAAAAGGTTTGATTAATTAAATTAATTAAACAGGATATTTATTTAAATGTGATTGTTAATTTGGAGTAATAGATATTTATTAACTTTAATGTGAAAATGTAAATATATGGAAAGTATATATTATTAAAGGGCTTGTTTGCAACAGATTACAAATAAATATCTGGAATCTTGACTTGGAGTCAGAAAGTGTTATTTTGGGTAATTGTTTAATTAGAATTGTGTGATCAATTTTGTTTGCATATTGACAGTTAGTTAAGTTATATGATTATGAGTTAATTGAAAATGAATTAAAATTCTTTGGTTGTGCAATATCATTCACGATAATTTTTCTGAGAAGGTTTTTGCACGACAATTTTCTAGAGAAAGTTTGTTTTTAGTATTATTGTTTTCAAAAAGCTCTGCGAAAGTGGATTTGGAAGAATTTTGTGATTTGTTTGCGGATTGGTCTGAAGATCGAGGTATTCGAAGTTAGTTGAAAATACAAAATTCTTCTTCAAATCTTTGTTTGAACAAGCGGGATTTAACAGGTTCCTTTCTTTTCTATTTGATTTAAATATTAAGGATAATTTTTTTTGAATATTATGCTTGAATTTTGTTTGCTCTAGAAAAATGGTTATGCTTTCTTGTGGAAAAGATAAACTCAACCTAACCTACACATTCAACAAAGATACAATTAGGGTGAGATTTTAAATTTAAAATAACAAACTTAGCAAAATAGTGATAAGGAAAAAAATTTAAAGGAATATGGTTACATTCTGTAACTTATCATATAATTTATATTTTACATGATCTATTACTATTCTTTGAAATGGGAGATGATTTTTTTTTTAATCACTTTGCATGTTTAAAGGGGTTTTGAAATTGAGATTTTAGACTACTTGCTGATCAATGCCTTCCTACTCATGCATAAGATTTAGATAAATAACTATTAAGGAAGGAAAGAACAGATAGTGCCAATTTGACCTTCATAGTTTGCAGCTTGTGAATAGCAATTAAATCCTTGAAATTAGAAGAGAATTTTTTTTTTTAAGTTTAATATCGGCATGTAGTTTGATTTACCCTTCCATTGTTGTTTTGTGGATTCGCATTCCACTGAATCATGAACTCTTTGAAAACCTGAAAGAATCCCCTACAGTAGACAGTGGTGGCCGCCAACGGGCTAGAGGAGTCCTTTGTTTGTTGTTTATTTTGTAGAAAACCCTTTTAGTGGACGGTTTGGAAGAGCCATGCCCATCACCAATGCCCAATGGCCTATGATCTCACAGTTTCCTCATGTCTTGCCTTGCAAGTTTTGTGTGTGGCCAATATTTCGCAGTTTCCTCATTTCTTTGCCTTTGAAGTTTTGTTTGATGTTGTCAGTGTTGATCTCTTTAGAATGCGATTTAGAAGGCCATGTCAAAACTTTATCTGACACTCCCTAGTTGGTCGATATGCAAATAGACTTCAATTTATATTTCTTCTTTCCTGTACTGGTAATCTATAAATGCTTACTCTTGTTTGATAGAGTTGAGCTCTTTGCAGATATATATACTTATAAATATAAATGCTTAAGGTATTATGTGGGGTGTATAAAGCTCCAGCGCATGGTTGGTTGTTGTATATAAAAAGAATAGAAAGTTACCTTAATATTATAGGATATTTTTTTGTATTGCATGGTTTCAGGAATTATGAATTGCATGTTTAATGATTTGTACTTGTTGAATCTATATCTCTTTATATGCAACTATGAGTTCACTGTAGGTTTGAAATGTATGCACTGTAGCTAACCCAAGATAACTATAGAAAATAGAGCGTGTATTTTCGCTTGATCATAAATACATTAAAAATTGTTTAAATTTAAATTGAAAGAATCTATTTGTATTGGTGTATTTTCTAACACGTTTGAAGTAATTTTAGTTTATTTAGTTTTAAAAGAATGTTTAACTAGATTTAGTTTCTTTTAGAAAAAAAAAATTAATTTGTAATATAAATGCTTATATGAAATTTTAATGTTTCTATTTATATTACGTTTTTTCTTTATTTACAAGAGTGGCCATGTTGTCCTTTTAAATGAATAGATAATTCTTAAAATTTTGTTTTAAAAGAATATGGCTTTTATTTTGTGAATTAATGGGTTATTACTTTGAACTATTCTTTTATTATTGATTTGATGTCAAGGAAAGATTTTGTGGAAGAATATTTTGTCTTATGGAATTCTTAGTTTTCTAGAGGCTAGGAAAAGAAACTTGGATTGTAAAGCTTTTTATGCTTGTATTTTGAGGATCAATTGCAATGATTTAATTTGGGATTTAGCCATGCACAATTTATTTGTTACCTTGGTGGTATTTTGAATGTTAAATGATATGTGTCATGATTGAGATGTGTCCATTCATGGATTTGTTTAATGTGCGTGATGGTTATCCTTTGTAATTGATAATAAGTTATGTTATTGGGAAGAGTGGCTTTTGATAGGGTCAAAAACCCTAAGAGGTAACCAAGGTAACCTATCGTTAGTTTATAATTCAGTGAAAACCTATTTAAATGTACTAGGGGTTGGGTAGTGTTCACTAAATAATTCAGATAATTTGATTACCTTGCCTAATACCTTAGTGCTTGTATAGATTAAGGGTAGGTTGAGATGGTCTGGAATGGCATGATGTTCTACTTTGTCTTCTTGAAAGGTAGTTTGATTCCACATGAGTTTAGGGATCGGGAATCGGGAGAGATTTCCAGGGTAACTCGGTGTGAGGGCCGGTAGTCTAAGAAGATTCACTAGGGTAACCTATAATAAACTATGTGATGACACTCTTTTCCTAATGCATGTTATGTGGTCTCTTGTGTAGAGTTACCCTTTATTATGTTGTTTCCCCTAGGAGCTTTGTTTGTTATTATGTGGTTTAGATATCGTTATGTCATGATGTGTGCGTCAATCCATGTGATGTTATGTTTTGTCTTCATGTTTTTTTATCTTTGTGGACCTGATATTATCTCCTAGCATGGGGGGTTGACCTTCAGGTACCACGTGGTTGGGAGGAACGTGTTATATCCTCCATTGGGTACCCTTATAGGTGTTGCGGTGCTTGGATAATATTGTACTTGTGACAGGTTCCTGATTCTACATGATTCGTGAAGTTGGACGCTGAGCCTTCTCATGAACAAGGTTGTCAGATGTGTTACGATCTTCATCTATATTGTATACACTCTTGATATGTATGAGTGAATTTATTGTAATGTTGTAATTTTTTTATGATATTTTTCATAATCTCACTTGATATAACTTGAATATGTAGCTTGACTACATTATGACTATGTGATTGGATCATTCATTATTGATATGACTTATCCTTATGTTTTATGTCTTTTTGTATAGTGATGTGATGTTCTTACTTGTGAATGTTTAAGTAGCATTGTCACGGAACCTTGAGGATGTATGTGTATATGTTTCCTTTGTACTCATGTTGTAATCGAATATCTTAAAAAAAAAGTTTGTTTGGTTATTTTGTTACTTTGTGTGTTGTTCTCTAGGTTCCTTGGTGGGGAGTTACAAGATAGGTAGGGGAAATAAAATATTTTGAGCCAGAAGTAGGGGAGAAGGCATGAAGGCATATGGAATCAACCTTTGGGAATAATTGATGTACTAAAAAGGAGGGAAGATGATTTAAGAATACATAATACAAATATATGATTAAACAAAAATGTTAGAACTATGAATAAACATGAGATGCAAGATCAAACAACAAACAAAAACACCTTCCACACAAACAAAGTTATAGATAATTATTTTCTATATCATCAACAAGAAAATACTTACAAAATGAACCTCAAGAGTCTTCATGGAGATCAAGAGTTAATACAATGAGAGAGAGTACTCCATAGGAGCAACCCTAAATGATAAAGAGAATAGATCATGACAAGTGTCATTATCCTATGTGATGAGACAGAATGATCTAATAAAAGCTCGCTCTAGTTAACAAAAAAAACACTCCTAAGTTTAGCTTAAGTGCATGAGAATAAATTTTCCTAATAATAATTAAATATTAAAATTAATTGTTGTTACTAATGCATGATTACTCTAACACCCCCTTAAGATGAAATGAGTAGCTAAAAACCCTAAAAAGAGAATGCATGATGGGTCCCAACAAACAAGGTCAGATGAGGTACCCATGTACAAACAATCTAATCTCTCACAACTAGAGAAAAGGAGAAAACCACATGGGAAAAACTCCTCTCAAAAAGAGAGAAAGGTGAATGAAGAATTGAAAAGCCTCCAAAACAATGTCCCAAAAATATTAGGAACATGAATAACATCATACAAGCATAAAGAAGTTGTAGAAAACTATCAAATGATGACTGCTATAGTATTAAAATGAAGAACTTCCTTTAAAATAGATGATGGTTAGGATCAAGAAGACAATAATTTACATGAGTTCCCCCAACAAAACTACTTGAATGATATGGAAAACAAAGGAAAACATTTGGAAGTCAAAGATACAAATGTAACAGATACCAATAATATGAAGAATATTGATCAAGTGAAAATGGAAGGTCGCCTCCAAAAAGCAAGAATGGAAGAGTGTCCATATATTAAATGCTCTATCTCACTAAAATGCATGGGTAACAAACAGCTGCATTCACCTAGTACATAGAAACAAAAACTAGATGCATAAATCACTCTAAAAATGAAACCAAGGAAGCATTAACACCAATAGTAGAAACCCCCCCTTAATGTAGAAAAGAGAGAGGCATGACAAGTCCACTAAAACTATGTCACCAAGAAGTGCATGTAGGAGAACAAAGAACATCTTAACATGCACATCAAAGTACCTGCAAATAATAAGGGTGTGCAAACTAGAACAAACACGAATGAGGCAAAAATCACTCGGATTCGATGTTGTCATGGAAGGAAAAATCACTTGTAAAAGGTGTGATTACAAAAGACACAGGAGGATGTGTGAAATCCCCAAAAAATATACACCAAAGTGGCACTTTATCTTGGTACATTTATAAAAAATAAATTACATGCAAAATATGTCTACAATACCCTAATAGGACAAAATATTGGAAATACATATAAAATATCCAAAAAAAAGTCATCACATGTAAGAAAAAAGTTTCTAAGAGCTAAAATGTCTAAGTAATCCACTAGAATGTGAAACACAAAAAATTAAATAAAATGAACCTAGAGAAAAATCTAGAAAATCACATGGATTGATGTGAAGAGCTCTAAAAGACCATCCCAATGCCACTAGAATCATTAAAAATGGAAATACAAGTCAAATTTTTTGGGTATGGGAATGGAAAGAGCACATGTAATTTTGATAGGTGATAAAATGTACCAATAGAAAAATATAAGAAAAAAACTAGTACCAACGGATAGTGCTTGAACCAAATTTTTAATGATAATTTTCAGTGCATTGGTCGCCCATGCAACCCTCGGGTGGAAAGGGTTTAAAAAAATAATACAAATTTTTATTTTATTTTATTTAAAAAATAAGTGTCATACAATACATGCACCCAAAATTCACCCAACTCCAAAATTTGCAAAAAAAAAATGAAGATTCCAAATTTACTCTTGTAACCCTAGTTGAGAAAAAAACTCAAAAATGGAGAAGGGGTTCATTAAATCCATGCTCTAATACCATGTTAGAATTGTGAATAAACATGAGATGCAAGATCAAACAATGAACAAAAACACCTTCCATGCAAAGAGAGTTTCAAATAATGATTTTCTATATCATCAACAAGAAAATACTTACAAAATGAACCTCAAGAGTCTTCATGGAGATAAAGAAGCAATACAATGAGGGTGAGTGATTTATAAGAGAAAGCCTAAATGATAAAATGATTGGATCATGACAAGTGTTGTCATCCTATGTGATGAGACAAAATGATCTAATAAAAGCTCACTCTAGTTAATAGAAAAAAGCACTCCTAAGCTTAGCTTAAGTGCACAAAAATAAATTAGCCTAATAATCAATTAAATATTAATTAATTATTAGTTGATGCATGATTACTCTAATAGAAAAATCCATAATAACTCATGAAAGTATCATCTATATCTCAACATGAGGCATAAATGGTATAGTTATTTGAGGAAGATAGGTCAATCATGTGACTATATACATAAATGATAACAACAAAGGAAATAATAATTAAATTTCTCATATATATTACAAATAGTGAACTCATAAATGACCATCAATTAAATTTATAGATTATTTGTAACATATATACAAAACATAACAATTACGGTCACTAAAAATAGAAGATGTACAATTTCTTTTCCTTTGTGTTATATACACAATAAATTTGAGTTTCAACATTCATTTTGATATCTCTTCTAACACTTCTCTCCTCCCTCAAATGAATGGCCTTTTTAACATTTTCTATATATTTCAATGGATTGATTTCTCTCCTTAATTACACCTCATTTTATGAGAGACCCCAAAATATAATTTATAAAATTATAGACCATTTCATGTTTACAGGCATGAAAAAAGTCCACATAAATGATATGTAAATTGTGTGTGATATGTTAATTTTGTACATTCACCTAGTTAGAGAGAGTGTATAGGAAGTGGATGGGCATCCCTCAATCCATGCCTTCATTATTTTTTGTCTACCTATCATCCATTTTTTGTTTAAGTGAATATGTCATCAAATCTTGTAGACATTGTCAATGGGTAATCAAACCCATTAAAAAATTATTAACCATTCATGGATTTAGGGTAAATATGTCATCAAATCTTGCAAATGTTACCAATAGGTAATCAAACCCATTAAAAGATTCTAAATCTATATTTAAATGAGTTTTGAGTGCCTAAAAACTTTAGAATCAATGAGTAAAGTTAATATAGGGTTTACACATAAGCCTTGTAGCTATTATAAACCAAAGTAACACCCTATAGCTATTATAGATCAAAGAAAGACCCTTTATGATAAGTTCCCTATCTCTACTCTATTTAATCAAATTCCAATTAACTGTGTTCCTTCTTTAGCTTACATCGAGTTCTAATTTTGATAGCCTCACAAGTGACGGTTACTATTTTATGAATAAATAAATGTGATTTTTTTTATTAGAGGTAAAACGGGTTTTGAAGGGGCCTCAAAACCCTTTACAAATGGGTTTTGAAGGGACCCAAAACCTTATCTTATCAAAGAAATTTTCCAAGAGATATACCATAGCCAACCAACAGCCAAACCACAACAGTCACAATGGATATAATCAAGAAAAACTAACTAATTTGAAACAAGGCAACAACCCCATAACATATCATCTTAGGAAAAACAATAGTCTTGAGCTAAGACATAGAACTAGTGATAGCCTTTATCCTGATAAAACATAAATTCACAACCTTTTGGTGGAGATCCAAGATCCCATCACCATTCTCAATCTTGACCTCAATAGGAGAAAAGAGAAAAAATCTTAAATAAGGGCAACAAAATCTCCCTTGTAGAAAATCTAGCTTTTCAAAACTCTCCACCTCAATAGGAGAGTTAGAAGGAAAAACAGAACAAAACGCGACAAAAGCCACCTTGCAAAAATGTCAAACCTCTCCAACAAAACTAGTCTCCACCTCAATAGGAAAAAGCTCCACCTCCATAGGAGAAGCAAGAGAGGGAGCCAACTGAAGAAGAAAAACACCCTCAACCACATCCACAACCTCCACCTCAATAGGAGTAATAGTCTGAAGAACCAAGAAGAGAGTATAAAGAACAATAGAAATGGCAGCATAACTCCCTTTAACCACTAAAACACTAGGGTCGTTAATAGAAACAAGACTTTCAAGAAATTCCCCACAATACAATTCTACAACAGGACTTCAGCAAAACAAAACCATATGCAAAGGACAAGTTGCTCCAAAAAAATAACATACCTATAATCCCTCATGGAACAAAAGCCAAAATTGGTTAAGTAATCAAAAACCACCACCCACCCTAAAGGGGAAAACAAGGTGCCTAACCTCCCCTATAACAATAAAAATATGGCCTCACTAACCATGAGACCCAAAGCCACTGCATAACCAGACAATAGCGAGCCAGACCAATAATGCCATCTGACCCTTTGACACAAACACTAGAAAAGAGTTCTCCAAAACCCCCATCAATAGGAACAAGGTTGCATTGAAAGCAACACTCTTTTATCTATACATATATTATATAATAATATATATATAAATAATTTAACTTTCATAAATAAAATAAAATAATATTATATAAAATATAAGTCTTAGATGATTGATCCACCAAAATGTTGAAAAACTTCATCTTTATGAACATCACTCGTATACAATGAGTGTTAAGTGGACCATTCATGTTCATGAGAGAGGCTCTTATAAAATATGTAGACTAAATAAAAAATTATCTTTCACATGCAATAAATATTAAATAGATCATTCAATATCATGAAAAGTTATTCTTGTAAACCATTACTAATAAAATAATAACTTATAAAAATTAAAACTTTAATATAATAAATAAACACACATTTTCATGGGGGCAAAGGGCCTAGTTGGATTGACTAAAGCATCTTGTTGTAGGCAAGAGGTCACTAGATCTAGTCTCAAAAGAAAAAACACACATTTTCATAAAAACCCTCCTTATAACCCACTTCTCATAAAAAATAAATCAATAAAAAGAACTTAAATAAATTATGTCCATAGTCCATATTAATAGAAAAAATGAACAAATTTATATAAATATATTACTAGTGGCATCAATAGGAGAAAGCTAAAGTGTAGACAAAACGCACCTATCTATGTAACATTATAACATAGCATCCCATCCCCCATCCCACACACTAGACAAAACACACCAACGGAAAGACAAAACGCACTGACGAAAAGATTTATAATAGCCTAAAAATAATTATAATCATTTATGAGCATCATACAATGTAAAATATTATGTAATCTCATGCATATAATGTGTCATCAAAAGATATGAATATAAACATCATAATAATATCCAAATACAACAAAAACACCCACATAAATGGTCTTTTCAAGAGTGCACAAGTTGTAGGATTAGATCCATGACTCATAGAGGAGATCCATGCATACAAAATTGTCCTAGATTTATGGACTCAACCTAGAAAAAGATGATCCAATTCCAATTCCAAGACAATTGAATTCCAAAACTACATCAGAATCATCCATCTTCAATCTTATAGATAAATATATTTATGTATGGCATGTAAGCACTCAACATTTAATTCTAAATTATCTATTCTCACAATCATACTTAATTAATAAAAATTTATTCATCATATGAATTCATCTTATTGAATTCATCTTATTGAATTAATTTAAATTCAATTATTTTTCTTTTAACCAAATTTGTAAATGTACCCATACAACCATCAAATTGTGATTGCAAATGTAACCATATAACCCACCAAAATTATCTTTTGTTGGGTATTGATGAATCTTCTGTCCTTTAAATACAGACAGCTGAACTTTCTTAATTATTATCATTTCTTACAATCTCCATGAAATCTCCCTTTCATGTGGTAAGATTTTGGTTCAATTTTAGTGAAAAAATCTACCTTTTATGTCATGTTGGGTGTTTGTGGATCTTATGACAACCATATAATTAGCCCATAAAATGTTGATGGCGACCATTCACCAAACATATGCAGACGTGAGCAGCCATTAATCTGCTGACTTCCTTAATTGAAGCAGCCTTTAATGGGAATAATAGGTACATTTAACTGATCTTTTTTTGAAAAACTTGTCAAACTTATTCATTACAAGCTTTAAATTCAATTAGTGCTTGAGAAGGAAAATCAACAAGGTAGGTGTTTGTTGACTTAATAATCTTTATGATAGTGTGATAATATTTTTTACTTTCTTTTCTTGAAAGGAGATTAGGAAGCAATCTTAGATATTAGCTAGTTTAGTTGGGATTTTTAGATTTACAATTTTAAAGAATTTGGTTATTTATAAATATTTTATTATTGTGTAATTAATATAAAAATATTGTGATTTTTTAAAATTTTGAATCAAATGTTTCAATATTGTGTTATTAGTCTTTCTTCAATTTAATAAGTTAAATTTTTGAACATAAAAAGATAAAATGATTATGTTTTATTTTTGAAGTAAATATATAAGAAATGTAAAGATGTAAAGAAGAATATTTTTTATATTGAAGCAAGAACAAAAGATGAAATAGAAGATATAGATATAGATATAGAAGTGGCATTAGAAGTATCATCGATTCATCAAAGGATCCAAATTAAGAATATACTATAATATACTATCAATTATTAGTAGTGAGAGTACTTGAAAATTAGTCACAATATTAATTGATTCAAATAGTACTCACGATTTTATTAACAAAATATTAGCCACAAATTTGAACTACTTTTTTTTTCAACACTAGAATTTTAAGTTATGATTATTGATGGGGGTACTATTAGTTGTTCCAATGTCACAATATCAAACTCACCATGGGGAACTGACTTTTTGTTCCAATTTTATCACGTCATCAAAGAGATTGGAGGAGTGGGTGGTGGGCAAGGGGGAAGGGGGAGGACTATCTTTTGACTAGCCCTATGTTTGTCATTCTTATGGGGTACAAATATAGTTTTGGGGGTCCAATGGCATGACTTTGGACACCATCAAGATAATTTTCAAGAGCTCTTCATACAATTTGATTCTAAAGATTAAAAATATGAATTAAGGGGATTACAAGAAAAGGATCCACAAAAGGTAAGCTCTCATCTAATCCAAAAGTTGTTCAAAATATGTTCAACAAGTTTTGAGAAAAAAATATTTTCTCTAGACTCCACCATCATCACCAAGAGTTCATGCAATGGAAGATCATATTCTACATCAACAATAGATACATTCTATTCTCAAGAAGAATTTGGCTATTGCACCAAACCAAAGGAAGTAACAAGTTGACCAACACTAGAGTGAAAGAAACTTTGAAATGGAAGATCAATTTTTTTTAGGTTACAATCATGTAATATAATTCCCTTGAAGCAAAAAAATAAGGATAGCAAGATCTCACCCAAAATTATGGTCCTCATAATACTTTGTAGAAGATTAGCATTATGGTATACAAGCTAGATTTACCTCCAAAAAAGAAAAAAACACATCTAGTTTATCGCCTCTTATTTAAAGAAAGTTATTAGAAAACCAATTCCAAGATACATAGTTTTACTTGAGCTTGATGAAGAGGGAGCATCATCTTGGATCCTAAAGTAATTATCTAGACATGTTCAAAGACATAGAGGACTAGGATAATCACATAGTACCTCACCAAATGGAATAAAAATTGCATGTTGAAGATGCTACATGTGAAGATGAAGCTTTCAAGTAGGGGAAATTTGGATATATGTCATCCTTTTGGGCAAGTCAATATTTTTTGGTAAGCAATTTGGACAAATAAATGTTCAACATAACCCTTCCATGGTGCAAACATGGCATCTACATGGCAAAGTAGGGATTTGGTCCAATAAGGTTTGATGGAACCCCCCTTCATTATAAAAACACAAATCTCATCTTCTATGTTTATGGTGTTGCATCAAATATGTTTATGTGGCATGGTTTGGTGATAATCTCTTGTGTTCACCAATTTGAATATTTTTAAATTACACCACTTCTAACGGATTTTTACATGTGTAAATGATATTTTTTGGGAAAAAAACACCCTTTTAGAGATCTCATTACGTAAATTTTGAAAATAAAAGTTATATTATATTTTATTTATTTACTTTTTCTTTTTAAATTTTGATTACAAGTTGAGGTTGACTCTTCTATTTAAAAAATAGTAAAAAGTATTAAAAAGTATTAAAAGGTTTACCACACTTAAAGAGAGAGTTTTAATCAAGCTAATATTTTTTTATATTTTTTTTATAAATAAGTACACCAAAATGTTTGGCATCTCATCAAATTACTCAATTTTCAAGACATGCAACTTTAAACATCTATTATAGAATAATTATTTAACAAAATTTATTGTTTCTCACACACTAGAGTATCAAGTTGACGATAAGAGAAAAATGGAAGAAGAAAATTTGTTACAAATTTTTTGGCATCCCATTTACCTAACTTTTTGACTTTTATTCAATAACTCAATAGTATTGTCACTTTTCCAAAAAAATGATACCAAACTATTTTATTTTTAAATTATTCCAAACTAATTTTTATTTTATTTTTTAAATATACATAAACTATAATAAAATATCTATATTGCATTGGTTTACACTATTTCAATATTTGAAACATATATCAATTTCAAGTGTTTCATGCTAAAAAGTTAAAATTCATTTCCCTTTTCTTTTATTGAAAGGATTTTGGATTACTCTCAAAAACAATTTTGATTGATCGCCTTTCAAAATTTTATTCAATACAATATGGATAATTTATAAATCCTTTCAATTTTTCAACTACCCAAACCACCCAGCAACTATATCAAAATTTACATTGTTAAATACTATTACCTATTTAACAAATTAGCGTTAACATGTTGATTTATTATTGATTGTTTAAGAAATACACTAATTCCTAACATTTCCCCATTAGTGTTAATATAGGAGAAGAAGCAAAGTCACACATACAGCTACAAATAAATATTTAATTAATAATATGTTTTATCACTTTGATGATTAAAATCTTCATCCCTAGAAGTGTATTATTTTTCTGCAATCATCATGGCCATGTCATGTAGCTTTCTATTGAGGAGATCTTGTGCTCTTTGTTTACAATCCAGTATGGCATGCCTTAGATTTTTACAATAAAACATGTGTTATTTATATTTTTAGACTTTGTCAAATATTTTGATTTCTTGTAAGAAGTATTGGGCTAGCTATACTTCTTCTTTGGAAACATGATGTTCATTTCCCTCATTAAGCAAAGTCGATATATTATTTTCTAAATTTGGATTTAAGTTTTCTTAGGGTAAATACCTTATTGGATTTATTTTTGGGCATGCTGTTTAGAAGTATGCTTTTTGAGTCATTTTCATTTATTTATTCATTTATGCCAGCAAACTAATTTATCAGAGAACAAAACTTTTTATGCCAACAAACTAATTTATCGAAGAACAAAACTTTTTTATGTGAGATACTATATCTCCACCTTTCATTGTTAACCCATACTTTTTTTTGTTTTATGACTATTTGGCACTATTAAGTTTAGACTTGAATAGTGTGTTTAATGTTTCCCAAATTTCTTCAGAGGATTTTTCCACATGATGCAAGTAGGTTTAAATGATAAAGTGAGACCAATAATGGACAAGGATTTCTTATCTTTTACCTTATATTTTTAATTTCATTAAAAAAAATAGTGTTCCCATAGTGTCATTAACAATATCTAAAGCAGCAACAACCTATCATGGTATCAAGTTGGCTAGGGAGAAGGGGATCTCTAAGTTATGGGTCGAAGGGGACTCTTTGAATATTATTAACTACCTAAGAAATTTTTCCCATCCATCTTGGTCAATTGAAAGATTTATTTTGGACACCCGTTCTATGTTGCATGAATTAGATGAGGTGTATATTTCTCATGCCTTTCATGAGGCAAATGGGGTGGTGGACTTGATGGTGAATCTTGGGGTGACATCAGCTAGATCTTGGGAGGTTAATGATAACCTTCCCATCGAATTAATTTCCTTGCTTAATAATGGTATCTCCTAGCTCGTTGGAGGAAGTTGTCTCTTCGGCTAAAGGCTTGTGTGTTAATCATATTCAACTCAGGTTGATTAGACACCTTACACTTGTGGTGCTCATTGGAATTTTTAGGTATCTAAGTCATATTTGTAGGAGGCTCATGGCCATCATTTTCTTCAGTACCTCGGTTGGCAGGCCTGCACGCTTTGTGGGTTCTTTTCTTTCTTTGGCCTTAGTGTTTAGTTGCAATTGTATGTTGTGTTTTCTTGCTTCTGTGAAGTGCTTGCCATTGATGATGGGTGGGGATAGGTGTAGTACTAATCCTATTTCATGTGATCAATTCAAAGCTAATGTCGAGGTTTGGGAAATTGTACAGAAAGGTGGGGTTACCCCTTTCATGGAGAAATTGCATGGTTTTAAAATGAATGTCTCTCGGGATTTTGTTGACACTTGTATGGCAGGGTGTTGAGCATTTTTGGCAGGGATATCACTATCGGTGAGGAATTCATAGAAAAATTCATTGGATTGTCAACCGAAGGAAGGAAATTTTACGAGAAAGCTATGTCGAGGGCTGACATCTATTGATTTTTTTGTGGGATAGGGAGAGAGCCAAAATGGTGAGGCTCGACTGTGGGGGTTATGATTGTTCCAAAATCAAGCCTATTTGACATGAGGTTTCCATGGTGTTGATGCGTTATTTCACCTTGGATGGGAGATATTCAACTCTGTATGGCCATCATTTTGTGATGCTTAATCACTTCTGTCATGGTAAGCTCATCTCTTTCCCTTTCTATCTCTTGCTTTCTTTAGAAGATGGGATAGTGAACTATAGAAAGAATCCTAAGAACCCCTTCTTACATGAGGGTTTAATGTTGCTAATTTTGGAACATATAAAGGCTAACTGTGTTATTGAGTCCCCTATTCCTATTAATCTTGTTAAGTCTAAGAAGAGGGAGAAGGGGAGTGCAAAATTCCAGATTGAGGTGGATGATAGTGCGGGTACGGAAATTGATGAGGAATATGATGCATGGTCAGATGGTTACCACACAAACTTGGAATACACTCCTTTTGGCAGAAAGAAATGCTCTACTAAAAAGGTGAAACCCTCCAATCCATGTGTAAAACAAAAAATTTAGGAGGCTTGCGACGAAGAGGTTGTGGAGGGTAAAGTTAGTAGAGGAAGACAATGAAATTGGGGTCGATGTGTTCTAAGGAAGTTGAGGAAAAAAATTTGGAGGGTTTAGGGGTTAATCAGGCTGGTGAGGTGGTGGATTTAGGGAATAAGGACCTGGGTTGTGGTGATGATGGGGAGGCCTATTATGGGGAAAGTGGACAGTGTTGTGGATGTGGATGAGTCTCTTGATGTGTCGACATCTAAGACAAGGGTAAGATCAAGGTTGATTTTATTGAGGGCTTTCAAGAAGATGATCCACCCATGAGTTCCCATCAGGGGAGGGGCTTGTTCTGGGGTGTTATGGACTACACACAGGCTTCTAGTTTGGTCAAGGAAGGGGCTGATATTTCCTTTAACTTCATTATGTGGCTAGTTTAGGAGGTTCAGGACCTCCATAACAAATATGATGTGATTGCTCAGTGCAATATTTCTACACTTAAAAGCCTAAAGGAAAAGGATTCCATCTTCAGTTTGGTCAAATCATTGAATTCCAACCTTGGCCTTATGGTGGAGGATATGACCAATTTGAGAAAGATTATGGCCCGAGGTTGTCCATGGTGGAGAGGAACTCCCTACTACTGTGTAAAGATCTTAACACGGTAATTAACCTGAGCAAGGAGAAGCTTAAATCCTTGGTTGAAGGTCTGTTGTTCCTGAATGAGAAGGTGAGGGAATGGAGTGGGAGATCTTTTTTTAGTGAGTCGGTGAACCAGGATGAGGGGGAGGATGCTGAAAAGAGGTTTCAAGTTGCAGACTTGGGCATGAGGTCGAGCATTTGCACTTGGAACAAAACCAAGAAGAGAAAGATGGTGTCGAGGAAGGACGTGGAGGAGATCATGGAAATGCACGACAAGGTGATATCTAAGGATCTAGAAGCAACTAGAATGATAAAGGAACTTCTCTAAATGTTGCTTGTTATGTTCTCTTTTTTGTCTAGTTTTGTTGTTTGGATGGTCGTTGTCTGTTGATGGGGTGTTGATTTTTTAGTAATCAGCCTATTTTTGGGTTTTAGTGGGGCATCCAATTTTCTTTATCTTTATTTCCTTTTCTCTTTTTTGTACAAGGTTTCAAGGCCCCTTCATAACCTATTTTTCGCTAATCAAAAACAATATCTGAAAGATCTCTTTCAACCAACAATTGTTTATGAATTTTCCATGTATGAAAGTCCTTTCTATCAAAATTTTTAACTAGACTTAATTTCTCCATATTATTATCACAGAATTTAATGGGAATTAGCTTCAACCAAAAATGCACACTCACAAAAAATATCTTATAACTTCTTAGAACAAAATTATAACATATTTCAAGAGTTTAGAAATTGAACCAATATTTTATCTCCAATTACAAAATTCACACTTGAACCTTATTAGTCCAATACAAACGTTTCTCAAATACCTAAAAAAATATATTCTAAAACAACACTTGATACAAAATAACATAATATAAAAAAATTAGAAACCTTTGACCTTCACCTTAAGTTTTTGGCATGAGTTCCAAATCACCTACGAAAATTGAAACTTGAGATTCATCAAAGTTTTTTTAAACAAAAATATGAACTAATATATATTGTGAATTGGAAACTATAAAATCCATGGTAGATGTACCAATTTGACAAGTTGAATCAAAAGAGAAAAATTATGTATCCTCCACATAGTCTAAGGTAAAATCACAAACATGTGTCACACTTTTGGCAAACAAAACAAGTTTCTAGCGAAAGTATTTTGGGTGAAATATATTCAACTGAATATGTTTTTCCTGAAACTAGGTGGCACCAATTAGTGTGGAGTATATGTGCCTTAACATATTTGGTCAGACATATTTCGAGCAAAACATATTCACTCGAATATGTTTTTCCTAAAACTAACATTAATAAAGTGTGGGGGGAATGGCTAGGAATTTAGTCTAAAAATACTCTTGGCAAACAATTTTGAGTGAAACCCCAAAATAGTATCAATGATAGTGACTTGCACTAGGAAGGCCGAACTCACTCCCTATGCATTATCTTTCTAATGTTTATTAATACTCAAAAAATAAATTTCCCTTCTTCTAATGCCAAAATTATTATCAAATGAATCAAACAATACATAACTAGGAATTAAAAAATATATATTTCTTGTAAGGAAATTTTATAATATCCTTAATTTCTAACAACTATAGCTATATGGCTTTATAAGGATCACATAAGGTAGATGAGATAATATTATAACAAGGGGCTTAGCAAAGTTCCAAGTGCTACTAGGTGCAAAATGTGTAAAGCTTATTTTATGTGAGAAGCTAATCTAAACCTACTTTAACCAAATAATGAAAGAAATTAAAAAGAGGAAGAGGTAGAGGACAAGAAATAAAGTGGAATAAAATGGTAAGGAATGTAAGGGATAACAATAAACTGAGGTTGTAAACCTATAAATAGTCATAAACATGTGCTAACATACACATACAAACACAAGAAATATCACTCAAGAAATTATCATTCCTAGCTCAAAATGAGAAATAAATTATACAATCATTTGAGGAAGAACATTTAATTATATAATTATATCTATAAATAGGAACAACAAAGGGAATAATCATCAAATTTATTACAAGATTACAAATATTGATCTCATAAAAACCATCAATTAAGTTCATAAATATTTTGTATAGCATATATATAGCACATTATAATGCTTGTTACCATAAATACAAGATTTAAAAGGTCTTTAAATCATGTTACATGTATAGGAAAGCTTTAATTTCAACCTCCATTTTATTACCTATTCTAGCACTTCTATCCTCCATCATGTGAATGTCCTTTTTATCCTTTTCTATATCTTTTGATGGAGGGGGATAACTCATTAATCACATCACATTTTATAATGGGAACCAAAAAATATTTTTCTTAATCATGAACTATTTCAAGTTTATAATTACAAACCTAGTCCACACGAATAATCTCTTCATTTTATACACTCAGCTAGTGACAGAATATCAAATAAGTGGGTTCATTCCTTAAGATATACCTTCATTAATTTTTATAGTAAAATTTCTATCTGCCTATCATCCATTTGTGGGTTCAAGGTAAATATTTCATCAAATCATGCATAAATAGACAATTTATGGAATCAAACCCATGAAAAATTTGTTAATTTTATGTTATAATAAGTATTTAGGGCATAAAACACATTTTAAATATATGAGCTAAATCACTATATGGTTCATGCATTCCAAGAGCATAGATTGTACATGGGATAGGTCAAATAAGACCATATATTTGTAAAATTTTATTATATTAGAGGGGATTACAAATATATGATACTTAATTCAATATAGAAAGGAAAATAAAACTCCATGGGTTCAATAAGAAAGAACTAGTGGGACTTCAAGAATTAGGGTCAAATTATACCAAGTACTAGAGGGATCATGCAAGTAGAATAAATCACAAATATTCAAAGGGGACAAGGGAGTGGGGAGCAATAAATATGATATTAGGATATACAAGGATGTTGAGGTAGATAGGTAGGGGAAATAAAAATAATTTGAGCAAGAAGTAGGGGAGAAGGCATGAAGGCATTTGGAATCAACCTTTGGGAATAATTGTTGTGCTAAAAAGGAGGGAAGATTATTTAAGAATACATAATAAAAAGATATGATTAAACAAAAAAGTTGGAATTGTGAATAAATATGAGACGCAAGATCAAACAACAAACAAAAACACCTTCCATACAAATAATGATTTTCTATATCATCAACAAGAAAATACTTACAAAATGAACCTCAAGAGTCTTCATGGAGATCAAGAGATAATACAATGAGGGAGAGTCCTTTATAGGAGCAACCCTAAATGAAAAAGGGATTAGATAATGAAAAGTGTCATTATCCTATGCGGTGAGACATAATGATCTAATAAAAGCTCACTCTAGTTAACAAAAAAATACTCCTAAGTTTAGCTTAAGTGTATGAGAATAAACTAGCCTAATAATCAATTAAAGATTAATTAATTATTAGCTAATTAATTATGATTACTCTAACACCCCTTAAGATGAGCACAGTGAAAGTAGCTAAAAAGGAGGAAGATGATTTAGAATACATAATACAAAGATATGATTAAATAAAAAAGTTGGAATTGTGAATAAATATGAGGCAGCGAGATCAAACAACAAACAAAAGCACCTTCCACACAAAGAGAGTTACAAATAATGATTTTCTATATCATCAGCAAGAAAATACTTACAAAATGTACCTCAAGAGTCTCCATGGAGATCAAGAGATAATACAATGAGGGAGAGTGTTTTATGGGAGAAACCCTAAATGATAAATGGATAAGATCATGACAAGTTTCATTATCCTATGTGATGAGATAGAATGATCTAATAAAAGCTCACTCTAGTTAACAAAGAAAGCACTCATAAGTTTAGCTTAAGTGCATGAGAATAAATTACCCTAATAATCAATTGAATATTAATTAATTATTAGCAAATGCATGATTACTCTAACACCCCCTTAAGATGAACAGAGGTACTAAAAACCTAAAAAGAGAATGCATGATGGGTCCCGACAAACAAGGCGGGGCAGGTACCCATGTACAAACAATCTAATATCTCACAGCAGAGAAAAGAAAGAAACCACATGGGAAAAAACTATAGAAAAGAGATAAAGGTGAATGAAGGACTAAAGCATCATCCCAAAAGATTAGGAACATAAAGAACATTGCAGAAGCCTTGAGAAAAAGATGTATATAACTATCGAATGAAGTATTTACTATAGTATTCCAAATGAAGAACCTCCTCAAAATAGATGATGATGATTAGGATCCAAAGAAAACAATAATTTTCATGAGTGCCTCCAACAAAACTACTTGAATCATATGGAAAACAAAAGGAAAATATTTGGAAGTCAAAGATACAAATGGCATAGGTACCAATATTATGAAGAATATTGATCAAGTGAAAATGGAAGGTCACCTCCAAAAAATAAGAATGGAAGAGTGTCCATATATTAAATTCTCTATCTCACTAAAATGTATGGGTAACCAATTGTTGCATTCTCATAGTACATAGGAACAAAAACTAGATACATAGATCACTCCAAAAATGAAACCAATGAAGCAATAATAGCAACAGTAGAAACTCCCCATAATGAGGAAAGAGAGAGGCATAACAAGTCCATTAAAACTACATCACCAAGAATTGCATGTAGGAGAACGAAGAAGATTTTAACATGCACATG
>VDFB02281492.1:580605947-580816065 GCA_007258455.2 Sequoia sempervirens
ATGTGTTTTTTTCTTTTTTGGAGGTAAATCTAGCTTGTATACCATAATGCTAATCTTCTACAAAGTATTATGAGGACCATAATTTTGGGTGAGATCTTGCTATCCTTATTTTTTTGCTTCAAGGGAATTATATTACATGATTGTAACCTAAAAAAAATTGATCTTCCATTTCAAAGTTTCTTTCACTCTAGTGTTGGTCAACTTGTTACTTCCTTTGGTTTGGTGCAATAGCCAAATTCTTCTTGAGAATAGAATGTATCTATTGTTGATGTAGAATATGATCTTCCATTGCATGAACTCTTTTCTTCTTGAGAATAGAATGTATCTATTGTTGATGTAGAATATGATCTTCCATTGCATGAACTCTTGGTGATGATGGTGGAGTCTAGAGAAAATATTTTTTTCTCAAAACTTGTTGAACATATTTTGAACAACTTTTGGATTAGATGAGAGCTTACCTTTTGTGGATCCTTTTCTTGTAATCCCCTTAATTCATATTTTTAATCTTTAGAATCAAATTGTATGAAGAGCTCTTGAAAATTATCTTGATGGTGTCCAAAGTCATGCCATTGGACCCCCAAAACTATATTTGTACCCCATAAGAATGACAAACATAGGGCTAGTCAAAAGATAGTCCTCCCCCTTCCCCCTTGCCCACCACCCACTCCTCCAATCTCTTTGATGACGTGATAAAATTGGAACAAAAAGTCAGTTCCCCATGGTGAGTTTGATATTGTGACATTGGAACAACTAATAGTACCCCCATCAATAATCATAACTTAAAATTCTAGTGTTGAAAAAAAAAGTAGTTCAAATTTGTGGCTAATATTTTGTTAATAAAATCGTGAGTACTATTTGAATCAATTAATATTGTGACTAATTTTCAAGTACTCTCACTACTAATAATTGATAGTATATTATAGTATATTCTTAATTTGGATCCTTTGATGAATCGATGATACTTCTAATGCCACTTCTATATCTATATCTATATCTTCTATTTCATCTTTTGTTCTTGCTTCAATATAAAAAATATTCTTCTTTACATCTTTACATTTCTTATATATTTACTTCAAAAATAAAACATAATCATTTTATCTTTTTATGTTCAAAAATTTAACTTATTAAATTGAAGAAAGACTAATAACACAATATTGAAACATTTGATTCAAAATTTTAAAAAATCACAATATTTTTATATTAATTACACAATAATAAAATATTTATAAATAACCAAATTCTTTAAAATTGTAAATCTAAAAATCCCAACTAAACTAGCTAATATCTAAGATTGCTTCCTAATCTCCTTTCAAGAAAAGAAAGTAAAAAATATTATCACACTATCATAAAGATTATTAAGTCAACAAACACCTACCTTGTTGATTTTCCTTCTCAAGCACTAATTGAATTTAAAGCTTGTAATGAATAAGTTTGACAAGTTTTTCAAAAAAAGATCAGTTAAATGTACCTATTATTCCCATTAAAGGCTGCTTCAATTAAGGAAGTCAGCAGATTAATGGCTGCTCACGTCTGCATATGTTTGGTGAATGGTCGCCATCAACATTTTATGGGCTAATTATATGGTTGTCATAAGATCCACAAACACCCAACATGACATAAAAGGTAGATTTTTTCACTAAAATTGAACCAAAATCTTACCACATGAAAGGGAGATTTCATGGAGATTGTAAGAAATGATAATAATTAAGAAAGTTCAGCTGTCTGTATTTAAAGGACAGAAGATTCATCAATACCCAACAAAAGATAATTTTGGTGGGTTATATGGTTACATTTGCAATCACAATTTGATGGTTGTATGGGTACATTTACAAATTTGGTTAAAAGAAAAATAATTGAATTTAAATTAATTCAATAAGATGAATTCAATAAGATGAATTCATATGATGAATAAATTTTTATTAATTAAGTATGATTGTGAGAATAGATAATTTAGAATTAAATGTTGAGTGCTTACATGCCATACATAAATATATTTATCTATAAGATTGAAGATGGATGATTCTGATGTAGTTTTGGAATTCAATTGTCTTGGAATTGGAATTGGATCATCTTTTTCTAGGTTGAGTCCATAAATCTAGGACAATTTTGTATGCATGGATCTCCTCTATGAGTCATGGATCTAATCCTACAACTTGTGCACTCTTGAAAAGACCATTTATGTGGGTGTTTTTGTTGTATTTGGATATTATTATGATGTTTATATTCATATCTTTTGATGACACATTATATGCATGAGATTACATAATATTTTACATTGTATGATGCTCATAAATGATTATAATTATTTTTAGGCTATTATAAATCTTTTCGTCAGTGCGTTTTGTCTTTCCGTTGGTGTGTTTTGTCTAGTGTGTGGGATGGGGGATGGGATGCTATGTTATAATGTTACATAGATAGGTGTGTTTTGTCTAGTGTGTGGGATGGGGGATGGGATGCTATGTTATAATGTTACATAGATAGGTGCGTTTTGTCTACACTTTAGCTTTCTCCTATTGATGCCACTAGTAATATATTTATATAAATTTGTTCATTTTTTCTATTAATATGGACTATGGACATAATTTATTTAAGTTCTTTTTATTGATTTATTTTTTATGAGAAGTGGGTTATAAGGAGGGTTTTTATGAAAATGTGTGTTTTTTCTTTTGAGACTAGATCTAGTGACCTCTTGCCTACAACAAGATGCTTTAGTCAATCCAACTAGGCCCTTTGCCCCCATGAAAATGTGTGTTTATTTATTATATTAAAGTTTTAATTTTTATAAGTTATTATTTTATTAGTAATGGTTTACAAGAATAACTTTTTCACAATATTGTGTGGCGCTCCCTTTGGGAACCCAGCCAAACCACTTTGCGGAGGCGACGATTGCCTATCATAGTCTTGTTTTGGCTCAGAGAAGAGGGTATAGGAAGATTTGGTTGGAGGGTGATTCTCTAAGCATTATTAATAATTTAAAAAATGTTTCTCCTCCGTCTTGGACAATTGAGGCTTTGATCAAAGATTCCATTGAAATTATTAAATCCTTTGATAATGTTTATATTTCCCATATTTTGAGAGAGGGAAATAAGTTAGCTGATTTCTTTGCTAACTTTGGTGTTAGAGATAGTAAGGTCTGGGATTTAAATGATCCCATCCCTTATGAGGCCATGACTATTGTTATAAATGAAAGTTAAATTATTCTTTAAGGTGTGCACGTCCTTGCTCACGTGGTGGAATATCATTAGTAAGGAGGGTATAGTTATGATTTTGAGGAAAGGTTGTCATATGGCATGAAGGTCAAATTCATTATGGTATGTATGTCCAGTGGTTACCTTTGCACGAATTGTGGGTGTTAGCCGCATAAGCTTCTAGAGTCTTCTGTTGGATAATTCGGTTTTGAGTGGTGTCTGCTGCTTCCTTCTGAGTTTCCTGTTGAGTGTTTGGTCTCTATTTTTCATTATGGGTGGGGAAAAAAATCATGCCGAGCCCAAATCCTATGATACTGCTAAGCAAAGAAAGGAAGTGTGGGAGATTTTAGAAAAGGGTGGTCTAACTCCCTTCATGGAGAAACTACATGGCAATAATACTCAGGTTATTGAATCGGTTGAGAAAGGGTGGAAAGGGAGAACCCTGGAATTGGGTGGTAGGGAAATTGCGGTGGATGAGGAATTCATAGGCCAGATTATTGGCCTTGAGATTAAGGGTATGAAGGTGTACATGGATAAGAAAGAATCACTGGCCGCGATGTCCCTTTTCTTTAAGAAGAATGAGAGTGATGACTTGAAGCCTGCAAAGAGTGGTGGGTATCTGAGGAATTCCTTGAAGGCTCTCTGGCGAGATGTTGTCGAAGAAATAATGAGGTATGTAACCCTAGAAGGAAGGTACACAACCATTAACAATTACCATTTTTTGTTGCTTAACCATTTTAGGCACAAGAAATGGGTGTCATTTCCCTATTATTTGCTGGTGTCGATGGACTGTGGGATTAAAGAGCATAGGAAGAATCCCAAAAACCCTGTCCTGCATTCAGGGTTGATTATTTTGATATATGAACATGTTAAAGCTCATGATGTCTAGAAAACTCTAGTTACTCCAAAGGATATTTCTGCTAAAGCTAGGGAGGGTTATGAAACTAAGCCGGGTAAGGAAAGGGCTTCTAAGAAACCGAGGAAGAGGAGGCTTATGTTAAATAAAGATTACGAGTTAGATAGGGATGATGATGTTGACTATGTCCTTGACTTGTATGCCTCTTTGGAAGAGGGCCCCATATCCCCTGTTCAGGGTAAATCTGGAAAAAGGAAATTGGATGAGGAAATGGGTTATACGACTTGCAGTGATGATGTGGAGGTGACTGTTCCTTCTAGGGAGGGCAAAGAAAAAAATGATCTTTACAAGGAAGCTTCTTCTCCCCCCCTATGTCTAGACTTATGCAGGATCCTGAGGAGGGAAGTTAGAAGAGAAGGGTTTTTAAACCTGGTCAACACTTGGAGAAGAATGTCCATCTCTCTGTGGCTGGTGGTTTCCATGGTGAGGATGTTCTAAGCGCTATCATTGGGTTGCCGAAGCAGGAGAAGGTTAGAGCTGTGGGTGGTGAACAAGATGCGGGTGCTAAGAAAGCAGAGGCAGAGAGGATTCAGAAGAGGATGGCTATTGCGGAGCAAATTTCCAATTCCATTCGTAGGATGAAGTGTCCTGTCACTGCTGGTAAAGGTAAGGATGCTTCTGATGATAAGGTCCATGAGAGTTCTTTTGAAGAGGATGTTGCTATGGGAAATCGAATTGAAAATTTTGATAGGGAGGATCTTTCTGATGTGTTGGGTTCGGCCCGTGACAGTGCCAATGTGCTTTTTAAACTGTTTAAATGGTTCTTTCATGAGATCAATAGGACTAATGTTCATATTAGAAGTATTTCTTGCAAGGCCGAGGATCCTTCAATCCAAAACCAAATCGATAATTTAATGGCTGGTCTCAATACTGTGGCAGAGGAAATAGTCAACTTGAAACAGAGTATGAAGGGAAGAATGTTATCCCTTGAGGAGAAAATTGAAAAAATTTGGAATGTGGTTATGAAGAGTGGAGAAGCTCCTAAAGTCTTGACTAGGTCAGACTTTGCGATGGCTTTCTCCCCTAATAAGAGAAATGAAATTTTGTATGCTGATGTTGTGGCTGTTGAGGGTAAGTTGATGGGGGAGGATTATGTTGCTGTTCAGGGTACTGCTAAAGGTTCTGTTTTGATTTGTGAGGTAAAAACTGGTGGGCCTGGGGTTAGGACTAGAATTAGACTAAAAAATTAGGCTAGGGCCTCAGGTATTGAGGTTTCTGATACTGGGGTTAAGGGACAGAAGCTTGCTGCTAGTGAGATGGAAGCTGTTGAAATTCTAAACAATATGCAGTGGTGTTTGCCTATTGTTGGTTGCTTTTTGGTTGGTGGTTTGCTGTCTTTGGGCTGATGGTTGTTTAATGTTGTTCCCTTTTTGATTCAACTGTTCCTTTTTGTAAAGGGTTTCGAGCCCCTTCAAGACCCATTTTTTACCTCTAATCAAAACTTTTTCATGATATTGAATGATCTATTTAATATTTATTGCATGTGAAAGATAATTTTTTATTTAGTCTACATATTTTATAAGAGCCTCTCTCATGAACATGAATGGTCCACTTAACACTCATTGTATACGAGTGATGTTCATAAAGATGAAGTTTTTCAACATTTTGGTGGATCAATCATCTAAGACTTATATTTTATATAATATTATTTTATTTTATTTATGAAAGTTAAATTATTTATATATATATTATTATATAATATATGTATAGATAAAAGAGTGTTGCTTTCAATGCAACCTTGTTCCTATTGATGGGGGTTTTGGAGAACTCTTTTCTAGTGTTTGTGTCAAAGGGTCAGATGGCATTATTGGTCTGGCTCGCTATTGTCTGGTTATGCAGTGGCTTTGGGTCTCATGGTTAGTGAGGCCATATTTTTATTGTTATAGGGGAGGTTAGGCACCTTGTTTTCCCCTTTAGGGTGGGTGGTGGTTTTTGATTACTTAACCAATTTTGGCTTTTGTTCCATGAGGGATTATAGGTATGTTATTTTTTTGGAGCAACTTGTCCTTTGCATATGGTTTTGTTTTGCTGAAGTCCTGTTGTAGAATTGTATTGTGGGGAATTTCTTGAAAGTCTTGTTTCTATTAACGACCCTAGTGTTTTAGTGGTTAAAGGGAGTTATGCTGCCATTTCTATTGTTCTTTATACTCTCTTCTTGGTTCTTCAGACTATTACTCCTATTGAGGTGGAGGTTGTGGATGTGGTTGAGGGTGTTTTTCTTCTTCAGTTGGCTCCCTCTCTTGCTTCTCCTATGGAGGTGGAGCTTTTTCCTATTGAGGTGGAGACTAGTTTTGTTGGAGAGGTTTGACATTTTTGCAAGGTGGCTTTTGTCGCGTTTTGTTCTGTTTTTCCTTCTAACTCTCCTATTGAGGTGGAGAGTTTTGAAAAGCTAGATTTTCTACAAGGGAGATTTTGTTGCCCTTATTTAAGATTTTTTCTCTTTTCTCCTATTGAGGTCAAGATTGAGAATGGTGATGGGATCTTGGATCTCCACCAAAAGGTTGTGAATTTATGTTTTATCAGGATAAAGGCTATCACTAGTTCTATGTCTTAGCTCAAGACTATTGTTTTTCCTAAGATGATATGTTATGGGGTTGTTGCCTTGTTTCAAATTAGTTAGTTTTTCTTGATTATATCCATTGTGACTGTTGTGGTTTGGCTGTTGGTTGGCTATGGTATATCTCTTGGAAAATTTCTTTGATAAGATAAGGTTTTGGGTCCCTTCAAAACCCATTTGTAAAGGGTTTTGAGGCCCCTTCAAAACCCGTTTTACCTCTAATAAAAAAAATCACATTTATTTATTCATAAAATAGTAACCGTCACTTGTGAGGCTATCAAAATTAGAACTCGATGTAAGCTAAAGAAGGAACACAGTTAATTGGAATTTGATTAAATAGAGTAGAGATAGGGAACTTATCATAAAGGGTCTTTCTTTGATCTATAATAGCTATAGGGTGTTACTTTGGTTTATAATAGCTACAAGGCTTATGTGTAAACCCTATATTAACTTTACTCATTGATTCTAAAGTTTTTAGGCACTCAAAACTCATTTAAATATAGATTTAGAATCTTTTAATGGGTTTGATTACCTATTGGTAACATTTGCAAGATTTGATGACATATTTACCCTAAATCCATGAATGGTTAATAATTTTTTAATGGGTTTGATTACCCATTGACAATGTCTACAAGATTTGATGACATATTCACTTAAACAAAAAATGGATGATAGGTAGACAAAAAATAATGAAGGCATGGATTGAGGGATGCCCATCCACTTCCTATACACTCTCTCTAACTAGGTGAATGTACAAAATTAACATATCACACACAATTTACATATCATTTATGTGGACTTTTTTCATGCCTGTAAACATGAAATGGTCTATAATTTTATAAATTATATTTTGGGGTCTCTCATAAAATGAGGTGTAATTAAGGAGAGAAATCAATCCATTGAAATATATAGAAAATGTTAAAAAGGCCATTCATTTGAGGGAGGAGAGAAGTGTTAGAAGAGATATCAAAATGAATGTTGAAACTCAAATTTATTGTGTATATAACACAAAGGAAAAGAAATTGTACATCTTCTATTTTTAGTGACCGTAATTGTTATGTTTTGTATATATGTTACAAATAATCTATAAATTTAATTGATGGTCATTTATGAGTTCACTATTTGTAATATATATGAGAAATTTAATTATTATTTCCTTTGTTGTTATCATTTATGTATATAGTCACATGATTGACCTATCTTCCTCAAATAACTATACCATTTATGCCTCATGTTGAGATATAGATGATACTTTCATGAGTTATTATGGATTTTTCTATTAGAGTAATCATGCATCAACTAATAATTAATTAATATTTAATTGATTATTAGGCTAATTTATTTTTGTGCACTTAAGCTAAGCTTAGGAGTGCTTTTTTCTATTAACTAGAGTGAGCTTTTATTAGATCATTTTGTCTCATCACATAGGATGACAACACTTGTCATGATCCAATCATTTTATCATTTAGGCTTTCTCTTATAAATCACTCACCCTCATTGTATTGCTTCTTTATCTCCATGAAGACTCTTGAGGTTCATTTTGTAAGTATTTTCTTGTTGATGATATAGAAAATCATTATTTGAAACTCTCTTTGCATGGAAGGTGTTTTTGTTCATTGTTTGATCTTGCATCTCATGTTTATTCACAATTCTAACATGGTATTAGAGCATGGATTTAATGAACCCCTTCTCCATTTTTGAGTTTTTTTCTCAACTAGGGTTACAAGAGTAAATTTGGAATCTTCATTTTTTTTTTGCAAATTTTGGAGTTGGGTGAATTTTGGGTGCATGTATTGTATGACACTTATTTTTTAAATAAAATAAAATAAAAATTTGTATTATTTTTTTAAACCCTTTCCACCCGAGGGTTGCATGGGCGACCAATGCACTGAAAATTATCATTAAAAATTTGGTTCAAGCACTATCCGTTGGTACTAGTTTTTTTCTTATATTTTTCTATTGGTACATTTTATCACCTATCAAAATTACATGTGCTCTTTCCATTCCCATACCCAAAAAATTTGACTTGTATTTCCATTTTTAATGATTCTAGTGGCATTGGGATGGTCTTTTAGAGCTCTTCACATCAATCCATGTGATTTTCTAGATTTTTCTCTAGGTTCATTTTATTTAATTTTTTGTGTTTCACATTCTAGTGGATTACTTAGACATTTTAGCTCTTAGAAACTTTTTTCTTACATGTGATGACTTTTTTTTGGATATTTTATATGTATTTCCAATATTTTGTCCTATTAGGGTATTGTAGACATATTTTGCATGTAATTTATTTTTTATAAATGTACCAAGATAAAGTGCCACTTTGGTGTATATTTTTTGGGGATTTCACACATCCTCCTGTGTCTTTTGTAATCACACCTTTTACAAGTGATTTTTCCTTCCATGACAACATCGAATCCGAGTGATTTTTGCCTCATTCGTGTTTGTTCTAGTTTGCACACCCTTATTATTTGCAGGTACTTTGATGTGCATGTTAAGATGTTCTTTGTTCTCCTACATGCACTTCTTGGTGACATAGTTTTAGTGGACTTGTCATGCCTCTCTCTTTTCTACATTAAGGGGGGGTTTCTACTATTGGTGTTAATGCTTCCTTGGTTTCATTTTTAGAGTGATTTATGCATCTAGTTTTTGTTTCTATGTACTAGGTGAATGCAGCTGTTTGTTACCCATGCATTTTAGTGAGATAGAGCATTTAATATATGGACACTCTTCCATTCTTGCTTTTTGGAGGCGACCTTCCATTTTCACTTGATCAATATTCTTCATATTATTGGTATCTGTTACATTTGTATCTTTGACTTCCAAATGTTTTCCTTTGTTTTCCATATCATTCAAGTAGTTTTGTTGGGGGAACTCATGTAAATTATTGTCTTCTTGATCCTAACCATCATCTATTTTAAAGGAAGTTCTTCATTTTAATACTATAGCAGTCATCATTTGATAGTTTTCTACAACTTCTTTATGCTTGTATGATGTTATTCATGTTCCTAATATTTTTGGGACATTGTTTTGGAGGCTTTTCAATTCTTCATTCACCTTTCTCTCTTTTTGAGAGGAGTTTTTCCCATGTGGTTTTCTCCTTTTCTCTAGTTGTGAGAGATTAGATTGTTTGTACATGGGTACCTCATCTGACCTTGTTTGTTGGGACCCATCATGCATTCTCTTTTTAGGGTTTTTAGCTACTCATTTCATCTTAAGGGGGTGTTAGAGTAATCATGCATTAGTAACAACAATTAATTTTAATATTTAATTATTATTAGGAAAATTTATTCTCATGCACTTAAGCTAAACTTAGGAGTGTTTTTTTTGTTAACTAGAGCGAGCTTTTATTAGATCATTCTGTCTCATCACATAGGATAATGACACTTGTCATGATCTATTCTCTTTATCATTTAGGGTTGCTCCTATGGAGTACTCTCTCTCATTGTATTAACTCTTGATCTCCATGAAGACTCTTGAGGTTCATTTTGTAAGTATTTTCTTGTTGATGATATAGAAAATAATTATCTATAACTTTGTTTGTGTGGAAGGTGTTTTTGTTTGTTGTTTGATCTTGCATCTCATGTTTATTCATAGTTCTAACATTTTTGTTTAATCATATATTTGTATTATGTATTCTTAAATCATCTTCCCTCCTTTTTAGTACATCAATTATTCCCAAAGGTTGATTCCATATGCCTTCATGCCTTCTCCCCTACTTCTGGCTCAAAATATTTTATTTCCCCTACCTATCTTGTAACTCCCCACCAAGGAACCTAGAGAACAACACACAAAGTAACAAAATAACCAAACAAACTTTTTTTTTAAGATATTCGATTACAACATGAGTACAAAGGAAACATATACACATACATCCTCAAGGTTCCGTGACAATGCTACTTAAACATTCACAAGTAAGAACATCACATCACTATACAAAAAGACATAAAACATAAGGATAAGTCATATCAATAATGAATGATCCAATCACATAGTCATAATGTAGTCAAGCTACATATTCAAGTTATATCAAGTGAGATTATGAAAAATATCATAAAAAAATTACAACATTACAATAAATTCACTCATACATATCAAGAGTGTATACAATATAGATGAAGATCGTAACACATCTGACAACCTTGTTCATGAGAAGGCTCAGCGTCCAACTTCACGAATCATGTAGAATCAGGAACCTGTCACAAGTACAATATTATCCAAGCACCGCAACACCTATAAGGGTACCCAATGGAGGATATAACACGTTCCTCCCAACCACGTGGTACCTGAAGGTCAACCCCCCATGCTAGGAGATAATATCAGGTCCACAAAGATAAAAAAACATGAAGACAAAACATAACATCACATGGATTGACGCACACATCATGACATAACGATATCTAAACCACATAATAACAAACAAAGCTCCTAGGGGAAACAACATAATAAAGGGTAACTCTACACAAGAGACCACATAACATGCATTAGGAAAAGAGTGTCATCACATAGTTTATTATAGGTTACCCTAGTGAATCTTCTTAGACTACCGGCCCTCACACCGAGTTACCCTGGAAATCTCTCCCGATTCCCGATCCCTAAACTCATGTGGAATCAAACTACCTTTCAAGAAGACAAAGTAGAACATCATGCCATTCCAGACCATCTCAACCTACCCTTAATCTATACAAGCACTAAGGTATTAGGCAAGGTAATCAAATTATCTGAATTATTTAGTGAACACTACCCAACCCCTAGTACATTTAAATAGGTTTTCACTGAATTATAAACTAACGATAGGTTACCTTGGTTACCTCTTAGGGTTTTTGACCCTATCAAAAGCCACTCTTCCCAATAACATAACTTATTATCAATTACAAAGGATAACCATCACGCACATTAAACAAATCCATGAATGGACACATCTCAATCATGACACATATCATTTAACATTCAAAATACCACCAAGGTAACAAATAAATTGTGCATGGCTAAATCCCAAATTAAATCATTGCAATTGATCCTCAAAATACAAGCATAAAAAGCTTTACAATCCAAGTTTCTTTTCCTAGCCTCTAGAAAACTAAGAATTCCATAAGACAAAATATTCTTCCACAAAATCTTTCCTTGACATCAAATCAATAATAAAAGAATAGTTCAAAGTAATAACCCATTAATTCACAAAATAAAAGCCATATTCTTTTAAAACAAAATTTTAAGAATTATCTATTCATTTAAAAGGACAACATGGCCACTCTTGTAAATAAAGAAAAAACGTAATATAAATAGAAACATTAAAATTTCATATAAGCATTTATATTACAAATTAATTTTTTTTTTCTAAAAGAAACTAAATCTAGTTAAACATTCTTTTAAAACTAAATAAACTAAAATTACTTCAAACGTGTTAGAAAATACACCAATACAAATAGATTCTTTCAATTTAAATTTAAACAATTTTTAATGTATTTATGATCAAGCGAAAATACACGCTCTATTTTCTATAGTTATCTTGGGTTAGCTACAGTGCATACATTTCAAACCTACAGTGAACTCATAGTTGCATATAAAGAGATATAGATTCAACAAGTACAAATCATTAAACATGCAATTCATAATTCCTGAAACCATGCAATACAAAAAAATATCCTATAATATTAAGGTAACTTTCTATTCTTTTTATATACAACAACCAACCATGCGCTGGAGCTTTATACACCCCACATAATACCTTAAGCATTTATATTTATAAGTATATATATCTGCAAAGAGCTCAACTCTATCAAACAAGAGTAAGCATTTATAGATTACCAGTACAGGAAAGAAGAAATATAAATTGAAGTCTATTTGCATATCGACCAACTAGGGAGTGTCAGATAAAGTTTTGACATGGCCTTCTAAATCGCATTCTAAAGAGATCAACACTGACAACATCAAACAAAACTTCAAAGGCAAAGAAATGAGGAAACTGCGAAATATTGGCCACACACAAAACTTGCAAGGCAAGACATGAGGAAACTGTGAGATCATAGGCCATTGGGCATTGGTGATGGGCATGGCTCTTCCAAACCGTCCACTAAAAGGGTTTTCTACAAAATAAACAACAAACAAAGGACTCCTCTAGCCCGTTGGCGGCCACCACTGTCTACTGTAGGGGATTCTTTCAGGTTTTCAAAGAGTTCATGATTCAGTGGAATGCGAATCCACAAAACAACAATGGAAGGGTAAATCAAACTACATGCCGATATTAAACTTAAAAAAAAAAATTCTCTTCTAATTTCAAGGATTTAATTGCTATTCACAAGCTGCAAACTATGAAGGTCAAATTGGCACTATCTGTTCTTTCCTTCCTTAATAGTTATTTATCTAAATCTTATGCATGAGTAGGAAGGCATTGATCAGCAAGTAGTCTAAAATCTCAATTTCAAAACCCCTTTAAACATGCAAAGTGATTAAAAAAAAAATCATCTCCCATTTCAAAGAATAGTAATAGATCATGTAAAATATAAATTATATGATAAGTTACAGAATGTAACCATATTCCTTTAAATTTTTTTCCTTATCACTATTTTGCTAAGTTTGTTATTTTAAATTTAAAATCTCACCCTAATTGTATCTTTGTTGAATGTGTAGGTTAGGTTGAGTTTATCTTTTCCACAAGAAAGCATAACCATTTTTCTAGAGCAAACAAAATTCAAGCATAATATTCAAAAAAAATTATCCTTAATATTTAAATCAAATAGAAAAGAAAGGAACCTGTTAAATCCCGCTTGTTCAAACAAAGATTTGAAGAAGAATTTTGTATTTTCAACTAACTTCGAATACCTCGATCTTCAGACCAATCCGCAAACAAATCACAAAATTCTTCCAAATCCACTTTCGCAGAGCTTTTTGAAAACAATAATACTAAAAACAAACTTTCTCTAGAAAATTGTCGTGCAAAAACCTTCTCAGAAAAATTATCGTGAATGATATTGCACAACCAAAGAATTTTAATTCATTTTCAATTAACTCATAATCATATAACTTAACTAACTGTCAATATGCAAACAAAATTGATCACACAATTCTAATTAAACAATTACCCAAAATAACACTTTCTGACTCCAAGTCAAGATTCCAGATATTTATTTGTAATCTGTTGCAAACAAGCCCTTTAATAATATATACTTTCCATATATTTACATTTTCACATTAAAGTTAATAAATATCTATTACTCCAAATTAACAATCACATTTAAATAAATATCCTGTTTAATTAATTTAATTAATCAAACCTTTTAAAACAACAATCAAATTTTAATTATTAAATTATATAAACATAAATATTTTAATTTAACATTTCAATAGAATTACACTAAATCAAATAACTTATTTAATAAACCATTTAAATAATTAATGAATTTCCAATCAAGACGCAAACATGAATGACACAAAAGACTAAAATGACAATACAACGATGGGTGACAACATAGATAATTGTCCTATAAGGGAATGATGGCCAAAGAAGGACTTGACATTATCTTCGAAACAATTTTTTTCCATTTGATCATGGCACACTCAAACCTGGCAAGGTAGGTGGAGTCAATGCCCAATACCTACAAATTGCATCAAACAACACTGTCAAACATATCTGCATAAACTAACAATCACACTGTGAAAGAGAGTCACAACGTACCAGGTACTCACAAGTGAGTAATGCTACACTTCCTCCTTCACCAAGACTAACATACAATACTACATCATAAAAAATATCAGATACATCATCATAAACAGACTAATGCTCTAAAACAACATAAAACCATAACACACATAATGTTCATCATAAGATTGCCACACAAACGTAATTAGACGATCAACAATGTCTCTAATGTATCATCAACAAAGTATAAAACCAACATAGTATTAGTGTCATAACTAAAATAAAGTAGCATAGTATAAAAAAAAACTAAAACAACTATCACCCTAATAGAAACAAACTAAATCAAAGTGTAGCAACTGGAGGGACACTACATATCTACCTCAACATCCTTGTATATCCTAATATAAAATTTCTTGCTCCCCACTCCCTTATTCCCTTTGAATATTTGGGATTTCTTCTACTTGCATGATCCCTCTAGTACTTCGTATCATTTGACCCTAATTCTTGAAGTTCCACTAATTCTTTCTTATTGAACCAATGAAGTTTTATTTTCCTTTCTACATTGAATTAAGTATCATATATTTGTAATCCCCTCCAATATAATAATATTTTGAAATATACGGTCTTACTTGACCTATCCCATGTACACTCTATGCTCTTGGAATGCACGAATCCTATAGTGATTTAACTCATTTATTTAAAATCTATTTCATGCCCTAAATACTTATTTTAACATAGATTTAATAAAATTTTCATGGGTTTAATTCCCTAAATTGTTTATTCATGCAAGATTTGATGAAATATTTACCTTGAACCCTCAAGTGGATGATAGGCACATAAAAAAATTAGTATAAAAATCAATGAAGGTATATCTTAAGGAACAAACCCACTTCTTAAATTTTCGCTATCACTAGGTGAATGTATAAAATGAAGAGATTATTCGTGTGGACTAGGTTTGTAATTATAAACTTGAAATAGTTCATGATTAAGAAAAATATTTTTTGGTTCCCCTTATAAAATGTGATGTGATTAATGAGGTATCCCCGTCCATCAAAAGATATGGAAAAGAATAAAAAGGCCAAATTCACATGACGGAGGATAGAAGTGCTAGAAGAGGTAAAAAAATGGAGGTTGAAACTCAAGCTTTCCTATACATGTAACATGATTTAAATACCTTTTAAATCTTGTATTTATGGTAACAATCATAGTAATTTGTGCTATAGATGCTATACAAAATATTTATGAATTTAACCAATGGTTATTTGCAAGAAATTTAATGATTATTCCCTTTTTTTTGTTCCTATTGATAGATATAATTATATAATTAAATTTTCTTCCTCAAATGATTACATAATTTATTTCTCATTTTGAGCTAAGAATGATAATTTCTTGAGTGCTATTTCTTGTGTTTGTATGTGTATGTTAGCACATGTTTATGACTATTTCTAGGTTTACAACCTTAGTTTATTGTTCTCCCTTACCTTTCTTCCCCTTATATTCCACTTTATTTCATGTCCTTTACCTCTTCCTCTTTTTATTTTCATTCATTATTTGGTTAAATTAGGTTTAAATTATATTCTCACATAAAATAAGCTTTACAAACTTTGCACCTAGTAGCACTTGGAACTTTGCTAAGCCCCTTGTTAGAATAGTATCTCATCTACCACTATGTGATCCTTATAAAGCCATATAACTATAGGTGCTAGAAATTAAGGAGATTATAAAATGTCCTTATAAGAAATATATATTTTTTAATTCCTAGTTGTACATTTTTTGATTCATTTGATAATAATTTTGGCATTAGAAGATGGGAAATTTATTTTTTGAGTACTAATAAAAATTAGAAAGATAATGAAGAGGGAGTGAGTTAGGCCTTCCTAGTGCAAGTCACTATCACTGATACTATTCTAGGGTTTCACTCAATTTTTTTTGCCAAGAGTAGTTTAAAAAAAAATTCCTTAGCCATTCCCCCCTTTATTAATCTTAGTTTTAGGAAAAACATATTTGAGTGAATATGTTTTGCTTGAAATGTTTCTGACCAAATATGCTAAGGCACATATAATCCATGATGATTAGTGCCACCTAGTTTTGAGCAAACCATATTCATTCAAATATATTTCACCCAAAATACTTTTGCTAGAAACTATTTTGTTGGCCAAAAGTGTGACATAGGTTTGTGTTTTTACCTTAGACTTTGTGGAGGATATCATCATTTTGTTCTTTTGATTTAACTTGTCAAATCAACACATCTACCATGGATTTTATAGTTTGCAATTCACAATATATATATTAGTTCATATTTTGGTTTAAACAAACTTTGATTAATCTCAAGTTTTAATTTTCATAGGTGGTTTGGTAATAGGAACTCACACCAAAAACTTAAGGTGAAGGTCAACAATTTTTAAAATTTCTATATTATATTGTTTTGTATTAAGTGTTGTTTTAGAATATATATTTTTTTAAATATTTGAGAAATTTTTGTTTAGGACTAATAAGGTTCAAGTGTGAATTTTATAATTGAAGATGAAAATATTGGTTCAATTTCTAAAATCTTGAAATATGTTATAATTTTTTTCTAAGAAGATGTAAGAGATTTTTTGTCAGTATGCATTTTTGGTTGAAGCTGATTCCCGTTGAATGTTGTGATGATAATATGGAGAAATTAAGTCTAGTTAAAAATTTTGATAGAAAGGACTTCCATACATGGAAATTTCATATACAATTGTGTGTTGAAAGATATCTTTTAGATATTGTTAATGACAATGTGAAAACCATTTTTTTTAATGAACTTAAAAATGTAAGATAAAATATAAGAAATCCTTGTCCATTATTGGTCTCACTTTATCATTTAAACCTACTTGCATCATGTGGACCTCAAGAAATCCTCTAAAGAAATTTGGGAAACATGAAACACACTATTCAAGTCTAAACTTAATAGTGCCAAATAGCCATAAAACAAAAAAACTATGGGTTAACAATGAAAGAAGGTGGAGATATAGTATCTCACATAAAAAAGTTTTGTTCTCTCATAAATTAGTTTGTTGGCATAAATGCATAAGTAAATGAAAATGACTCAAAAAAACATACTTCTAAATATCATGCCCAAAAATAAATCCAATAAGGTATTTACCCTAAGAAAACTTAAATCCAAGTTTAGAAAATAATATATCCACAAATTGCTTAATGAGGGAAATGAACATGATGTTTCCAAAGAAGAAGTATAGCAAGCCCAATACTTCTTACAAGAAATAAAAAAATTTGACAAAGTCAAAAAAATATAACTGACACATGCTTTTATTGTAAAAATCTAGGACAATGCCCTATTGGATTGCAAACAAAGAGCACAAGACCTCCTCAATAGAAAGCTACATGACATGGCCATGATGATTGTAGAAAAATAATACACTTCTATCCTCAAAGTGAAATAATATTAATTAAATATTTATTTGTAGGTGTATCTGTGACTTTGCTTCTTCTCCTATGTCAACACTAATGGGGAAATGTTAGGAATTAGTGTATTTCCTAAATAATAATTAATAAATCAACATGTTAATGTTAATTTATTAAATAGGTAATAATATTTAACAATACAATTTTGATATAGTTGTTGGGTGGTTTGGGTAGTTAAAAAATTGAAAGGATTTATAAATTCATATTGTGTTGAATAAATTTTTGAAAGGTGATCAATCAAAATTGTTTCTGAGAGTAATCCAAAATCCTTTCAATAAAAGAAAAGGGAAACAAATTTTAACTTTTTAGCATGAAAGACTCGAAATTGATATATGTTTCAAATATTGAAATGGTGTAAACTAATACAATATAGATATTTTATTATAATTTATGTATATTTAAAAAAAAATTTAAAAATTAGTTTGGAATAATTTTAAAATAAAATAGTTTGGTATCATTATTTTTGAAAATTGACAATACTATTGAGTTATTGAATAAAAGTCAAAAAGTGAGGTAAATGGGATGTCAAGAACTTTGTAACAAATTTTCTTCTTCCTTTTTCTCTTATCGTCAACATGATACTCTAGTGTGAGAATTTTTTTTTTGATAAATAATTATTTTATAATAGATGTTTAAAGTTGCATGTCTTGAAAATTGTACTTATTTATCAAAAAATATAAAAAAAATTAGCTTGATTAAAACTCTCTTAAGTGTGACAAACCTTTTAAGACTTCTGAATAATTTTTACTATTTTTTAAATAGCAGAGTCAACCTCAACTTGTAATCAAAATTTAAAAAGAAAAAGTAAATAAATAAAATATAACTTTATTTTCAAAATTTACATAATGAGATCTCTAAAAGGGTGTTTTTTCCCAAAAATATCATTTGCACATGTAGAAATCCGTTAGAAATGGTGGAATTTAAAAAAAATTGAATTGGTGAACAAAGGAGATTATCACCAAACCATGCCACATAAACATATTTGATCCAACCCCATAAGCATAAAAGATGATATTTGTGTTTTTATAATGAAGGGGGCTTCCATTAGACCTTATTGGGTCAAATCCCTTCTTTTCCATGTAGAAGCCATGTTTGCACCATGCAAGGGTTGGGTTGAACACTTATTTGTCCAAATTTATTACCAAAAAATATTGACTTGTCCAAAAGGATGACATATCTCCAAATTTTCCCCTTCTTGAAAGCTTCATCTTCACATGTAGCATCTTCAACATCAAATTTTCTTCCATTTGGTGAGGTACTATGTGATTATCCTAGTCCTCCATGTCTTTGAACATGTCTAGATAATTACTTTAGGATCCAAGATGACGCTTCCCTCTTCATCGAGCTCAAGTAAAACTATGTATCTTGGAATTGGTTTTCTAATAACTTTCTTTAAATAAGAGGTGATAAACTAGATGCATTTTTTTTTCCATCTTGGAGGTAACTCTAGCTTGTATACCATAATGCTAATCTTCTACAAAGTATTATAAGGACCATAATTTTGGGTGAGATCTTACTATCCTTATTTTTTTGCTTCAAGGGAATTATATTACATGATTGTAACCTAAAAAAACTTGATCTTCCACTTCAAAGTTTTTTTCACTCTAGTGTTGGTCAACTTGTTACTTCCTTTGGTTTGGTGCAATAGCCAAATTATTCTTGAGAATAGAATGTATCTATTATTGATGTAGAATATGATCTTCCATTGCATGAACTGTTGGTGATGATGGTGGATTTTAGAGAAAATGTTTTTTCTCAAAACTTGTTGAAACTTTTTTGAACAACTTTTAGATTTAATGAGAGCTTACCTTTTGTGGATCCTTTGCTTGTAATCCCCTTAATTCATATTTTTAATCTTTATAATCAAATTGCATGAAGATCTCTTGAAAATTCATCTTGATGGTATCCAAAGTCATGCCATTGAAGCCCCAAAACTATATTTGCACCCCCATAAGAAAGAAAAACATATGACTAGTCAAAATATAGTCCACCACCCCTCCCCCCTTGACCTCCACTCACTCTTCCTATCTCTTTGGTGAAGTGATAAAATTGGAACAAAAAGTCAATTCCCCATGGTAAGTTTAATATTATGACATTGGAACAACTAATAGTACCCCCATCTATAATCATAACTTAAAATTCTAGTGCTGAAAAATAAAGGAGTTCAAATTTGTGGCTAATATTTTGTTAATGAAATTGTGAGTACTATTCGAATCAACTAATATTGTGACTAGTCTTCAAGCACTCTGTAACGCCCGTCGTGCAAACCCAAGAGAACAAACATTGCAAACAATTTTTTTTTTTTAATAACATAAGGTAAACATGCAATTAAACATTAATTACATATACATTGCACATTAACAACTTAACGTTACATTCTCTGGGGCACGCGAGGTCACATTGCAACACAACTATTAACAAAAGTAAAAGATAATATTTAAACAACTTATCCAATAACATTACAAAACCATTAATAAAAGTACATCCATGAACCAAGAGTGAGATTATCAATACATCACATATTACAATCATAAAGAATCTCTTACAATAATGTTACAAAGGATCCTACATATTACATCATCGTTTAAACATTAGATTACAAGTTCTCAATAATGAGTTACAATACATTTCCCATACATGTGGGATGATACAAAGTAAAATAATGAATGAAGTACAAAGTGACCCACTAGTACAAATTCCAACTGAAGGACGCAAAGGAGACGATCATTGATGGGGAACCCAACGGGTGAGGAGCACGTTCCACCCAACCATGCATGAGTTATAAATAACTTAGCCCCCGTACTCAGAGATGAAAAGGAAGAGATCACGACCATGAATGCCAAATGACTCCAACAGAACAATAAAGTACAAAACTCAAGTACAACATCAAGGATTACAATAACATAACCAACAACATTCACGAGTCAACATAATAACTTAAAGTCATAAATCTCATTATATCAAAACAAGCCAATAACCATTAACTAGGTAACGAAAGAACATTCATAAAACATTTACAAACGAAACTGAAACAATGAACAAAATACAATTCCAAAAGAACTGATACAACATTCAAAATACAATCCTAGAGGCAATAAGAAAACAAGGCAAACATGTGTCTAGTGGAGAGTGTCATCGCATAGCTTTCATGGGTTATCTTGGCCCTTCCTCCTAACTGAGGCACCAACGCCCATCTATGGATATCTTGGCCCTTCCTCCTACTTGAGGCGCCGACACCGTAGGGTAGCTCATGCAAAGTCGATAACCTCTCATGAAGATGAGATTACGACTTTGCCGACCACGGCCTTCTCAGTCTATCATTAGTCTATGATAGCCATAATGCATTGACGAGGTATCCAATATTTATTATCTTGTGTGTTTTACTACCCATCCACCTAAATTCTATTTTTAGGTTATCACTTGTTATACTACTCTTACATGGGTTATCCTGAGCTCTTCCTCCTTTCGAGGCGTCGGGCCCCATGAAGAGCCACTCTCCCTAAGACCCCTAACATAAATCAGAACAAGGCAAGGGTTGTACCATCAAGTATAAGGCATATAACACAAAACAAGACATGCGAGGCAAACCCATCTCACACTAACTCATAAACAAATCTCACAACAACCTCGTACAACCCTTCCAAAATAATAGCAATACTGAAATCATGCAACATCATGAGCACAAAATACGAGAATAAACATCCAAGAGTAAAGCATGCCTCTGGAAAGACTAAGGTTTCACAATTTACAATAGGATTCCCACATTGATACAAAAGTCAAAACAATGCTAGGATGGAAAATTAAACAACAATCGTGATCTCATGATTCAAGACACTAGTTTAATTTTCACACGATCCTATCACAATTCCAAATAGATGTATAGTTTATTTGTAATTACATTCTCCATTTTTTTAATATTATAACTTGATATAAAGTTCTATCAAGGTTTAACATGGTTGATAAATTGCTTTCTTTTAATAAATACATTAAACTGAATTTCATAATTAAACAACATACGAAGCACATCATATATACATAATATATATATAAATATATATAAATATATATATATATATATATATCATTAAATCATTATAATACAATAAAATTCTAAAATAAATAAATAAATAAAATAATAATATATATATTCTTTTATATATTTATATATAAACTTAAAAATAAAATAATAAAAAGAAAATAAAATAGATTTTAACACCATGCTCACGGTACGCGCAAGGTACAGGCACCCAGTCCTAAGGACTGCACCCGACAGTCCTTGGGACTGTAGTGTGCAGGGAGTACCCTAGCTTGGGCAGGGTACGGCCTATGGCCGACCCCTCCCCCAAGCCTTAAAATAAATTTCGCCCCATTAAAACTTCTCTTAAATAACACAACATAAAGCCCATCTAAAAATTTTCAAAAATATATTTAATATCATTTCCAACATATGTATATATGTTTATATATGTGTATATACACGCGTCTGTGTATATATATATATAGATATATATACATACAAATACAACATAACAAAATTCAAAGTACAGTAATAATATATTAAAAAGGGTGCATATATATATGTGAGCATACATTCATAAATCCATTCATCACAGAGGGAAGATATATATATATATATTAATAAATCTTCAAATCTATTGTTTTAAGGGAAATCATATTTCTTTTCCTCTAATTCAAACACAGTAAAGATGGATAATTTTTAAAGAAAGATCAATGATAAAATTTTAAACAACCAGATTGTAAGGACACAAATGTTTTCAAAACAATTTTATTTTCTCTATACGATTTTCTATTCCTTAAAATCTAATCACAAAGTTTTCTTGTCTCACATAAATCATGCCTAATCACTTTATTTTTATCTTTCTTTCAATCAGGAAACTTAAGAACAAGAGATTGGCACCTGGAGTCCTGCGCTGCAAATTATTGATGAAGCTTGCTTGATTTCAACAGTCTTTTCGATCAGCCTTCATTCCTTCTTCATAATCTCCTCTCTAGAATACCGTACACAATTTCAAATCTAATATTCTACTCAGAAAATCCTTCCTAGAATAATGAAGCAATAGAATGAAAAATCCCTTTCTAGAAAACTTCAGAAGATCAACAATTCAGAACAATTATTTTTGTTATCTTTTTGCAACTTCTGTCTCAATTTTCCTCTGTGTAAAACTCACAAATCTTCAATTAAATAAAATATTTTCCCCTCTCATTCCAAAAGCTCCAAAAATCCAAAATAAAAGAAATTATTTATTTTAAATCAAGCTTTTCAGTCAACACTTACTTCTCATTCTTCCTTTTATCTTTTCTGTTCTTTTATTTACTTATTTTTCCTTTTATCAATATTTTTTTTGTTTTAAATCTGCTTTTGCAAGCTTTACTTGCTATGCACATAATTTAATTCATTTAATCTATTTATTTTATAATTATCTTCAACAAGACAATTAAATTAAATTAACAAAACACAATTTAATATTTAATTAGCATTTAATAAAATACATGACATTTAAACTAAAACTTTTAAATATTTAAATACAAATTAATCTAACATTATAATACACAATTATTACCACCTTTTAATTAAATAAATCACAACTTATGAAATACCAACGTAAATCATATACAAACAAGACACTACACAAAACATAGTAAAAAATTATTGAAATGACAACCACAAAACACACAATACCATTCAATCAGGACGATTGACAACATGGGACGGGATGACTTCCTAGTCATCTCTATTTCAACATTATACTGTTGGGTTATTGGTGCTCGGCCTATCCTGCCAAAGCAAGTGGAATCAAGACTCTGTACTTGCAATCCCTGCATCCAAACAAAGTCGTATACATGTACATATATATATATATATATATATATATATATATAAAATCAAAGCATTTCATTGTGAGAAGGAATTGCAGCGTAGCAGGGCACTCACGAACGAGTGATGCTACACTGTCCTTTCATCACATCTATTCTAATAATTATAATATAAATGATGAAATAGCATTTCTAAACTAACAGATTATATCATAACATAATTTACTAAATTAATGCAACACAATGTTACTGAAATCAAACTAATATCAACAAACCACAATATCATAAGAAATATCCATGTCCTCAAATGTATTAGCATAATCACCAAGTAGTCTACTAACCAAATACCAAACCAAACAATAAGGAGTACAATCACAGTCACGAAGTATCAAACCAAAGCATAGAAAGAAAACAAATCTAAACAGTAACAGGAGGGGTATTACACACTCTCACTACTAATAATTGATAGTACATTATAGTATATTCTTAATTTGAATCTTTTGATGATACTTCTAATGCCACTTCTATATCTATATCTTCTATTTCATCTTTTGTTCTTGCTTTAATATAAAAAATATTCTTTACACCTTTGTGTCTTCTATATATTTACTTCAAAGTTAAAACATAATCATTTCACCTTTCTATTTTTAAATTTTCAACTTATTAAATTGAAGAAAGACTAATAATACAATATTAAAACATTTGATTCAAATTTTAAAAAAATAACATTTTTTTTTTCTTAATTACAAACTAATAACATATTTATAAGTAACCAAATTCTTTAAAATTGTAAATCTATAAATCCAAACTAAACCATGCTAATATCTAAGATTGCTTCCTATTCTCCTTTCAAGAAAATAAAATTAAAAACATTATCACACTATCATAAAGAGTATTAAGTCAACAAACACCTACCTTGTTGATTTTCCTTCTCAAGCAAAAATTGAATTTAATACTTGTATTGAGTAAGTTTGACATCTTTTTTTTAAAAAAATGACATTAGGTGGTCATTTGGACATAGATTTAACCACCTAATGGACATTACACATATATATTAAGAAGACATTAGGTGGTCATTTGGACATAGATTTAACCACCTAATGGACATTAGACATATATATTAATAACCTTTTGGCCAAGAACTACACATTTACATATTTTAGAACTATTATATGAATTTCCTAGCTAAATAATATTGATGATTATTTTCAAAGTTATCTGAACATTTCACAATAAGTATCAACCATAAGAACTTGGATAAATTTATAATTATATTTTATGTCATGTATTTTTCTAATAATAACATAGCTTTTTCATGATATGTTATGCAATAAGGCACATAAAAAATATTTTATTCTTAAAAATTAAAAGGAGCCATAGGATTGTCTATTTATTGTGCTATAGTACTAGAATTGCCATCAATTGAATGTTTAAAGTTTTCTTATTATTAAAATCTAATTTTATACAATTACAATATGTTTTATACAATACAAATAATAGATACATATAAGTTGACTAAAATATTCAAATAAGTAAAACATGTATTGTAGCAATATGAAAATACATTGTCTCGTTATGTCAAATAAATTCAAAGCTAGTGTGGTGACATATTCATACTTGGCTTGAACTTCTGTGCTTGCTTTAGCCATTATTACATATATCAAAATTTTAAACATATAGAGCTTCTCACTCTCAAGTTGAAGTAATTGATATATTTGTTAGGAATCTAGGGTGTTGTACACCTTGCACAAGAAATAATCATTTTAATATGTAAAATAAATATTTATTTGTGGTGCATCTTTAGGAGGTGTGTTTGCCACATTAAATATTTATTTGGATCCATTTATAAAATAGTATATAATATTGGTTATATATTTTATGTGTGGGTTGAGCATGGGAAAAATATTTAATACTGGGAAACTTAGTACCGAAAAGTAAATGTTAGGGTCAATGGTTTTGTTTACTCATGGTTTTGAGGCACATAGTTTTACTTTACCACTTGGTTTTTTTGTATGAGCTTAATTCTATAAAAGAAAACACATAGTAGTGGTTGAGGTGGATTTGTTGGTCGATCGGTGGTTTTGACTTGGTTGTCATAGTATTTATCTCTCTATTGAAGAGTGCATATGTGAAGAATGACATGGGATGTGTTATTACATGCTTGGACACATGGAGGATGAATTGGAGGAGCTTAATATTTCAAAATTATTCATGGAGACTTTGTAAGTGTATTGTAATGTTTCCATTGGGTGGATGCTTTTGGAGGTTGAGTTTTTTCCCTCATGAGGATTTTCCGTGTATCTTGTGTTATCTTGTGGTATGCATTTGATCTTTGCACATGGTTATTCTATAATATTGTATTCATTCTTTTATCTATGGGGTTATATAGGAAATTTTTCAATCAAACTATATGATTTATTGTTTTAGATATTTATTTGTGGTGCACCTTTAAGAGGTGTGTTTAGCCACATTGAATACTTATTTGGGTTCACTTGTAAATTTGTAACATTGGTTATATATTTTATGTGTGGGTTGCACATGGGAAAATATTAATATTGGGAAACTTCATACCAAAAATTAAATGTTATGGTCAATGGTTTTACATACTCATGGTTTTGAGGTGCATGATTTTACCTTACCAATTGGTTATTTTGTGCAAGATTGATTCTATAAAAGAAAGCACAAGTTTTATGGTTGAGGTTGGATGGTTGGTTGGTTAGTGGTTTTGGCTTGGATATCATATTATTAAGGTCTCTTCTAAAGAGTGCATATGTGAAACATGGCATAGGATCTATGGATACTTGCTTGGAAACATGGAGGATGTATTGGAGGAGTTTGATGTTTCAAAAGTATTCATGGAGGCTCTATAAGTGTTCATTACTGAATAATACATGAGTGTGGATGCTTTTGGAGCTTTAGTTTTCCCCACTTGACGGTTTTATGAGGGTATATCTTGTGCTAACTTATGGTACGTATTTGATCTTTGCATATAGATATTTTGCAAGATTGTGTGCATGTTTTTCTCTCATGGGGTTATGCAGGGAATGACTTGATCAACTTGTATTATTTTCCTAACAAGTGGTATCATAACCATGGTTGTGGTTGAGGGATGCGAAAGATCCTTATTTTGGTTTAACCCTTGTATGAGTTGATCTGATGCAAAGTTGAAACCATGACAATGTCGAAGATATTTCATACATTTCAAGATATAAGATATGTTGTGTAGGTTGAAATGTGTAGATTTTAGGTTTTTGGTTTTTACAAATTTGTGGTAATTTTTTTAGACCTAGGGTTTGAAAAAGAGTTGAAAAGGCCTTAGTGTTAGCCATGAGGGTTTTTTGGGGAAATTTTCATAGATGATGCTTGGGACAAAACAAACCTTGCCATTGGATCCAAGAGACTTGAGAAATGAGGATTGACATTAAATTTGACCCATTTTGACCACAATGACTTGAAGAAAAAAAAAAATTCCTCTTAGTTTTCATACAACCATATGTTCATCTACACAAGTAAAAAAAATCACATGCATTGAACAAATTGATAATTTTTTTATTAAAAATAAATTAAAAAATCCTAGGGGTTCCATAGAACCCCTCATATTTCCTAGTACACAACCGATAATAGAGTCGATAGATTAGTATGGGGATATTAGCCTTGTCGATATTTGTTGGTCTTCACCAATGATACTATGCTCAGGTGGCTTTCAAATTTTGTTTAGGTGGGCCTAGGCTATAACCCCTTGTGAGTGATTGAAAAAAATAAAATTAACAGTTCTAAATGAAACTTGGAATCCATCACCTAACACATCTCCAAGCACCCCCATTGCTTTAGTGACACCCTTGCACAAATTGGTTGATGTTAGTGATGACATCATGCTGATGTCAACCATACAAACTATACATACAACACATTAGACCCCCTTATATGCCCAATGGAGCAATGTTTTTCAAGGGGCATAAATTTCACCTACAATGTCATATTTTTGACTTTTGATAATCATTGGAAAGCTCTTTCTAAGCACTACACAATAGTACATGTTTAGTTGTCAGATTTTTCTTTTTTGTTAGATTATTTTCCCATGAATACATGAATTTATCTAAAATAGTTAACAAGTCATAACTTTCACATATGGAATCAATTTTTTAATTTTGAAAAAGAAATGGAGAGAGTTCATAGAGTATTACATAGTGAATTTAGTGGTTTTTCACTTGGATGAACAAATAAAGCATTATATGTATTTGATCACTTATAGGAGCCTAATATTTAGGGTGTGATTAAGTGAGCATCCATATGGATTATAAGGTAAAAAAATGTATGATTGCATGTTATTATGATAAATATACGATGGTATAGTATATTGTCATATTTGGTGCTTTTTAATACAAGTTTTACAAGTGTTTTTAGAGTTTGGAATTTGATGGAGATAGGTACATATATATGATATCTAGTTTGAGGACATGATTGATATATGTGAGAGGCTTGGAGTCTTGATTTTAATGTGAGTTTATTATAAGTAAATTATTGGTGATGATTATGGTGTCATGGATGTTTGTGTAATTTTGAGCTTTGGAATGCTATGATCATCTGTATGGTTGATAGGTGGTGGTGTGGTTAATTTTTAGGAGGCTATTCTTATCTCTTGGATGCTTGTTTGTTTCCTTGAATATGGTACTTAATTATGGATTTATAGATATATACATGATCTGGTGTTTGAGTCTTGAGATCTATAGATTATCTTCTTAGTTATCCTAGTTTACAAGTTACTGTTGTGGCGATTAGTTTGCATGTTCCATTGATTGAGGATCTATGAGTTTTTCCACCCATTCAGTTGGAGTGGGATGAACCAAATGTGGACTATCTATATCCTTAGGTATTTTTAGTATTGTTTTAGATTTAGTTAGTTGACCTTGTTTTTGGTCATTTATGTATTAGTATGTTACATTGGGATGAGAAGATGGATAAGTAGAGTGCTTGGATAGCCAATTATAGGGACTTATAACATGTTTTTTATCATGATATCATGGATATTTTGGTTACACAATTCAATGGGATATTTTAAAATTGATTTTTGGCAATGATTGTATCTTCTTGGCTTGGAGATCTTGGTTTTGCTTTATTCTCTAGAGCCTTTGGAATTGCAATTGAGTGTGTGAGGACCATGTGTGAAATTCATTAAGAGATGGTTATCACGATGCAATGGAGAGATTGGTATTGTATTTAAGTGGGATATTTGGTAGTGATGGATGATCTTCTATAGTGGTTGATGGTGTCATGAGGAAGCTCTTGGATCTTTTTTTCTATCTAGTGAGAGTTATTTGACATTTTTTAGTTTCATTATTATGAGAGATCATGATTGGAGATGTTGAAATATTGGTTAGCCATAGAAGAATCTAGCATTTTTTGCTTAAGGTGTCAACTTATGAATCTTTAGTTTTTGATAGGATATCCTTGGTTGAGAGAATGTTTTGGTGTTGTGCCATGGTGGAATCTTGATTTCAAATTAAATTATTGGCATGATCATGTTAGTGTTGTAAGTATGAGAAGCTAGTGTTGTCATTGATGTCAAAAATCTTTCATTGACATTGGTGTCAACTAAATGAGAAGAAGAATGTTGCAAGAGCATGTGTTGTCTATATTGTTGCATTGATGATTCTTTGATTAGTTGCATTATGTTGTCATTAGTAAGCTAATAGTGTCAAACTCTAGTGTTGCTTTGATAATATTATATTTATGGTTGAGGAAGTGATGGAGATGATGAGAATGTGTTCTTGGTGCTTGGTTTCCAAGTTCTTTTGAGAAAATTTGATAGAGGAAACAAGTTATAGTGTGTTTTAAGTTGAAGAGTAGGTTTTGGTGTTGCTCTGCATTTATTCTAGGTTGAAGATCTTCCTATAAATTTTGGATATGTTTATCAAAGGTGTTCATAGGTGTTGTATCCAGAATTTGGTGAGATGGATCATTGTACATAAGAAGTTGTGTTCACTAGTGTTTGAATGGTGTATTGCAAAGGTGTCTAGGAGAAATATTTTTGCTCTGTGTTTCCTCGTAGTTTAGTTTTAGGTCTTGTGGATCTAAAAGTGTGCTGATAGTGTTGGTATCTTTCTTTAGTTGAAGTTTGAGTTTTGGTGCTTCATAAGTCACTTTATTAAGTTATAGTGTATGAAAAAGTTGTTTAAGTACTAGGTATGTACATTCCTCAGGTGAAAGTTGTTGCAAAGGATTTTGTTGGATTTCAGGGTGTTTATGGAATATTCCAAATTTTGTTCGAGTGACATTTTTTGTTCGTGAGTTGTTGTTGGAACAAAGGAAGCATGTACTTAAAAGTTTAATGGTGTTTACACAGGTAATGGATGACCTTGGTGTTTACACTAATTGTGGTGGATGTAGTATTGTTTATAGAAGCATGTTATAGCATGGTGTTATAGATTTGGGTCCCAGATAAGGAGTGGTGGGGTTCGCCTTCACTTCTACTCGCCATGGAAGTGTTTTGGTGCTGATCTAATTTGAATTTGTATGGTTGATGTGCATGAGCCAACCTTGGAGAATGGTTTCAAGGTTGAAGATGATACAAATATGAGTTGAGTTCTTGAGGGATACAAAGAGAGATGAGTATGATGTGAATGATGTGAATTGCAATGGTAGAGTGTGAATTTGAGAAGTGCAGTGTGAGCTTTCATGTGTTAGATTGCTAGATGCAGTAAGAAGAAGGTGTATACAATTCTTCAGAGAGACCACAAAGGTGTCAAATATGCTTTGGTGGATTTATTTGTTGCTTTGGGACAGATTTCTCATTGTAACACTCTTCTCTATCTTATTTTCTATTCTAGTAGTGATCCTTTCTTTCTCTGCAATGAGCCATCCAATAGTGAGCCCTATTGTACTCAGTGTTGATATTACTTTATATTGTGAGATAATCCTCACTGTGGTTTTTCCCATCTTGGGTTTTCCATGTAAATCTAGTGTTCTCTTGTGCATGGTGCTGATTAAGTTTTAGTTTCTTCTAATTACTTTTCATACTGAATTATTATAATAGTTTAAGGGTTAATTGAATGAATGTGGATCTAAATGTTTATGAGGGTTTTGAAGTTTTAAGGTACAATTGATTCACCCCCTTCTCAGTTGTCTTGTGCATTCAATAGTTAGATCATGATATCATGATGTGTTCTTAATTTTGTAGATGTGTAGTTAGAGATTTGATAGTGGTCTAGATAGTTCTCTTGGTATTGAGTAAATTGGTTATGTGCTTGGGAGCTTCATGAGAGTGTTGTGTTACATTTGGATCATAGCATGGATTGATTGGTTGGAGGTGCTATGCATTATTAGAGACATGGGTGAGGAATTTGTTGAGATATATAATCTTTGTAATTTTTAACAAGAATCTTGAGGAGCCTTCATCTAGATATGGATGTGAGTTCATGATGGACCTATATAGGAGATTCTTATTGGAGGGAGTCATTGTGTCTTGGTGTATCTTAGAGGAGTAATTTCATTCCCCACTCTTGGTTTGGTCGATGAATAATCATCTAAGAGGTATTTCCCATCTTTATTTTAGATGAATTATATTTTATGCTTTTTCTTCTCATGGATACGGATCTTGAGATATGTTTGTTAGTTTTGGAGGGTTCATTTAAGAAGTGTTTGGTATGCTTATCTCCTTATGCATATGAGTTTGATTTATGATGTCATCCATTGATGTGGAGTTTATGAGAAGTTAGTAGGCTTATTCGTAGTTTAGGAATGATTTGAGCTTAATCTTCCTTGGTATGAGAGTCTTACATCCATGTTAGTTTTAAGAGATATATATATTTTTTGATATTGGAGATTGGAAAATTAGGTGTTGTTGAGGGTTTTCAATTGGAGTTCTAAAGTCACAAAAGAAAGAAAGAAATTGCTAGGAGAGGTAGACGAGAAGTTGTACAAAGGAAACGCCTAAAATTGTACTCATGGAATGACATCAAAATAATAACTCACATACAAAAAAGAACCATCACTTGAAAGTAAACAAAGAGATCTACAAGCTTAGGGTTAGTGTGTTTGTATAAGGATGAAAACCATGGGATAGGGGATAAATTGTCATCATCCCCCAATATGGTGGATTGGTTGGTCTTTTAGTTTTATTGTTCCTTTTATTGTCTTTTGTAGTCCTTTTTACGTGTTAGTTGTTTCCTAGTTGTGCTTCAATCTCTATCATTTTCTTGTACAAGGTTCGAGGCTCTTTCAAAACCCTACTTACCTAATAAAAAATATCAATGGTCCCATGAATAAAATATTTAAAACATGAAACATTTAAAATAAAAAATGCCTTAATTCAAAATTACCCACCTTTATTCAAATGTCCCTTCATTATCATGATGATGCCAACTTTATTTGAAGGTATATGTTCATTTGAAGTTATTTTACAAATTTTGACACGCTGGACTCAATTTTTTTTCTTCATTCCCAATTGTGACACACTATTCTAGGATGATCACCTAAAGTCAAAATCCTATCTTTTGAGATGTAACACTTTTAGAATTCTAGATATTACCTAATCAACTCACATGCCATTTACCTCAAATTGAACAACCAAGGACTAGTATCTTAAAACACCTCCTAGATCATTCTAAAGATCAAGTATTATTTAGAATTATTGATCTAAAAATTTATAAAATAATCAAATTAAACATTATCAAACATCGCTAGTATCTATGTATATAGATAAACATCATCATATGTATGGTGTGCCTTTGATCTTGTACACTAAGATAGAGGATGAAATTCTATAAAATAGATCAAATTGTCTTCCTTCTATCTATAGTAGTTCTAAAAGGTAGTTTTGAGTACTTCTAATCTTTTAGTCATATGCAGAAGCTTAGTTGAACAACTTATAAAGTTTCAATCATGTGTAGAAGCATAGTTGAACTTCTAATCTTTCAGTTATATATAGAAGCATAGTTGAACAACTTATAAAGTTTCATCCATGTTCAATCATAGTTGAAAAACTTAAAAAAAATTGCACTAATAGGATGCGACTAAGAGGCCTAGATAATGTATGTAAGTTAGTCTTAGGTGAAAAATGACATTAACTTATCTCAATTGTCTAAGCAGTATTTTGAATACCTATCTATATTCTATTACACCATTCCTAGCATATAAATGAATCAATAGAAAAAATCAAAAGTAATCTTTAAATAGTCAAGGACTTATGATCCTTCTCATTTCTCATTCACATTTACTTTATCAATATCAACTCATAAATCAATTTAAGATCTAATTTTCATTAATAACTATCATTATAGATGAGACTCCTTTAAACTAAGAACAGGCCACATACAGCCAGTTATTTCTAAGCCACCGAATCATGAATCCAATCACAATAGATGACTGGGCGTTAACAACTGTATTATTATTAATTAATTAATATTTGTTTCTTAATCTCCACCTACAAATTGTCTGTAATAATACATCGCAGGAAAATATAGAGTTGTTTATGGTAATTGATTCAGACATGAGTGATTTATTTTCAATCTGTCTTAATTGAAGCAGCCTGCAATGGCATTGACAGATATATTTAACTGATCTCTTTTGAAAAAAAATGTCATACCTACTCAGTACTAGCACTAAATTCAGTCATTGCTCGAGAGGGATTATTATTTTATTTTCTTAAAAAGAAGATTGTGAAGAAAGTTATATATTAGTTTGAATTTTTAGGATTATAATTATATGTAAAGTGAAGATTGTATATATATGCGCATTTTTTTTAATGTTCTTATTTTGATCGAGTGTTCTTAATATAATGAATAGTTTATATTTTTATATAAATCTTGTTTATAGTGTTTTTATATTTAGATTTTATTGTTATTTATTTTTAGAGTTTTGGTCTTGATTTCTAGATTTTTTATTCATTATCTTGAATTCAATCTACTAATGCGAGCTTGAGTGGTCATTTATGTAGTTATGTACCAAAACTTTAAATTTTTAAAATTTAAATTCAAAATAAATCATGTTGACTACCTCTGACTAGTTGTGTGAGCCAAACTAGTGTACATTTGTGTGCTATATTGTATTTAAAAATATTCATTCATTTGTTTGAAATCATATTGGAGTGTGGAAATAACATCTCAATCAAAAAGCTTAAAGAAACATATATTGTGCATTGTCTACTTATGACACCATCCTAGAAATCATTGCAAGCTTACTTGTTCTTTCATTATGTTCCCATAGTTTTTTTGAACATCACATGTCATTAAAGATTTAAATATCAAAATATGGAGGTAAGAGAGTACTACTAATCTATTTTCTACTAGTTCAATTATGCATGACTTGTTCATCTCTACATGTCAAATTTAGGTTTGCACTAGTGTATGTGAAGTAAAACAAAATATAGTCACTTGGTAGATTTTGAGACACTCCTCTAAGAAAGTTCTAAAATCATAATATATTTCAAATTAAAAAAATTGACATCTTTTGTTTCACATTTCCATCTTCATATACTAGCAAATTATTACATTTATTTCATTTAATTCTTGCTTTTAATTTAAAATGTTCATCATTTCTACTCCAACAATTTATCTAGGTCAATAATTTATTTAAATTTCTTTATATATTTAATTAGTCTTGATATTTATGTATGTGGTTTTTTTAAATTCTAGTACATTAATATAAATATATTTTGTAAATAAAATAATTATAATATATTAATAACATTTATTTAGTTGAATACAAAATAAATACATCATACAATTAAATTCAACTCCTAATTAATGAAAATAAAACATAATTAGAGCTAATTTTATATGTGTTGAGAGAGTAAACAAATTAGCAAGTTAGAATATGCTTAGTTCTATATCAATTTAGGGTTGTCAATTATAAATATTCTATTGTATGGTACATTCAAGTATTAGAATCTAAATTATGGTATTGTATCTACACTTATCAAGCTATAATAAATTTGTATTGCAACTTTAGAGCTTATTGGGACTAGGCCTAAGTTGCAATCTAATCTCAAGTTACTTTTTCCATGCACAATTTCATCCTCTATTGGAATATCATTCAATGATCAAATTTGTATGTACTTATATCTAAGAAAAACATGGTGATAAGATCCACACATATAATATATAATAATGAACTAATATAATGTTGATGATATATCTGACACAACACAATAGATGTTTGTGGGCCAAGATGCCCTAATATCCAATATATGCATAAATAGAGTAAACCTTTGAGGTAGGGTAGTGTCATAAAATATTCCTTATGGAAGAAGCCACTCCATGCTATATCTCCAAGAGACCCTAGATACAATATCATACTTCACACATGACCCAATACAACTGACTTAAGGGATGTGTACCACATGTCAACATCTCCATCCACCTTGACATAGCATAGCATATCTCTAGGTGCATAGCATGCCATCCCTCCTTGACATGTTTTGTCCCTCAAACATGAGAAGAAGCCAAATAATTTGACTACCACAAGTTATTATAAATTTGATTCCATGACCAATCATCCAACCATCCACAGTTGATCCTTTCTTTGGTTTTTTCTTGACAAATCCTAGATCCCATCCTTGAGCCATATTTTGTTGCACCCATTTGATTCTATTATTTATCATGATTAGTCCTCCTTTGTTTCCATGAGTAACACTTCCTTCTATGATACGACTTATTGTTGTAATTGTTCCTTTCATTCCATGTAAGTCCATAGTGATTGAGTTGCTGATTACCTATACTATCATTCCTCCATGATGTGGATGCCTATATATTGCACCCTTTATCATCTCTCGAACCTTATTTGAATATTCGTCATTATTTACAACTTTTTTTTACTAAAGTTCTTAAATATATAAATATCTATTTCCTCTTTTTTCTTAGCATCTTGCTCCTCTTGCTTTTCCGAGCTAATTCATTTTTACATTCTCCATGAGAATCTTGAACTTGCTCTTCCTTGATGTTTTTGTACTTCTTTATGTGTAATATATTTTAATGTAACTTTTTTCCTTTTATACCAAAGCTTCATAAACTTTGGCCCATTGATGTTTATCGTTCCCAAAGATTCAAACCAAGGATAATAAAAAATAATATGAAACTTATCCATAGCCAAAACATGAAAATTTGAATGTAAACCATATTTATCCATAGAGAGATTTAAATCTTAAAAAAAATATATATACCTAATATTTAACTATCCTTGATATTTTTTTATTTTACATATAGCTGTTTGGATAATTCCATTTTTATGAAGTTATATTTGTTAGGGTTTATATAGACAATAATTTTTTCCTTTTGAATGCATACATGAAATTGAAGGATTGAATATCTTTTCCTTGGAGCTAAATTTATTGCATCTATATCCTCTTCTTCTTCACCTTCTCAACCTCCTTCTCCAATACAAGATCATCTAGGGGTACCAGGAAATCCTGCATCCCCAAAAACATTTTTTTTTTTTGTTTTTTGTGTGGTTTCTTGTTACAGGCAACCTTTCAACACTTGATTTGGGGACACTCTGGGCATAAAAAAATTATTTATTAAATTGGTTGGGTAGATTAATGTTTAAGTATTAAATTTGGGTGAAAATTGGAGCCAAAATATTGTAACCATTATTTTATTATTTGGCTCAAAGTCTATTATTTGGGTGAATTGTTGGTTGCACATTTAATATGCTTAAATTGCCAAAATATGCAAATTAAAATAAAAACCAATGTCCAAGTTGGGAAAATTAAAATTTGGAATATTAAATAATAGATTGGAAGATAATTTTAATGCCCATGTGTAGCTAGAAAATTAATTGGGCACTAGACATGTTACAACAGAGGTTACATGCAACAAGGAGTTACATTCATGCATGCATCCTTTTCCTGAATAGAGGTAGTGGTTTGCAGGGGTTTTTGAAAATATATTGGAGTGATTTCATTTCTTAATTAGCAGCTCCAGAAATGAGAAATTGAAATGCCTAGTTATAGAAGAAAGGAAAATGCAAAAAAAATGAGTTGCATGAAGAGTTTGAACCAATGTTCAGAAATGGTTTTTTTGAGATTTTGGCTCAAAAATTAGTATGGTATTGTTGGTAAAAAAAATATAGTGATCATGTATTGTTGTAGATGAATGTGGAAAATTCTCTTGTAAAATTTTTCAGGATAAATAAAAGAGTTTCGCATATATTCAAAATAATTTCCAAAATGTGGCTTGTCAAGAAATTTCTATGCATATTTGCAACAGTTTAAATAATTTCAAATTCATACCATTTTGGGTTCACATGTTTTTTTTTCTTGTGAGTATGTTTTTTGTTTGAAGAGGTTAAATATTTGAGTGGTGTATTTTCCCTCTTCATTAGTGGTATCAGAGTGAGAGTTCTTGAGTGTGCAGGAAGATTTGCTGATGTGAGGTAGTTTGCACTAGGACCTGTGGTGGTGTGTTGTGATTTATGTGTAGAAAAATCGCCGAACATGCGGCAGTCTATACCAGAGAGGATGGGATGGGTCATGAGGAGGCCCGTAAGAATTTTGTTTTGGGAACATTATTGGGAAGAAGTGGAAAATGGGAAGTAGTGTGAAGAGTTTGAAAAGCTCCAAGCTAAAGTGAATATATTAGACAAGAAGTTTAAAAAAGAAATGAGAATGTGGGAAGAGAGATATGCGAAGAAGAATGTTCTCTTGAAAGAGGACAGTGAAAATAAAAGAAGCATAAGGGAAGGATCTTGAGAAAGAAAGAAGAGAAAATGATCACTACAGATCATAAATTTAATGGTAATTTTAAAGATTTTGTTTTATCTGAAAATGTTTTGTTTGTAGGATTTAGCAAGGATAAGGAAAATGGTGAAAAGAAGAAGGATACCACAGTAGAAAAAGAGGTATCATTTAATTATGTCAGTGAAAATTTACATGCAAAAGAGGTAGATGAATTTGTGGATGATGTTTTAGCAATTTAGAGAATGGATTTTGATAGTCCTAGATTTGACAAAGGGAATGATGAAGAAGAAGACAGTCTCTTGTTGAAAGAGGAGATAAGAAAAATTAGAAAAAATATTTTAGGGATAAATTATAGAAGAAGATGATGAAAAGAAAGAGGTTGCAGATAATATATTCTTCCTTGAAGGCATTAAAGTGGAAGATAAGAAGGTTGAATGCATATAAGAGGAGGTTGCAGCAATGGATGATGAGGTAAAATCTAAATTTTGTAATTCTTTTGATGAATTTGATTTATTTGTAATGATTGAAGATGATAAAACTAAAGAATATATTGCAACAATAGAAAGGGGGAAGAAAACACAGGTAATGAGGTATTTTTCTACATTTCTTAAAGATGGCGATGATGCTGATTTTTGTTTGAATTAAATTGTGAAAGAATGTGAAGTAGAAAAATTGGTAAGGTGCAACAATAACAAGTTAAATGTTGAACTACATCCAGATGATGAAGATGATGAGACAAAGTTGGAATATGAATCATGGAGGGATTTGAGTTATAGAGATTAATTTCATGAGAGGAAGAAAGAGAGGAAATATGAAGGAAGGAAGAGATAGAAAAATTCAGAGCATAGTGAAGAAGAAGAAACATGTTGATAAGGAAGAAAGATGGTTGAAGGACAAACACAAAATCTTCAAATGTTCATGAGTTCCAACTCATGGAACATTTCTTCTTACCCCAGATGTCTGATGCAGGAGCATCAATGGGTACTAGGCAATCCTGGATTCCCAAAAACAAATAATTTTAATTTTGTTTTTTCTATGTGGTTTCTTGTTTTAGGCAACCTTTCAACACTTGATTTGGGGACACTTTGGGCATAAAAAAAATATTTATTAAATTGGTTGGGTAGATTAATGTTTAAATATTAAATTTGGGTGAAAATTAGAGCCAAAATATTGTAACCATTATTATATTATTTGGCTCAAAGTCTGTTATTAGGGTGAATTGTTGGTTGCACATTTAATATGCTTAAATTGCCAAAATATGTAAATTAAAAGAAAACCCAATGCCCAAGTTGGGAAAATTAAAATTTGGAATATTAAATAATAGATTGGAAGATAAAAAAATGGAAAGCCTTCTAAATATTTAATCTCTAGGAATGGCTCGAGCATCGCACCTGTGCAGGCTTGCAACTTTGTAGGCACGACTTGCATGAATGACGTTTTGGAGGTTGCGTTCAGGGTTTGGTGGTGTTTGGTGTTCAGTGGTGGGTTTTTCTACTTTCAGGGGTGGGGTTTGGGTATTTTTTCATTCGGGGTGGGTTCTTTCAGCTTTCAGGGGTGGGGTTGTTTGATGTCCATTGGGTGAGGCCTTTGTTGAGTTCGGGGGTGGTCTTTTGTTTGGACTATGGAGAAGCATCAAGTCTCTTACAGTTAGGTGGTGGCTATTGGTGGTGTGTCTCACAATGACTCTTCTTTGGGTTTGAAATCTTAGCATTCAGAGTCATTTTATGTGGGGGAGGGCCCTAAATTGAAGAATGTGAATGGTTGTTTGCCCAAAATCCAGGATAGGTTGGTTTTGATTATTTCTCCTAAATCTGTTGCTGATGATGTCACTTATTGGAGTAGAAATGCTCTTATCTACAAATTTATTGGGATCCGTATACCTTTGTTAGCTTTGGAAGCTTGGATTAGGCATTCATGGTAGGTTGAGGGAGACATGGAGCTTATGGTAGCTACAAACAGTTACTTTGTGGTTTTTTTTTTCAATATGGCTAATAGGAATTGGGTTTTTGAGGGAGGACCCTACTTTTATAATCATGTTGGTTTTTTTATCAAACCCTAGCATATGGTTTTAATTCATTTGAAGACTTGTCGTCGAGGGATTCCTGTTTGGGTCCTTGCTACAACTTCCCTTGGAGTTTTGGAGAGAAGATGTTTTACAACAAATTGATGCTCTTCTTGGCAAGCTTGTTGTAGTTGCTCAAAAAACCCTTGAAAAAGAGGTTATTTATTTTGCTCAGATCTGTGTGTAGATAGATTTGAACAATCCCTTTCTAGATTCTCTAGAAATTTGTCTTGGTTCTTTGTCTTGGGTTCAACAACTTGATTATGAATCCCTTCCTTTTCGTTGTCAGATTTTTCATGAGTATGTACATCTTCAGAAACAATTTCCTAGGATTAATAAAGCTCTTCCTTCTAATATCTCCCCTTTGTCTTCAGTACCAAAAGTTATTAAGGAGAATAAAGGGAAATATTCCATGATGGAGGGTGAATCGAATAAGGATGGCTTTGTTCTTGTTAAGCCTTAGGCTAAGGGTCATGGTCAGAAGAGATCTTTGAAGAATAGGAAGACTGAAGAGGACTTTAATTGGTTTGAGGTGTTGGACACTTCAACCTTGGAAGAAGGAATCTCGATGGATGTGCCTTCTAGTGCTGTTGGTATGGGTTGTGATGTAGTGCAGGGATAGGGGTCTAGTCATGATCTTCATTTCTCTCAAGGTGTGTAGGATCATCTGGTGTCTCTGAATGGTCCTATGCAGGATGATGATGATATTGTTTTGGTAGATTTGGAAAAGGAGGGGATAGATTCTGACAAGAGAAATGGGTGGTCTCTAGCCTTGGGGGTGCAACAGCACACCCTTATGAAGGGATCTTCTGAGCACTCTTCTAAACGTGGCCGCAAGAAGGATTTTGAGAAGATTAAACATACCGGAGATTTGTCAATTGAATCTCAGTTTGTTAAACCCATTGATGCACACTTTTCTCAATATCCTCCATGATTGTTCTCTCATGGAACATAAGGGGTTTGAGTAACACCTCCTATCAAAAGGATATTCATGATTTGGTTGTTGTCCATTCTCTAGACATATTTTGTGTTTAGGAGACTAAAATTTTAGTTGATTTCATGCTTTAGTGTGCAATCTCCTTATGGTGTGATGAAGAAGACCCCTGCTCCTGAGCCATGCTATGTGTAGGACTCATCAAAATACACCTTCCAATGATTTGTTGTATTAAGATTGAAGATTGACTCATTGGGAGATTCTGATACCAATGGGTTATCTGAATATATAGGTGCCTCTGCTAGTTGATCTGCAATTACTTTTCCTTTGATGGCTTTCCGTTCTACATATTCAATGTCATATTCTGTTAGGATGATGACCCACTTAGCCATTCACCCTATGAGTGTTGCTTTATAAAGTAGATACTTTAAGGGGTCTATTTTAGTGATGAGCTTTATCTGATGAGCCAACATTTATTGCCTGATTTTTTGTGTAGCAAACACTACTGCTAAGCAAGCCTTCTCAATGAAAGTGTAGTTAAGCTCATGGCCCACTATGGTTCTACTGATATAGTAAATAGCTCTTTCCTTCCTTGTTTCATCATGTTGAGCTAGGAGAGCTCCAAGTGTTGTTGTTGTTGTTGATATGTATAGGATTAGTGGTTTGTTTTGGATTGGTGGCATGAGGACCGGCGATGTCAACACATATTATTTGATTTTATTGAATTCTTGATCACATTTCTCATCCCACTTGTATGTTACCCCCTTGTGGAGTAGATGAGAATATGGGATTCTTTTGTCTACTAATTGTGCTATGAATCTACGAATGGATTGGAGCCTTCCTTGCAATCCCCTTAGCTGTTTCAGTGTTCTTGGTGCTTCCATTTCAAGATTTGATTTGAATTTTACAGGGTCTATCTTGATTCCCCTCATTGATACAATATATCCTAGGAGCTTTCCTGATTGCACACCAAAGACACATTTCTTAGGATTGAGTCTAACCTTATATTCTTTGAGTCTATCAATGATAGAGCCTAGTTTTGCTACGTGGTCTCGATGCTTCCTCGATTTGGATAGTATGCCATCTACACAATCCTCTATAGATCCATGGATCATGTCATGAAAAATTAGAGTCATAGCTCTTTGGTATGTAGCTCTACCTTTCTTTAACCCAAATGACATCATGTTCCAATAGTAAGTCCCCCATGAACAGGTGAAAGTTGTCTTATGTTGATAATCCTTGGCTATCATAATATAATTGTACCTCAAAAATCCACCCATCAATGATAGCATTTTGTGCCCTGCTATTATATTTGCAATCATGTCTATGTTGGGAAGAAGAAAATCATCCTTAGGGCATGCTTTGTTCAAGTCCCTGAAGTCTATGCAGATACATATGCCCCTAGTGGGCTTAGAAATAGGTACACAGTTAGAAACCCATTTGGGATAGTCAATGGGTCATATGAAGACAACGTCCGAGAGTTTCTACAACTCTAGTTTGACTAGTAATGCGATTTGTGGATGCATCTTTCTCAACTTTTGTCTTACTAGTTTCACCCCTAGATAGAATGCTAGGTGATGGACTAGTACCTTTGGATCAAGACAGGGCATGTTAGCATAGGTCCATGCAAAATTTACTTTTCTATCTCTTAGAAATGCAACTAGAATTTATTTTTCCTTTTTCAAAAGTGATTCTGCATAGAAAGTGATGTGTGGTGTCTCTTATGTTCCTAGATTGACTGGTTGCATTTTTCTTCTAGTACTGCTGAATGTTCCTAAATGATGGCACTATGTGGAAGATTGAATTGCTCATCCTTTGGCACCTCGTAGAGGTTTTCACCATTAGATATGTCCTTTATTTTTACTATTTTTGGGTCAGAAAGTGCCACAATGTGGTTTTCACTTAGAGACCTAGATGTTACTCTTATATTTTCTATTTTGCGACTAAGAGATCCAATCGTTTCCCCATAGTATGCATGTGTGTCCAAATCAATATCAAACCATACTTTATGATCTCCATATGGTAGACTATCCCGTAGTCCCATGAATTTTGAGATAGCCTCATCGTTTTCGAATGTGTCTAAGATCGGTGGTCCTCATTGGCCACAGTCTTTGAGTTGGGGGTAAACAAGCTTCAGTTCAGTGGTTTGGTTACTCAGCTCGAAAGACATGGTAGTGATCATAAAAAGGGAGGAATCCTTCAATAACATGGGTAGGTCAGTGATGGGATTCTCATCAAACACATTAGTTATATGGAAGGTATAGTTATCTAGAGGTAGACCTGTGGATATCGGTAACTAAGGAGGAGATTTGACTTTTTTAATGGGGGCACCTTTGCCAAGAATGGTTATCTTCATAGGGGTACATCCAAGGCCAAGATTCTTCATGCGCTTCTCAAGAATAATAGGTTCTAATAGGTCATTGTCATTTTTCTTGATCTTCTCATTTTTGTTGTAGCCCCATCCATGCATTAATTGAAGACATTTTTTTCTTTTCGCCATGGGGAGATCTAGTATAGGTCTTTTATCTTGATATAGCAAGCTTGATACATCTTTCTCATCTACCACCTCTTTACTTAAGTCTCCCCATTTTCTAAAGGTGCCAGGTTCTGCTTTGAAGGTCTGAGATGTTGTGTTGATTGGTTGTGGCTTCCCATGGGACCTAGGAGACTGAGGTAACTCTCCTATCACAAAGGAACTCTTTTTCATTTTATAGTCTCCACAACCATTGTCTTGGATTATAACCTTAATATCTAGGATGTCCTAAATTGAAGGTGTCTTTGTCTCAGAAGTGGAGGCTAGGGTGGATGGGTGTATATACGGAGATGTGGGTCCCTCATCATTCTTTGGGACTTGGGGGATCTCATAATACTTGGCCTCCAAATTTTTTGCAATAATAGAATGGTTTAGGATCACCATGGACTATGACTTCTTGGTTTTGATAAGGGAATTTTACACATTGATGGAATGTGGATGCAACAACTTGCATCCCATGGATCCATGGGTGCCCTAGGAGGATGTTGTAAGGGAGTTCAAGGTCAAGGACTTGGCAAGTAGTTTCCATGATTGTCAGCCCTACTTGAATAGGGAGATGAATGGTGCCTTGAGAGACCCTTTCTTAATCATCATAAGCCCTGATAGTGATACCTTTTCCTTTCTCGATGAAATCTTCAAAGAATCCAAAACTCTTTATTAGCTTTAAAGTACAAACATTCAAACCTGCACCTCCATCCACCAATACTCGTTTGACTTTATTATTGTGGACTAAGACTTCAAGATGTAGTGCACAGTTATGAGATGGTTGGGTTGGAAGATCATGCCCAGAAAATGTGAGGAGATGCAATGTGGCGATATGTCTAACCATAGCTTGAAACTAGTCTGCATCAAGATCCTTGGGGATGAAAAACACAACTAATGCCTTTTTTAGGATATCCCTATGTGCGAGTGAGATTTTTAGCAACTCCATGATGGAGATCTGGGAGAGGGTATTTTTCAGTTGATCTAGGACATTGTAACCATTAGGGATTGATTTTGGATTTGCAGCAGGTGCCTTGGATGTTTGTGAAGGTCTTGGGATGGTAATTTTTCTGCCACGTGTGGTGACTCCACACTTGGCTCTGGATAAGTTGATATTGACAATTGTTACCCACTCATCCAAGGATGCAACGACATGGTAGTAAATGTGGTTCATATTATTGTACTTTCCCTTACCATTGTTGTTTCCTTTATTGTGATCGGGTATCAGATTCATGTATATTTTAAGATCTTGATTCCTTGCGGGTTGTTCAATGGTTATGGTCTTGTCATCAATGACGTATTGGATCATATTCTTGAGTCTCATACAACTGGCTTTCATGTGTCCCTTTATTTTGTGAAAATCACAAAGGTTTCTTTTGTTATACCAGGGTGGTTTAACCTGAGGCTCTTGATAATTTTCATAAATGGGGATTTCGTTGAGATTTTTCTATACCAATTGTTACATGATAGATTCAATCAGTTCCCTATGTGGTGTGTATTTTTTTTTAGGGGGATCTCTATTCTTTGGGGGTGGTCCCCCTTGAGCATTTAGGTTGAAAATTTTATTGTTGGGTTGTTGTTGTGATGATGGGTTGGCTTGTGTGTTGTTTTGGGTATTGACTTGTGGTTGTTGATACATTTTTTGTTGTATATTCTACCTTGGAGCACTAATAATAACTTTGGCATCGACAACACCATTGTTAGTGACATTCTTGTTCTTTTCCCATGTGCGAGGTTTGTCATTATAAGTTGTTGATGGTCGATTGTCTTGATATGTGTCTATGCCCCGTTGTGCTATAAGGGCTCTTTCAACGTTGAGCGCCTTGGGAATCAATTGGTCACATGTTCTAATGCATTGAATTTTGAAATGAAAGGAGACGGTCCCTTCAAGGTTAAAGATGATAGTCCCAATTTGTTGTTCTTCAGGCATAGCCTATTTGCTCCTATTGACCTTGGATCGCCATCATTTCAAGAAGGATGTGAATGTTTCTCCCTTGGCTTGTTTTAGGCCAGAAAATTCTTCCAAGCTCACATCCATGCCTATGTTAAATGAATAATTCTATATGAATAATTCGACAATTTCTTGAAAAATTTTAATTACGGGGGAAAGGCAGGAGAACCATTCTATTGTTGGACTAGAAAAACTCTGAGGGAAGAGTCAAATTAAATAAGAATCGTCATATGCAACTTCCATGCATTGTACATGGAATTCCCTAATGTGATCTTTAGCATTATCGGTCTCACGATATTTGTCAAATTTTGGTATCTCAAATCCTTGTGGGAATTGAACCATTGCAATGATTTTTTCAAATGGATAGGGGCACAAATTCCCTTGTGATTTTGTTGTCTTTCCTGATTGTATGTCTAGCACTTGTTGTGAGAGCAGTTTAATTTGTTCAAAAGAATCATTTTGTGGATCCGGTGGTGGGATGAATGTGTTTTGGGGTGGTATTGTTGCTTGAGTGAGTGGTGGGTTGACTTGTATGTTTGTGTTCAAGGTACTTTGTTGCATGTTCATGGGAGGTTTTTGTAAGTTTTTTTGTGCAAGCAACGCTTGTTGGTATTCCTGTAATTGTTGCTGTGCCAACAATTCTTGTTGTTGGTCTTGCTGTTGTTGCACCAACAATGCTTGTTGTTGAGCTTGTAGTTGAGCTGCTTGTTGTGCTTGGTATTATTGCAAAGCTTGCTGCAGTAACAAGGCTTGTGATTGGGCTTGTTGTGCTTGGTATTGAGCTTGTGCTTGGGCAGCCTATTGTGCTTGTTGTGTGGTTTGTTGCATAGCTTGTGTGACTTATTGTGCTTGTGCTTTTTGTGCAACTTTTTGCACAGTTTGTGCGGTTCGTTGCGTAGCTTGTTGTGCTTGGAATTGTTGGAGTACATTTTGATATGCTTTTTGGGATGGTTGCAATGTGATGTTGTATTGATTTTCCATATTTGGATTTGGTGGTGGAGGTGGGGGATTTAGCAGAATGGTGTGAGATGAGGTGGCAATATTTTGTTGAGGTGGTTGTGGAGGTACTTTTTGAGTGATGATAAGAAGTTGTGTGGTAGATGGTATGGTTGATGTGCTAGGTCCTTGGGAGGCCATGTTTTGGAGAATTTGGGGTGTTGTAGATGGGGTTTGAGATGTTTGGATTGGTGCCACCTAGTGTTGCGATATCGGGGGCATGCTCGAAGGATTTGGTATGATTGACATGTTGATTTGATTCATTATTGGAGGATTGATTTGACTTGATTAGTTTTGGATTGGTATGTTGGGTAAAGGGGGTTTCCCTAAACCTTGGATATGTGTGGATGTTGATGTCAAAAGAGGAAATGATGGGAATATTGGAGTTGTGTTCCCTTGAAAAAGTGATGATGATGCATCAAAATTTCCCCCTTGTCCAAATAAACCCACTTGTCCTTGTGATATCATGGGGAGAGAGACTTGTGTATTAAGAGAATATGTCGGCAATGCAGAGAAGGTGGATGAATTGTTGGTGTTATGGAAAAATGAGTGGGACATATGGATATTTTGGGTCTTGTGGGATGGTGTTAGTCATACCCAAGATTGTGATTGTGTCCAAGTTTTGGTTGTTTACAAGGGGATGTGTTTGAAGAGCTTGGAGTAATGAACTCCCCTTAGTGATCATGGGTTGACTTGGAGCATCATGAGAAGATGTTTATTGTATGATGGGTTGAATGATGCTTTGGAAGGAAGGTGTTAATAATACCAGTGGCATATTCCCAAGAGGTTGTTCGACAATAGTGCTCACATCGAAATCGGAAGGGAGTTTGGCCCCTTCCTGTGCTAATGCTAACATATATTGTGTGGGATTGAGTCTCATGATAGTGTTGACAATCTTGTGTGTTTCAGGATTTTGGACTAGCTCAATTATCTCATCTTGGGACATTCCTTGGTAGTTGACGGTGACATCCTCCACTTGGAAACCTCCCTCTTAAAGATATTGTGGTAGTTGAGGGGTGTTAAGTGGAGGGTTGGTGGATTCCATGGGTTTGAATTCTGATGCAGTTTGGCTCAAATCACTTGAAGTGAATGTTTCTTTGTTTTGTTCCATGCGCTTCTTGTGTTGTGATCTAGTTTGGACCATAAAATAAGGATCAACTTCTAGGAATAAGGGAGGTAAACCTCCAACTCCCTTGGTTGATCTAAACTTTAGGTACAAAAAAATAAAAGTTAGGATGTTTAAGGATCAAATGATGGTGGTGAGATAAATGAAGGATGGAGGATATGGATGTTTAAAATTTTGAGACCCTTGGAGGAATACTAGACTTTAGGACTTTTGGATTTGGTTTGGATTTGGTTTGATTTGATTTTGGATAATGAACTTATAAACCCCAAGATGTTAGATGTTATCTTGGGATGAAATTTTCCACAAGGATGCTAATCTAACTAAATGTATGAGGAATGATTCATCCACACACACTTAGTCAAACAAAGTGATTTTGATTTTGATTTGAAGGATTTACCAAAAGTCTAGTATAAATTATTTTTCCAAGGTTCTAAAAGTTGTTTGTGAAATGGGATTTGATTGATGTTTGGGATGGATGAAGGTGTTGTTTTGATCCTAGATGAACCTAGAGAGACTTTGTTTTACAAGATCAAGGTTTTGAAGAACATGCTATACCTCTAAAAATTTTCAACCCTATGTGAGAAACTCAAAATGTTGGAAAATACCTGAATTTTGACAATAATAGAAGGAATACAAGTTTGGACTATTTCTTGAAGCACGTTTGTAAAAGTTGTAGACCAATCTATCTTTGAATTCATAAAGTGTTGAAAGATGTTTCTTGAGAGCCTTTGGAATAAGACGTTTATGACGATTGATAGACTTTGGTTTTGGGATCTTGAATTTGCGGGAAATCATTTGAACAAACACATATGTGGGGTTCAATTGTCTTTTATCTTGATTAAATGGATTCTTTTTACCACATCAACACTTTTTGCTTAGCTTTCAAACTGAATGTCTATGTCTCAATTCCTTTTCATTCCACAAGGTCCATTATATGAAAATAAAAGAATCAAGGGCATAGTTTTCCTAGGTTGACTTTAGAGAGAGAAAATTGAGATATGGGCCCAAATATTTAGAAGCCTCTAAGGATAGAATCCTTAGGGACAAGTAGTAATATGTGGACTTTTCAAGGGTATTTTCTCTTTCCACAGGGTTTGAAATTTAATGAATTGTTGAATGTTTGTTTCAAATTTTTAGATCCAAGCAAAGTATTTGACTAACTCACAAATTGCACAATCCTAGGAGATAAAGGACAACATTTGTTAAGTCCCCACTTGGATTTCTCCAAACACTGAGAGAAAGCAAACAACTAGAGATTTTTAGACATTGGCTCCCCTCCACGACACACACTTCTTGGGACCACGAAATCTCAAAATCCTTAAAATCCAGAGATCAAAAGGATTTATTCTATTTCTACTTTGAATAGTACAAATGTGGGGTGGGTTCAGAATGACCATTCTTGCACCAACAAATAGTAAGGATTTTGGCTTTTGAAAAAGTAGGTTGTAGTAAGGACTTCCATTCGAGGTGGCCATACACGTGACAAGATTAGCTCAAGACTATGGCGAGTCAAGAGGCCTCCCAGTCCTTTCCCTAAGGAAGGATTTTTACGTATCACACGGATACTATGGGTGACACTTGTTGGTATGACACATCCGCACTTGTTGTTATTGAATTTTTTCACAACACATTTTTATATAGCGATTGGAAGAGCTTGGCTTTAGCCCGTTACCACTTGAGTTGTTACCTTGGGGTGATTACTTTTTCCCACCAAGGCAGGCTCTTTAAAGATAAACAATAGCGAATAATTACATTTGTAGTTTGACCACCTGGTTTGTGTAAAGCACTTAGGAGGGAACACACACGATGCCTTTCCTTCACACTCACATGATTGCTCAATTTTAGCTCCAAATTGAAATGTGTGGGTAATTTTAGACAACTTATGTCACTATAATGCTTTTGATTCTCAAGATCACCATGAAGCGTGAGAGAAGTGCATACACATTTGTATGACACAACTTGTAAAAAATTACAAAGCAAGGAAGAAAAAAGTTCATTTTAAGCCCAAATAAAGATGAATTCTTTTTAGAGCACCAAGCTTAAATATGAGTTTTCTTGTTCAATTTTAACCCAAATCCAAAGTCTAGTAAATTCCTAATGTTCAATTTTAACCAACTTTGATAAAGCTTGAGTTGTTTGTAAATTTTAAGCCCAAAAGTAACTCCATTTGGTCCTAGAACAAGAAATAAAATGCAAAATTGGAAATCCCAAGCTATTATAATAAGCATTAAAAAATTCTTTTAGGTCTCCAACTCAGTTTTCCTCCCTTTCCTACAAAGTCAACACTGTGTAGTAAATGTGACACTTTGCAACTGTGCAAATGTGATGTTCTAAGTGAATGCAGTGCTCTATTGAAAGTAAATGTGATTCTCTATAGAGGACAGAGACAATTAATGCAACACAATTTCAAAGGCGATGCTCTATGGAACCAGAAAATAAGATAAAAAATTGAAAGGTCAAATGCGGCTATGTGGCAAACACGACACGACAACAATGTGCAAATGTGGCGTGACATGACGAAAGTAGTGCTAGAAGCAAAAGCGATGCTCTGCAAAGAAGAAAAGGTGACAAGGTAAGAAAAGGTGATGTTCAATTTGGAAAGGGCGGTGTCACTCCCCTGGAGCTGCACAAAAATGGAATTTTAGACCAAATTTGTTAGAATAAAGTGATCAACCTTCCTTCTAGTGCAAAAACGTGAGTTTCCAATCTACAATAAACTAAAAAAGATCAACAAAAAAGTGTTAAAAATGTGAGAAACCAAATCAAACACTCCCTATGAGATTTTTTAACCAAATCAAAGAGAAAACATGAAAATGAGCATAAACCAACTAAAGAAAACATGAAATCTAATTGACATTGTTAAACCTTCATCCCATAGGTGGAGTGGTGCTACTTTGATGTGGAAAAGAAGCCCTTTCCCAATCCCTTTGATAAGATTTTAAGATTGAAGATGATTCCAAGTGTAGAATTGATTCCAAATGATAAAACTATGCTTGAAAATGATGGAAATGGTGATAGCTATGAAGTGAATCTCCTATAATAAGAATGCATAAAGTTGTGGATCCGTATTGTGAAAATGATGCTCCTATTCATAGAAGCCAAGGGTTGAAGAATGAGAGTATTTGATGAATGTGGGATAAAATGGGAGCTGATGAGAATGTGCCAAGTGTCCCAATTCTATTGGAGGAAGGTGGAGCACATTTTGGGAAATGTGTGAGTGAAGGAGGATGGAAGAGAAGTAAATAAGAATGGTGGATGAAAGTTTGTAGAGGAATTGAATGAATGTGGTTGAGATTTGAGAGGATGTATGAAAATTTATTGTGGATGTGAAAGGTTTTTGATAACCTTTGGAGGGAAATTGAATGAGAGGTTGTTGAGAGGAATATTCCTTGGAATATGCCTATGTGAGGTTAAATAGAGGAATTGGTTAATTAAAAGAAATGAATTTCATGTGCAACCTGGTTAGTTGACCATGGGTTGATTTAACTCCTTAGGAGTTAAAAGCTAGGGGATTTATTAATGATGATTAGAAAGTGATTTATGATTAATTAATCCAGAATTAATTAATTGGAATGGGTTAGGGGATTGTGACATTTGATTTGATTTATTTAATCAAATGAGAAGACTTAGGGGGATTTAATTAAATGATTTGATTTAATTAAATGTGATGAAAATTAGTTAGAAGAAGGGTGAATTAATCAATAAATTTAATTATTTGATTAATAGCTGAATTTGCCAAATTTAAATAAAATAATGCTGATTATTTAATTAATTGATGAATTTGAAGTGATTTAGGAAGAAATGGTGTGATTTTATTAGAATCAGATGCATAGTATCAATCAGGACTTTTTCAGTGTCTACAAAAGCAAATAAAAAAATTCTTACTATGCAGCTGATTGTGACATTTGGTCTAATAGGCATGAATGGAAGGAGTAGCTGCAGGTCACTAAGGACAGAGGTTAGAAAACCTTGTTTCTCTTTGATAAGACAAACAAGTTCATTGAATATTTCCTTTGGAAAATTAATTTTGAAGAGGGACAAGAGGGTCGTCGAGAAGGAGTTATGACCTCTAGTTGGTAGACAATCAAGCACAGTCTTGAAGAAATCAAATCAGGGAACTTGCAGTTGTAGTCAGATAGAGCCCTAACCATGTATTCTACAAAGGGTAATGATGGTATGGTTGCAAGACCTATCTGTAAACAAAGATTTTGGCTTCTAATGCCTTTCTTGTACTTCTAGGGGTTTTCACCTAAAATGAGAAAATGCGAAAATGCAATGTAAACACTCAAAATTAATGCAAGGATGAATGAAATATGCATAGATTCAATGCCTAAATGCAATAAAATGAAAATGAAAGGTGATTATTAATGCAATACCTAAGAAATGCCAGTTGTTTAAAAACACATTGTGATATGCAAAAAGAACTAAAAGCATAGACAGACAAAGACATAACTTAATGAAATTGAATGAGGTGCACCTGGAGACTGAAAGATGATGTTGAGGGAATGCTATAGACATTAGTGTTGAAGCCCACTGGGACTCATTTGCCATAGATGGCGAATTAGTCCTATTTTTGGTGAAAACTGCTAGAACAGGTTTCAAGATGCCAGGAACACAAAACTTCATAAAACACTTTTTCAAGCCTGACAGTGGAACTCATTCACCACAGATGGTGAATTAGTCCACCTGCAGATTTATGAAAAATTCAAGGGTCAACTTTGTGGGTCCTGATCTACACTTTTCTACCTGATAGGTTGCCAAATCCGAATCTGGAAAATTTGATGGGAAAATGTTCTCCAAGCTTCAATTAGGGTTTTGTTGACTTTGAATGATCTTTGAAAATTTGATGACACTTTTAATACCTATCTCTTTGAAAAATTTGCATACAAGACCTGCAAAACACACATGCAAAGAGGGAAAAAGTGTTGAGGGTTAGAGTATAGGGGGTTTCCTTGGTCAAACCTCAGTTTGGTAATCAAAACCTTGATAATGAAATGAAATGAGGAGAGAATGATGAAAAAATAACATGCAAAGTCATAAAATCACCAAACCCTTGATGTTGAAGTCTGAAGATATGCTACTCCAAGATGCTTGAATGCTTGATTGAATGATGAAGATGCTAGAATGCTTGAATGTTAGGATGCAAGAATGAATTATGTTGATGAATGGATGAATGGGGGTTAAAATGAATGGAAAATCATATAGTTATACACAATTATGCCCTAATTTCTTGAAAATACAACATCACAGGCCGACCTTAGGTCCTAAGAAATAAAAACCTGCCAGTAATTTGAACTTATTTTAATTTTTGTGCCAAGAGGGACTCATTCGCCCCTAATGGCGAATGGGGGTTAAAATGAATGGAAAATCATATAGTTATACACAATTATGCCCTAATTTCTTGAAAATACATCACAGGTCGACCTTAGGTCTTAAAAAATAAAAACCTGCCAGTAATTTGAACTTATTTTGATTTTTGTGCCAAGAGGGACTCATTCGCCCCTAATGGAAAATGGGTCCCACTCAAGGCATGTGAATGGGTTTTGGGAATTAAGTTATCTCAAATGCTGTTTGTTGGGTTTATATTCAAAAATACACTTAAGGCCTGTAAGTGCATAAAGGGGCCAAATAAAGCATGAGAAAGGTGTATTTATTGATAAAAATTCTAGAAAAGCGTGAAAGTTTGTTACAAGACTTTACAACACTTTAAAATAATACTTGGTAAGTGATAATACTTACCAAAAATATTAATAAGACTTACACAATTATGCCCTAATTTCTCAAAAATACAACATCACAGGCTGACCTTAGGTCTTAAGAAATGAAAACCTTCCAGTAATTTGAACTTATTTTGATTTTTGTGCCAAGAGGGAATCATTCACCCCTAATGACGAATGGGTCCCACTCAAGGCATGTGAATGGGTGTCGGGAATTAAGTTGTCTTAAATGATGTTTGTCGGGTTTATATTAAAAAATACACTGAATTAAGGCCTATAAGTGCATAAAGGGGCCAAATAAAGCATAAGAAAGGTGTATTTATTGATGAAAAGTCTAGAAAAGTGTGAAAGTTTGTTACAAGACTTTACAACACTTTAAAATAAGATTTGGTAAGTGATAAAAAGAGGGTATGTAAGTGAATTATAATAAAAAAGAGTCTAGAAAAGTGTGAAAATGTGTTACAACACTTCACAACACCTTTACAAGACATCATAAAGTTTTAATGATTCATAAAGATTCAAGACCTAATGTGAATGTGTGGGTCACATTACAACATTAAATCAAGGAAAAATCAAACCAATTAAGCATGAGGAGGGACAAAACAAGAAAAAGTAGAAGGGTTACTTTTTTCGTGTCCACAGTTAGCCCCCACTTTAGTGAGAGGATGAACCTGCTTCAAACTCACACTAAAGTAGTTGAAAATGCAAACAAGAGGGGTCCAAATGGACTAATGCTTGGTGAGATGAGACAAAAACAATCAAGAGGGATCATCAAGCCCCCAGGATCAAGATCCCATAGCAAACCAAACATGAGCACAAAGGAACAACATGGAAATGATGAAAAAGAATGAAAGAGAGAAGTTGAAAGAAAGTCGGATCAAGTTTTGATAGTTTTTCTAGCCAATTGTGGATCAGATCTAGGTTGTTTGTTCAGAAAGAAATGCATACTCACTCTGGGGTGATGGAACTCATGGTTGTCCGTCGGGTGAGAAATCCCAAAAGAAGAGAAACATACACTCATGACTAGTATGTACTGACAAACACATAGGTGGCTATGGGGAAAAGTCATGCCTCAGAATGGGCTTCCCACTCAACCATACTAAAGTTATACCTCTTGATAAATTTAATAAGGTGCCACAAAGGAAAATGCCATTTCATGCTTGATGAGACAAGCAAAGCTTTGTATGCTTATAACTCATGAACAAATGCGATGGCACCATAGGCATGCAAGTTGTGTTATACAAGGTGGCCATATAAATGAAAAATGTAACATGTAAAAGAATGGTCGAAGGAGTCTTGCTTAGTTCATGTGAGGTATATAACTTAGGGAACATTGTGTCTAATGTCTCCAAAAGAGGACCAATCAAAGGATATAATATTCGTTTAACTTAGCGGATGTAGTGTGCCACATTAGGCCACTAAGAGGAATGCAATATGCTAAGAGAGATCACACTCATGAAGGACACTATACCCAATTTCATCCATAGAGTGACAAACACATCATATGAATTAAGAAGGTTGCAAGTTAAGAACCAAGACAAAGAAAAATGTAAATGAATAATGCCAATGTATGCCCCCACTTTAAAGGAATTGCTACACACCGTTTTGTGAGCAATTAATTTAAAGTAGCAATTGAAAAATGCAACCAAGAAAGAAGACATGAGAGCCAACTTGTAAAGCCCCTATGCCAAGTCATATGTTTCTGAGTAAGGCTACATCATGTGAAAGAAAGGAAAATAAAAGAAAGGGGTTTCCCCCAAAATGAGAACACCAATCACATAAGGGATCTATGGATTTGTGGTTAGTATGTTATTTGTTGCAATGTTTTGATTAAAGAGCTTAGAACTATCATCATTCCCCAAATACACATATAACTGAAAGAATGAAACAAAGAGAGCGAAAAAAAGAGAGAAAGAAAATCCATTTTGGGTCAACATGGAAGAGACATAGGATTTCTCAATGCATTGCATTATCCCAAAAAGGAAAAAAAAAAGGTGAAAGAAAAAGGAAAAGCTTTTGGGTCAACATGAGAGAGACATTTCAGTCTCAATTCCTTGCGTCATCCCCAAAAGGAAAACACAAAACAAAAGTGAAAAGTAAAATAGAAAGACCTTTTGGGTCAACATGGAAGAGACATAGGCCGTCTCAATGCTTTGCATCATCCCCAAAAGGAAAACAAAAAAAAAAAGTGAAAGACCTTTTGGGTCAACATGGAAGAGACATAAGGCATCTCAATGCTTTGTGTCATCCCTTAAAGGAAAGCACAAAAAGAAAGTGAAAAAGAAAATAGAAAGACCTTTTGGGTCAACATGTAAGAGACATAGGGTGTCTCAATGCTTTGCATCATCCCCCAAAAGGAAAACACAAAAGAAAAAATGAAAAAGAAAATAGAAAGTCCTTTTAGGTCAACATGGAATAGAAGTAGGGCATCTCAATGCTTTGCATCATCCCCAAAAGGAAAACACAAAAAAAAATCAAAAAAGAAAATAGAAAAGCAATGTATGACATATAGAAGAATGAAGAGACAAATAGAGGAATTGTACAAAGAGAGAGAGATTAACACATCACAAGAGACCACATTACGCACATGCAATCATACCAAAGAAAAGAAAAGAACGATGAAAAAGACTAGTAAGGTGAATGCAAGTCAACCATATAACAAGTCATCCACCTCCCAATCATGTTCGGAAGGTGGAAAATTAGTGAGAGGGACAAGAGCAAGGGCCAAACTAGGTGAAGTTCTAGGCTCATCACTCTGTATAGGAGATATCTCAGTTAAGCTCATAGACGAGGAAAACAACGTGTTTAATTCATTATGTATTTCTTCGTTGATTTTTGTTGTTTCCTCATCGTCATCCAAGTTAATCACAATAGGAGAATGAATGATTAAACCTGAAGGAGAGTGTATCTCTTGTTGTGATTTTTTTATTGGATTACTTTGTTGTGGGTCAGGTGGAGGGTTGTGATGCATTGCTTCTGTCAGGTGGGGATTATGATTTTCTTTGTTTTCTTCTTCATGTAACTAACGAGCAAGGAGGCGACGTCGACGCCTACACTCCCTAGCACCTTGGTTTCTTTTGATTCTATTTTGAAGTTGTGTGGGTGTAAGAGTGGGTTGATCCACCATAGGCTCCTTTTCTTCCCTTAGGGGAGGAACATAAGGAACCAGAAGAGGTGGGTCAATCACTTTCTCTTTTACTTTATGTGAAGCCTAGTGTTTTACCCTATTCCAAGAATGCAAAATAACTATTATGAAATAAAGAAAAACACAAGGAACACTTCAAAGATTAGCCTAAGGAATGATAAAACAAAGAAAGATAACAAAATAAAGATTGCAAATGATTATACCTTTGTGTTGTTGAATCCCTTGGTTGGCCCTTGATGTTTGAATGTTGTATGATCCTTGGATGGCTATGGAAATGGATAGATACAAGATGAAAAATGTGATAAAATGAAAATGCTAATGGCTAAATGACTTGGTTAGATGAGGGGAAAATGCTTGCAAGTTGAGTGATCAAATTGGTAGCATAAGGGTGCAAATGGCTAAGTGTTCTCAAATGGAAAAATGGCAAGAGTTTGGTATCAAAATGCATAAGGTCCCTAAATGAGAGAAAATAGGGGGTATTTATAGAGGTAATTGAATTCTCTAAAGAATTCAATGGTCAAGATTGAGCCACCATGGCCAAGATGAAGGGCTATGGTGAGTTGAGGACTCACAAGCCCTCACATTTTGACATGTGGAGGGTGAAGTGGCCTAGGATGAGATGATGTGTAGGTGAGGTGGAAGAAGAACATGTGATGGAGGTACTTGCAAGTACCTTGATGTGACCTCTCAATGATTACATGGGGAAGAGAAGATTCCTTGGAGGAATAAAAGTGAATTTAAAATTTACAATGATTGGGAGATCTTATGGATAAGACAATGTTCCCAAAGAGAGGTGAGAAGTACCTTGGATAAGACAAGGTGCCTAAAAAGGTAAGTATTTGCCCACATGTGACTGATGTGACAAGTCAAAGGTTCTAGAACTTGCATGGGGAAGAAAAGATTCTTTGGAGGAATAAAAGTGAATTTAAAATTCACATGGGGAAGAGAGGAGCCTTGGATGAATAAAAATGAATTGAAAATTCCTTGGGGGATGGGGAGAGTTGACCAAGATGTTGATTAGATTAGCTAATCGGTGATAGAAGATAATTAGTGGTTAATAAGGATTAGAAGCCAACTTGCAAAAGTTGGAGGATGTGACACATCCTAATCAAAGATTAGGCATGTGCACATCCCTAATGAAGAGATTAGGAGGTGGGTTAGGATTAAGGAAAAGTGATGTGACATGTGAGGAATTAAATAAATGTCATATTTATTTAATTCATTTGATGAAAGGAGGATTAAAGAGACAAGGTATTTAATTATTAACTAAATACCTTAGGGATTTGGTAGAATTAAGGGTACTAATTAAATAATAGTAATATTACTTAGTTAATGCAAATAAAAGGATGTTTAGACAAAAAGGGACAAATTTGGACAAATGTAAGTGTCCAAATTTAGGTTTCTACATTTTTCCCCTCTTTGAGATGGTGTTACGAAGTAGCATCAGTTCAAAGAATATTAAAACATAGAACTCGAAAGAAGATGGTTAGATTGGAAAAGATGTCACAGTCATTCAAAGGAGTGACTTGGAAGGAAAAAAATGATGAAGATTAGGGATTGAGGATGCCCCCTCAAGATGACATGCGGGTTCAAGAGAACACAGGTGTGCTCTTGAAATGGATGAGATTATGAAAGGGGATATGATGATGATGATGATGATGATGATGATGTAAAGTGATGGATAAGAAAGGATGATAAGCGATGGGAGATGATGAAATACAAATGGATTTAAGGAAAAATGTGATGTTTCCCCAGTCGAGCTACAAGCCAAAATGGGAGTGATGATGAGGGAATGAGATATCCCAAAATGACACGAGGATAGGGAAAGATATATCTTGATACTGATGATGATGAAAGTCTTGTTGATGAGGGAAGGATACATCCCAAAAAAACACTAAAGGATAGGGAATGATACATCCCGATGATGATGAGGATGGTGATGATTGGATCAAGGCTTGTAGCAAGGCTGGGAACAAGACCAAGGATGCGATTACATGATTTGTGCAAGATTGAATTGATGAGGATTGGATTGAGATGTGAGATGGATGAAAGGATAAAAATGATGGGGGACAAGATGTTTAGAATAACCAATCGATATTATTCTAAGTAGATTGATGAGAGGATGATGAGAGATTGGATGGATAGGGGAGGGAGATTGATGAAGGATGAATGGATGGGGGGGATTTTTGATAGATGAGATGATGGAATGGGAGATGAAATTCAATCCTAATGTAATTTTCCATTTTTGGAGCACTAATTTTTATTATAGCAGAAGACACAAGACACCAGGTTATGAAGAACTAAGGCCTATTCATGTCTAATGCATAAAACAAACACAACAAACAAGAAGGCTATCCTGACACCCAAAATTCATGAAGACTTTGGTCGAGCTAGGCATTGGGATAACCACAAGCACAAAAGGATGCCCCAACGTAACACAAGACCTCAGGAGTCTTGGTGGGTACTACGCGGGATAACCCAAATATAGCAACAAAGAAAAAAGATTAAGATACACACCTATGTTTACCGGTCAAAGCACACCATGATATGATGGATCAAGGCGACCATGACAAGTGATGATAGCGAGCTCAAATGATAAACAAAAGCCAAAAGTATCAAAATATCACAATCAATTTCAAATGTCCTTTGCCATAGGATCAAGAGGATGGGTGGGGTTGATGAGGCCTGTTAGGAAGGATGCATCCTATTGATACTGATGATGGAGGCTAAACTAAATGATCGACATGACGCAGGATACTCAAAACGAATTGGATCTACTCATACTAGTGGATCTCGTTTGTTAAGAACTAGCTAGATAGGGACATACTTGATGACACAACACAAGACACAAGAGATAAGACACAAGACTGACACACCATCAAAGATTATCCTTGCCTACATGAAAGTGTAGAGCCCTCGTAGTTTGATAAAAGGATGACGACTGACCATGGATAAAAGCAGAAAGAGGATGATGAAGACCTCGATGGATGACAGAGTGGAAAAAAGGAGCAAGAATGATGAAAGATGATAAAGGAGCCCCGGGGGCGGATCAAATGTTTGACCTTGCCTACGTGAAAGCATAGGGGAAACATAGCTTGAAAAAATCCAAAGACAAATGATGGATAAAGGATGATGCTATAACCATGATAAGGGGATAAAAAAGATGGGACTGACATGATGAGACAAGATAGACTTGGTGGATAAGATAGGATGATGGTGATCACACAAAGTTCAGTGAGGGATGGAAGTTATCCAAATCATCAAAAGATGAATTAGGATGATGATATGATGGAGAGATGAATGATGAGAAAGGATAGGAGATTGAAAAGATGTGAAAAATAAGGAAAGGTGATGGCAATAAGATAGATGCCGTTGGATTGCATGGGGAGTGGCCTATAGCTAGATACCAATGACAAGGGATTACAAGATGGGATGGATAGGGATGAACGGATAAGAAGAGAAACATGGGTGGATAGGAAGAGTAGGATGGGGAGATGAAAGGGATGCTATGATGGATGAATAGAGGGATAAGGATGAGGAGATGGAAATAATTACTATGATGGATAGGATGATAAGGATGGGGGGATGACAGGGATGTCATGATAGATAGATAGGAAGATAAGGATTGGGAGATGGAAGGGATTGTTATGATGGATGATGTCTCCAAGGACTATGTCACAAAGGGAGATAAGTGCCCCCACTCTAAATATGGCGTGTGTCATGAGGTAGGAGGGACGCAAGACGAGTAGATGGGAAGATAAAGGAGATAACTAGAGGGGGATAGGATGGGTGACTAAGGAATACAATAGAGCATGGATGAAGGGAATGTATACCAAGAGGTGTCCAAAGCATGCATAGATAGGTGCCCCTATTTTGATCAAGATCACAAGAAGGATGGAGGGATGGGAGATAAATGGGATATGATGGTAGGATGTGGAAGATAGGTGGGATGGAGGGGATGAATGAAGAGGATGTATAGCCGGAAGATGGGTGCATAGCAGGAAGCATAGCAGATGGAGGGAATGCATACTAAGAAGCTACCCCCAAGTGTGGAAAAGGATGGATGAGGATTTACGCATGACGCCTGTTTGCCAGGTTTTCATCATGGTACTTATCCAAGGCACTTGTTTTCCAAGTTTTCACCATTGGACGAATTATTTCTCTTTATTTTTTTATTTTGTTTTTTGACTGTGTTGGATTTTTATTTTTTTTGACCTTTTTGACTTTTTTGGATTTTTGATTTTTTTGATTTTTTTTTGACTTTTTTGACTTTTATGGATTTTTGGATAGAAGGTGGATGGATATGGACAAGGATAGAGATGTGAATAAGTGGATTGAGAAGACATGTGTTAGGGATAAGGATAACAAAATCAAGCATCAAGTTCCAAATGAGGTATTAAGAGCCCATGTTTGAGATGACTATTTGAGGTTGGTACAACCCTATTACGATGAATGGATTATACAAGAGAATGGATTAAAGGGATTGGGTGGGGGAGATATGGGGGATAATGGATGGGATAATGGAAAGTGTATGGATGGAATGATGGGATAGGTGTGTGATGGGGCGATGAGTTCAGGACCAACATCAACATATAGGGTGGTGGATGTGAAATGATAGGAGGATTAATGGATGGAGAATGCAGAGATAATGGAGGAGATGGGATAGTGAATTTTGGGACATAAGAGCCCAAAATAGATTTAGGAGATGAAAGGGGTGTATTATTAGTTTTTGTATCAACAACGTTGGATGTTGTTACAGATTTTTCATTTGAAGGCATTGCATCTTTTTTCTTTGGGATACACATGGTTTTGATTTTTGTTTTGGTGGGCCTTTGTGGCCAGTGGGTTTGATTTGGATTTTGGATTTGATTGTGGATTGGAATTTTCTTATTTTCATCATGTCTTTTAGAGGGGACATGAGGAGCTTTTGATTCATGTGGATGTTTAGATTCATGCATTTTTTCTTTAACATCCAAAGTGCTTTTAGTAGCAATGGGATGGGTGTGAGGAGATGGATGATGTGGAGTGACAAAGGTAAGATGGTGAGATGTGGATGGAGGATGTGTAGGTATGTGGCTTTGTTGAACCTAATTAGGGGACATAAGAGTGGGATGTTTATGATGGGCGACATGGATAAGACGAAATGGAGGAGGTGATTTTGGGATATAAGGGCCCAAAATAGACGTAGGACCTGGAGGAGACATGGATGAAGTAGATGGAGGATGGGAGATGGTGGATGGAGGGATGTAAGGACCCAAAATGGATGGAGCAGAAGGAGGAATACAAACGGTTTTTTTTAGGTAGTATGATGGAGGGGGGATGGCAGTGAATTATTTTTCAGAGCGATGGGAAGAGCCTGTATTTCTTTTGGAAGAGGCTCGTCGAGGATGAGTAGAGGTTGTACCAACATTTTTGGATTGTGAGTCATGAGAAGTATAACCAAGACCACATGTGTAATCATGTTCGTTGACTTGGATGGGCTCTAAAATACCTTGCTCATGAAGGCCTAAACCTTTTCCTTGATAATTCATGTTCTTAAGCATTCAATCCATGATAGGATTTTTGTTATTATGTAAGAATGATGCGAGTCCATTATTAGGCAGAGGATGATGGGTGGTATATATGCTTTATTTTTCTTCTACAAGGAGACCACCATGGAAGAATGTGAGAGTACCAAGGGGATATAAAAGTGGTGTGGGAATAGTATGGTTAGGCGATGGTGGAGGATCATCAGATGGAGATGAGGGGGTAGCAGCTTCTTCCTGATTAGGAGGAATGAGTCATAAAGTGTCAGGAGGTATGATAGGATCTAGATTTGTGGTAGTAGGTGATGAGGGCCCATGTGATGGGGATGGAGATAAGGGCTCATGAGATGGAGTGGTGGGATAAAGGAGATCATGGGATGGAATGGATGGGGGACTATGATCTTGAGATGGGCTAGATGAGATGACAAGATTTTGATGTGGAGGAGGGGATATGGTTTTCTTTGGATCAAGCTCTTGGCATGACTCATCATATGCGGGAGGCATGATAATGGAGTCTTGGAGGGACTCTTCAAGTGGGTGAGGTGAAAGGATGGAGGATTCATGAAGTTCAAGAGGAGGGATTGCGGTGATACTAGGAGTGGAAGGAGTGGATTGGATTTGGTTATCTTTGATGGGATCGACAGATCTTACAGTAGGAGATGGGGGCTTAGTGGATTCAAAGGATGTGATGGTTTCGATGGTTTGAGTGGTGCTAGGGGTGGTAGCATCAATGATAGGTGTGGGCTAGAGAGGGGTCTCATCATTAGTGACCATGGATGATGGATTGGGATGGCATGGTTCCATGACTTCAAGTGGTGGAGTTAGGGGTGTCTTCTTTGTCATAAGTCCTTGGAGAAATTTTGGAGTGAGAAACTTGCATATTCTAGGTTGAGATGGTGAGGTAGGAGTGGATGAAGGATTGGGGATTGGTAGAGGATTGGGATTAGATGGGGGAATGGGATTGGATGTAGGACTGGGAGTATATGGAGGATTAGGATTGGATTGAGGGTTAAGGTAGGGATATTGGAATGATGAAATAGGAGAAGAGGATATGGACGGTGGATTAGGAAAAAAAGGATGTGGGTGGTATATTGTAGTAAGGGTATGGGGATGGTGGATTAAGATGGGAAGACGTGGATGGTGGTTTAGGATAGAGAGGTGAAGATGTTGGATTAGGGTGAGCTAATGGGGGTGTATGATTAAGATAAAAAGGTGTGGATGTAGGATTAGAATAGGTTGATTGGTATGGAGGATTATGATAGTGTGACATGGATGAGGGATTATAATAAGAGTATTGGAATGGTGGATTAGGATAGGAAGACGTGGATATTGGATTAGAGGATGATGTAGATGGACATGAAAAATATGTGGATGGGGAAGATATTGGATATCCCTTGTGAAAGGTAGCATAAGGAGTGTGATTTGTCATGGATGAAGACATAACATGATAGCTCGGAGGAGTAATTGGATTTTGGAAAGTAGGTGGATAAAGCTTACTAGCGATGATAGTGTCAAGGGGATGTATGTCATATACTTCTTGATCGACAAGACTTTTGTTATCGTCATCAACGTAATTAGGGTTTCCCTTGACTACTATTTTTGGAATAATTGATGAAGGGTAAGGATTCATGATGTTGGATTAGATCAATATGGATTAGAAAGATGGGGATAGACGATGAAAGGATAAATAGGATGAATTGGAAGAAGATGGAGGAAGGGATCTTAAGATTTGGTTCGATATCCAAAGATCTCAGACGGATTAAAACTTAGATTAGGATTTTGGTTAAGCTCATATTCGGATTAGATTAAAGCTCAGATTAGGATTGGATTGAAGGATATGATGGGATTGGTTCTGCCAGTTGGATTTGGAAGTTGGATTTGTTTATTGTTTGTTTTCCAACTTTTTGTTGCAAAGGGGCGAACTTGCCCTTCCAAGGTGGACCTGCCCTCACAGAGGGGAAAACCTGCCCCTCTGTAGGGTAGGTTCATCCCACTATAGGGTAGGTCCACCCCACTATAGGGTAGGTTTTCCCTTATGCTTTTAGACTCTTCGAGTAGGTAAACAGGCTGTCAGAATGGGGAGACAAGTGATTGGAATGGGGTGTTAGATAATCGGATTGGGGAAGTAGATGATAAGATTGGGGGAATGAATGATAGGAGTTGATGAAAAAGCACTAGAAACTGGTAAACGATCACTTGGAATGGGTGAATGAATCTTAGGTCGTAGAGACGAAAGATTGAAATGAGTAAATGATTGATCTTTACGGATGAAAAACTGTCGAAACAAGGAGATGGATGCTTGGGATGGATGAAAGATTACTCAGAATGAGTAAACAAAGGATCGAGAGGGATGCAAGACTACTTGGAACGAGTAAATGGCTGCTTGAAACAGGAAAACGAGTGCCTAAAATGACAAAAAAAATAATGAAAAAGGTCTTTTGGAGGGAAGGTCCCCCCCAGTTAGGGAAGGTCCACCCCTTGAGAGGGAAAGTTCACCCCTTTAGAGGGAAAGTACGCCCCTCTCAAGGGTAGGTCCACCCAAGGATAAGAGCAAGTTCGCATTTTGGTGGAAAAAACATAAAAAAAGAAAGCTCAGATTAAGTAAACATGTGCTCGAAACAAGGGGATGATTGCTTTGACTAAGGGGATTGTAGACACCAAAAATTGGTTTAGGCTTGCGACTTTCATATTCTTCATAATTCGTATTCCTCATGGTCATGATTAAATAATGTCAATTATTTAATTGTTCTCTATAGTCTTCATTTCTATCTATTAATTAAATAATCTCAATTATTTAATTAATTCACATTTTCTTTATTCTATCTGATTAATTAAATAAACGATTTTTATTTAATTATGTTACTAATTAACCTTATTCTTCTTGTTAAATTAAATAAATCCTTATTTAATTTATTCTTTATCATACTTCAACTATAATTAAATGAATTCTTTATTTACTTAATTATTCATTTAAAATCCCTTCATCATTTAATTAAATAAATATTATTTATTTAATTATCCCCTGAATATCGAGTCTTGAATTAAATGAATTATTTAATTCATTAATTCTATTTTAACGCATTCTTCTATATTTTAGATAATTGTGTGAGTTATCTAAGTATTCACTTTTACTCGACTCGACATCTAATTCAAATCGCTCAGTTAACTCTTACTTTACTGTCTGAGTGGCATTCTTGAGTAATCTCTTCGTCAAATCATTCAATTGTCTAGTGCTAACTCAATTGCGTGTACATGCATATTAATTAAATATTCTTATTTAATTAATTAAACCTTGTGCATGCATTTGAACAAGAGTTTCTTTAATCAATCTTTATCTTTGTCATGCAAAGATAATTCTTCTGTTTTTGAATACCAAATTGGAAGATTAAATCATTTATTTAATCTTTAATTCTATTTCTAATTTGTATCACTCATGTCACTACTGACAGTTATCAAAATGCATGTCTAATCAGTCAATCTCAACTGTCCGTTGATCTTTCAATCCTGGCCTGTCGTTCGAATAGTCAATTTTCTATAAATTGATTTGTCATTCTTCATTCCAATCTCTCTTGCGAAATCTTATGACTTTTGAGAGCACTTTGTCTTGAATCTTTGATGCTTTGCTAATCATTATCTTAGGCTATACTTGCATGAATTTATGAAAAAATCTGAGGGAAATTATACTACAATAGCAAAATGGAGAAGGGAAATCGAGATGAATCATGGAAATACGTTTGAAATTGGTGAGATTGTTCCAGTTTGTTTACATTTTAACTTCCTATGTTCTTTGTTGCTTAGCATTAGATTTGCATTTGAGATTTGTATTGCATGTTTGCTTCTAATCTTTGTCTTGTGCACTTTCTTGGCGTTACATTTGGTGAACCCGACGTGAAGGCACCATCTTCGCGAATCCATAGATCTTTTATTTTATTTTTTTGCAGGTTTTTCGTACGGAACGACGCACCAGTTTGACGAAACGACGCAATTGAATTCCTAAACTGCATCTGGTAGAAGAAACGACGCATCTGAAATTTCCTGAACCGCAATTGACTAGTGAATACCGAGCCGCAATTGAAGAAGAAACGACACATTTGACTGGTAACACAGCGACACAATTGACTGGTAAAACTTTATTTCTATTTTCGGAAATCTGAAATTTTCAATTGATTTGTGTGTTACTAATATCTTATTTTCAGCGTGTGGCCTTTTGGAGTTAACAAGTTTTTGCAGGACGATTGACGAAGACGATATTGAAAACTACTAATGAGTTTTTCTGCAGAACGCATGTCGAAGACCCTAGTTAATTTTTGAAACAGATTGTTTGGTAGCGTAGCAAATCTTTCATTTGGTTTAAAATTAACGAGTGTCTACTGTGTTTGGTGTGAAAGCACAAGTCTAGTTACCCTTACGACTTGGTATATCGAAGTATCCTCTCCCCTTGCGCATCTGTGTGATCCTGGGTGCAAGAGAAACGGTTACCAACTCTAGAACTTGGGCTTGTTCTGGTGGGAAAAAGTACTCACCCCAGGACGACTCAGACCGGTAGCACCCTGAACCTGAGGGACTTCCAGCCGGTATATAAAAGTGGGTTCTTGGGGAAACCCCAAGAATCATGAGTGTGGTTCTGACGAGATGGATCTGAAAGGGGACTCATGCCGTATGGATCAAACCCCACGAATGGAATGCCCGTACTAAATACCTTTTGTTTTAGAGACCAACCTATTTATGGTTGTTGCTTGGTATAGTGCAGGGTACAGTATCATGCCTGAAGATTACTCACTATTGATCCCTTTGAGTAGAGATAGCAGTTCTTGGGAGGTCATTGCCCAAAGAATTCGAAATTGGTGTGCTCGAAAGACGTTAATGAGCCGTGGAGGGGAGCCAATGCCACCAAATTTCTAAGCTATCCGCTCTCGAGAAGGAAAGGTGTTCATCACCAATCCGGGGTATTTCAGTGGGATATACCAAGTATACAAACCCTAGGCCTTTGGCCTATTAGGATGTGCTTGTCTGCTATCAACTTAAACATTCTTTCAGTCCAAAATTGAAACTAAAAACAATTTGTCTTATGATTGTCTTTGATTGTCAGAATTTGATCACGAAAAATGAAGTCAGTTTAAATCTCATCACTGAAAATACACAGAGTCGCAACTGTTCACCAGAAACTCGCAATTGATCTTTAGAGTCGCATCTGTGTAGTTTAGAGTCGCATCTGCCAGTTTAGCTCACAATTGCTTTGCAAAAACCACATGCATTATATTATGAGTCACAACTGTCAGTACGAGTCACATCTGTTAGAAGGTTAATTGCATCTATCAGAGTGAAACTGAACTTTACCAGAGAAACGCAATTGATCACTGGAAAACCGCAACTGATAAAACTGACCGCATATGTGAAATCCCAAAATGCATCTGTCTGATTATCAGAAAACCAGAATTCATAGTCACTGTCCAGTCAACACGGTCATACCAGTTTCAGTTGTCTTTATACAAATAGTCCTTGAACAGAAACCTGAAATGATTTTCTCAATTTTGCATCCTTTAGGTTCATTTAGTCATTACCATAGTTGTCTTAGTTCAGGGTAAGTTTCATCTTAGAATACATATTACCTTGCATTAAACTTTTAGGAAGGTCATTTTTTTTTACAAACTTTAGGATTGGTTTACCATCTATACTCTAGAAAAGTCATAGTGTCAAACAAAATTTTTCATTGAACCTAGTCCTATCATCTTATACTTTGTCCTACAGAGAGTCCTCCTAGCTCATCAGTCTAGTTAGGAAACTCAACTTGTCTTTGATCCTCGTCCTACATTGGTTCCTTGATTTAAACTAAATTGACACCTTGGTTTGAATTTAGGTAGTTGGTCCCTTCGTCTTGGGTTTATAGAATTGATCACTTTAGGGTCTTGCTTAGACTTTGCATCTTTAGAGTCTAGACTAGTGTCATCCTAGAACATCCTTTATTTTGCATACGAAAATCCCAAAAACATAAACTAGAGTCATACTGTTCGTAGATATAGTTTTGCATTTCCCACATATTGAGCTTGTCTTACATGGTTGAAACTAGGTCTAAGAGAAGAGAGAGAGAAAACATGTCAAACCCAAATGAATTCATCAATCCATTTTCTTCAAGACCTCATAAGACTCTATTAGACAAATTCACCACTAGAAACACTTAAGGACATATTACAGTAGAGGACGTAGAGGCTGCTGCATAGGACCCTGAATTTGCCTCTTTTGTAGATGAATACCTAGCAAACGATCGTCCACGATTTTTAGCCAAATTGCTAGCTGAAGGTGCTACCTTACCCGTAGGATTTGATATTAGCACCTTACAAACTCAACCTACACAAGGAACAAACACAATGACTGCTAGTACCACTACACCTCAGGTTAGCACAACTATGCCATCTGGCACATCTACACAGAGTACGACAGTCAATACGTCTCCATTTGGTACATCCGGCATGACATCGGGATTTAATTTCACTATAGGGGCTTCATCATCAACTCCCTTCGGTCCTCTTGTTGGGAGTAAAAGACCTAAAATGTTAGCCTCTACACCTTATGTCAGTGTCACAAGTTTGCAATCAACAACCATACCAACTGCTAGTATCATGAGTACCATACCACAGTCGATGGCCATACCTAGTGCTCCAGTCACTAGTACTATACCATGGATTACACAAACAGGAGGCATTCCCTCCTTCCAATATGGTAATCAGAATCCATTCTCCCAGACTGGCAGTCAGAATCAATTTACATCAATTCTGAATCAGAATCCTTTTTCAAAGATTGGTAGTCAGAATTCGTCCACACAGATTCCAAGTTAAAACCAATTTACATCGATTCTGAATCAGAATCCTTTTGCACAGATTGGTAGTCAGAATCTGTCCACATAGATTCCAAGTCAAAACCAATTTACATCAATGTCAAATCAGAATCCGTTTTCCCAAAGTGGTACTCAGAATCCGTTTACACAGACCCCAGGTCAACACACATTTATACAGATTCTAGACCAAAACACATTTACCAATATTCTAAATCCAAATCCGCCTCAGATGCCAACGTTCAATCGAAACCCATCACGAGACTTTGGATTTCAGAACACATACATGGATCCGCATAATCCCCCTAGCACATCTTTGACCCAAGTTGACGTCTTACAAACACAAATGCACACATTACAAATGCAAATGGATAACATGTTGGTGTCAACTAAGAAATCATTTTCAACAAAGGACATATGCCCATTCCCCTTTGATAGATCATTGTACATGACACCTTTCCCTCACAGATATGTCATACCGAATCTTCCTAAGTACAATGACAAACGAAATCCAATAGAACATATCAGGGAATTTTCTACCATATGCATAAATGTCGCTTATGACCCCACATATCTTATGAGGCTATTTCCAAGAAGTCTTGTAGGAATTGCACTAGAATGGTTTTCGGGTCTAGATTCTGGCATTAGATCTTGGGGTGAACTAGTTGAGAAATTTGTAGAGCAATTCTCCTTAAACATAGACCACGAGATAAATATAGCAACCTTGTGCCACACAATGCAAGACGAAGGGGAAACATTCATTGCTTTCTTCTAGAGATGGAGAACTATTGCTAGTAGGTGTCCTGTTGAGATACCCGAAAAACAAAAGGTTACAATGTTTCAAGAAAACCTTCATCCAAAACTCAGGAGTAACTTAAGGGTACATTGTTGTACATCTTTTTCGGAACTAGTGGAAAAAGGGGTTATAATAGAGAAAGATATCATTGAAAAGGGAAAAATCAAGACAACAACATCCAATAGAAACACGATCGTACAAAACACCCCCACTGATAGAAATAGATTTTGGTCTCGCAATAAAAATGTCACTAATGATGGGGTGGTTGATGCTAAAACGTTACAATCAGGACCTCTCCTCACGTTACAAGGACCTCATACTTTTGCCAACACACTTAATGTTTTCAATCAACCTCCTAACGTGGTCCAAAATACTCAATGTCCACAACAAAGGAGATTTCAAAAACGTGAGTTCACTCCCTTAGGGGAACCCATTGAGTCGGTGTTCAAACAACTGTTAAAACATAACCTTATATAGCTGTAGGAACCAAGACAATATGATCTAGGACAATTTAAACCAGCTTGGTGGGATGACAATGCCTTTTGTGATTATCACAAGACTAAGGGACATAACTTACAAAACTGTCGACAATTGAAGAATATCATACATGATCTTGTCAAAAGGAGAATTATTGAAGTTAGTGGACAAAAACAAAAGTCATTGAACACTGATCATCAAGTCTTTTCTAACCCACTACATGACCATGGGAAAGGAACTGCCCCCAGTTCGAGTACTAAGACCAATATGTCAGCCAACTATGCGAGTATCAAACATGATTATGATAGTGGCAAAATCATTCATTGCCTTCGCGCCGCTGATGAGAATATCAATACCATTACTATCAATACTAATCCTGAGTGTGCGGTCAATACTCATCGTACTAAGTTCACTATCCAGGGCCCTCAATCGCAGCAAACACCACAATCTTCCAAGTTACAATATAACCTACTTGACCAGTTGGGGAAGACCCCAACCCAAATTTCAATCTTGGAATTGCTGCGTATTTCCCCTGAGCATCAATCTATCCTCGATAACGCTTTACAGAACACCACGGTCCCTAATGATCTTGATGTCAATTTTTTCTAGGAAATGGTGGGCTACTTGACCAATAATCACCATGCCACATTTTCTAAACAAGACTATGCAACTAAAAAGATCGACCATAATGATCCTTTACATCTGGAAGTCCTTGTTGATGACACCAAGGTTAGACAAGTTTTGGTAGATGGAGGAGCAGGGTTAAATCTATGCACTTTAAAACTAATTAAGGCATTAGGTATCTCAGAAGCATACGTAGACACGACCAAAAGTATTGTCATAAAAGCTTATGATGATGAGGAACGAAAATCAAAGGGGGTGGTAACACTTCCTATCAGAATTGGTCCTGCGGTGATGGAGACAAAGTTCTAGGTCTTGGATCTCACCCTTCCTTATAACCTTCTACTTGGTAGACCATGGATTCATGCCATGAAGGCGGTCCCTTCCACGTATCATCAGTGTCTTAAATTTCCTTACAATGGCACATAAATAACCATAGATGGTGATCCTGATCCATTTCAATATTGTACCAATCTAAAAGAGATTCCCCAACGTCAAGTGCCAGTGAACCAAGAGGCCTCATCATCCAATTCATCCTCTTATGTTGATCCATCCACACTCACTCGAACATCTGTTTCACCCTCACTTCCTACCACTCTTAGGGTTGAGATCCAAGACAAGGGTTGTGGAGAGTATTACATGAAGAATTCTTATTGTGTTAGCCATTTGGTTCCTCCTGAGTCATATGGTTTACCTACAACAGGTAGGGGATAGTCTATGATCACTATACATGTTCCCCCCACAACAACTTTCGCTAAATGGTGTGAATTAAGCAAAGAGGCTGTAGATGCAGAAGATGTCACTTCCTGGCTGTATAGGGAAGATGATGAGAAACCACTCTTACTTGCTCATATTCCTACAAATCTATATGGAAAGGGTTTCAAAATTATGCAAAGCAAAGGATATGATGGACAAAGTGGTTTAGGCTTAAACCAAGATGGCAGAATTGAACCAATATTTGTTTCTCAGTGGCCAAAAGGAGTAGGGCTAGGGTTTCAACCGATTCAGATTGGCATTCCTAGTACCCCATTACCCTTACTTGAGGAAGTACATGCTTTAAAAGATATTAAGACATCTCATGAACCAGTGGACCAATATCATTGTAACTCCCCCGACTCTAATGATTATGAGTGGGATTCCCTATCCTCTACTTCTTCCATGGACCTTGACAAGTTATTTGGAGAACTTGACTTGATGTTAACTTCCTCACCCAATCCCTTAAATTCCTGTCCACCAAAGAAAATGACAAAAGAGGAATGGTTTAAACACTACTATTGGGAATCACTTGATCCTACCTCTTGGCAACCTGAACCACCTGTTTCCGATAGTCAAACCTTGGCCTCAGGTCCACCTATCCATCCACCTAGACTAAAACCTAAGAGCAAAACGGACCTGGTACAAGATTTTTGTAATCACATGAATAATTCAATCTTTACCTTGACCCCATTAGAATTTGATAACTCCGACGATGACATACCTTTAGTCTATCCCCAACTCATTGATTGGGATCAACAAGACGCACCCGTCTTAGACACTTTTGAGAACGACGAAGCAATTGCTGAGTTCCTGGGATTACGAGAAGGCATACCTAACGGGGATCATAAGGCTGGTTTTACCATTGACTTGGACAACAAAGCATATTTTGGGGAATCTATTCAACCCTCCAGTCGCAAAAATGAGAAAAATAATAAACAAAATAAAAAGGATGAGTCTCTAGGTGAAAACCGAAAGGCACCTTTAGACAATGAAAAAGTAAAAAGAAAGGACACATCCGAAGGTGAAAACCTCTCTGAGGCACCTAAGGATGGAGGTTTGAACATTCTCCCCGTTGCACAGGAAAAGTCACCCATGCTCGTTGAAGAATCCGTAGAAGTCAACATAGGCACAAAAGAGAATCCTCAACTGGTTTATTTTGCAGCGTCATTGACAACAGAAGAGAAGCCTGAGTTTCATGACTTCTTTGCACAAAGATAGATAAATTTTGCTTGGTCATATGCCGACATGCCGGGGTTAGATCCTGAACTTGTTCTGCATCATTTTCCCTTACAACTAGGTGCCAAACCAGTGAAACAGAAGCTAAGAAAAATGCATCCACAAATTGCTTTATTAGTCAAGGTAGAACTCAAGAAATTGTTAGACGTTGGTTTCATCAGATCTATCGACTATGCCGATTGGATCTCCAATCTTGTACCAGTCACTAAACCAACTGGGGGCATCCGTATCTACACTGATTTTAGAGATATCAACAAAGCTTGTCCTAAGGATGACTTCCCTTTGCCTAACATAGACATAATAGTTGACATGACAGCAGGATATGAGATGTTGTCCCTTATGGATGGATTTTCAGGATATAACCAGATTAGAATTGCAACTGAAGATCAACCTAAGATGACTTTCACTTGTCCTTGGGGAACGTATTGTTGGAATGTTATGCCCTTCGGACTCAAGAATGCAGGAGCAACCTATCAGCGTGCCATGACTACTATCTTTCATGATCTAGTACACACTTCTATGGAGGATTATGTCGACGGCCTTATTGTAAAATCCAAGACAAGGGCAGAACATTTACAGGTTTTAGACAAGATATTTCAAAGGCTGGAAAAGTATAAAGTGGGACTCAATCCAAAGAAATGTGTTTGGAGTCAAGTCAGGAAAGCTGTTAGGTTATATCATTTCTAGATGAGGCATTGAAGTGGATCCGGCTAAGGTAAAAGCAATCATGGACATGCCTCCACCCACTAATCTTAGTCAACTAAGAACATTACAAGGAGGGTTGCAATCTATCAAAAGGTTTATAGTACAGTTGGCAGATAAGACACATCCTTTTCAACATCTACTTAAGAAAAGAGTACCCTTTGTATGGACAGCTAGGTGTGGAGAAGCTTTTCAGCTGATTAAGGAATATTTACTCACACCACTTGTCTTAATGCCACCTGTTGAAGGAAGACCATTGATTCTTTATATTACAGCAACCCATTCATCACTTGGAGCATTGCTTGCACAGAATGACGATGAAGGTCATGGAAGGGTAGTTTATTATATTAGTTAGACTTTGGTAGGTTATGAGCTCAACTATAGTAACATTGAATGTGCCTATCTTGTAGTAGTATTTGCTACCCAAAAACTGAGGCACTACATGCTAAACCATCAAACAATGTTGATTGCTAAAATAGACCCTCTGAAATATCTTCTCAGCAAGGCAACATTAACATGGCGACTGGCCAAATGGGTTATGATACTTAGTGAGTATGATATCTAGTATGTAGAAAGAAAAGCTATTAAAGGACATGTCATTGCTGATCAGTTAGCTGACGCACCCATATAGGCATATCACCCATTAGTTGCAGAATTTCCTGATGAGTTCATATTCACATTTGACACAAACATAACATGGAAACTGTACTTTGATGGCCCACATACAAATCATGGTTCAGGGGCCGGTATACTGTTTATTACACCACAGGGTGATTCCATCCCTAAGTCATTCAGGATTGCATTCCCATGCACTAACAACATAGCAGAGTATGAAGCTCTAGTGATAGGGTTACGCATGGCAGTCAAGTGGAAAATTAAGAACCTACAAATATATGGCAATTCCCAACTGGTAATCAGACAGGTAAATGATGATTATGAGACTAAGGACGAGAAGCTTGTTCCATACAAGCGCATGGCTGATAGCTTTAAAGAGTACTTTGACAAAGTCGAATTTCATCAAATACCTCATGTTTTAAATAGGGCAGCAGACGCTATGGCTACAATTGCATCACTTCTTGACATTCCTAATAACGTGCCTAAGTTTGAGTTCTTAGTAGAATAGCTTTTGGTCCCAGCCTACAATATCCCAGATTCTGAAATGGTGTGTGATATTGTTGGTCCTGATTTCCCATGGTACAAAGAAATCTATGATTACCTTCATGTTGAAGTCATACCCACTGGCCTATCCAATAACCAACGTAGGAAATTTCTCCGCAAGTCAGCCAAATACACCATCGTCGGAGACACCCTATATAGACACGCCTTAGATAATACCCTACTGAGATGTCTTGATTTTGCTGAGGCACAAGCAACCTTGCGTGGGGTGCATGAGGGTATATGTGGTTCCCATTCTAGTGGTCTTACCTTAGCCAAAAAGATTATGAGACTGGGTTATTACTGGCCTACTATGGAAAAAGACTCATATGTCTTTGTAATGAAATGCCGCCAATGCCAAGTTCATGGAGACTTGATACATGCCCCATACAGGGAGCTCTGTCTTATCACGTCACCATGGCCCTTTTCCCATTGGGGGCTTGACCTCATAGGTAAGATTCACCCCACATCATCTAATGGACACAAGTTCATTATCACTGCCACTGAGTACTTTACGAAGGATCGAAGCCATTCCTATGACATACATTACCGGCACACAGATTTCTAGATTTATCCTAAACTATATCATCTGTCGATATGGTGTCCCTCAGTCCATAATCACTGATAATGGCCGCCCATTTAAGAACCAAGAAGTCTGCCATGTGTGATGAATTTCATATCCAACATCACTTTTCCACTCCATACTACCCACAAGGTAATGACCAAGCAGAGGCCTCTAACAAGACCATCATTAGAATCCTCAAGAAGACTGTTAATGATGTTGGTCGTGACTAACATTTACAGCTTAACCCTACCTTATGGGCTTATCGCACAAGTATCGTACTCCCACTGGTGCTACTCCATATTCACTTGTATTTGATTATGAAGCTATTCTACCTATTGAGGTCGAGATTCCTTCCCTAAGGGTATCCTTGAAAGGACACATTAATGATGAAGAGTATCGAGTATCGAGACTCCATGAGCTAGAATTCTGGATGAGTGAAGACAGAAGGCACTAGACCATCTCCAAGCATATCAGAATCGCCTTCGTCGTAGCTATAACAGGAAGGTTTTGAATAGAAACTTTGACATTGGTGACCTGGTTTTAATGGAGAACCCAAAGAATCAAGTAGAAAGAGACAAACCAGGAAAGTTTGAACCTAACTGGTTAGGACCTTATATTGTTATAGAAGATTTTGGATCAGGAGCGTACCAACTCTCTACTCCTGAAGGGGAACCATTGTCCTCACCAATCAATAGTCTGCATTTGAAGAGGTTCTATGCATAACTTCTGAGAGCTTTGTCTTAATTAGCAAAAATACAAAAAAAATTTAGAAAATCACAGAAAAATCGTTATCAAGGTGAAAACGGAAAATAGGCATCTTGGTAACACCAAAAATTAGATAATCTAGAAAATAGTAAAGACAAATCATTCATCCAATAGTGAAAACCACTTCGATGGCGCTTTGGATAGGTACCATGGTGAAAACCTAGCAAACAGGTGCCATGTGTACTCGACTTTGCTCCTTTGTCTACTATTATTCTAATCTACCTTGTACATAGTCCTTATCATTGTATATAGTCCATGATCCTATACATACACCACTACCCTGTACATAGTCCTTATCCCTGTACATATTACCTATCCCTGTACATATCCCTTATCTTTCCTGTCCATCGCTTGTATATACCATTCATAATAAGTGGTAGTCTTTCCCATAACCTGGAACGATTGACATCGAGTGCATTTCATATCCCTCATTTTACCCTATTCATAATCGATTGGTCTTATACTCGACTGGGGGCAAACACTTGGCATGTGTCATATTGGTTCTTACATTGGCTGTGTTGAAGACGTAAAACCATAGAAAAATCCAAAAACATCGCAAAATGACCTGAGAAAACACAAAAACATCAGAAAACTTCAAAAAGACAAAAAAATCAAAACATTTCAAAAATCCAAAAACAAAGTCAGAGTCAGTCGCACTTGTCAGTCTTTGTCGTTTGTTGAACTACATTGCCTCTACGACTGGACGTAGGCAAGGCCATCTATCGATGTGCCCTCGAGGCATTAGGTCAGTCCGTTCAGGTTTGTCTGTATAAATTTATGATTTAATCCATATGTCTATATGACAAGGTCATTGGTCATGTCGAACTATGAGGTCTTTGCATGTATAACGTAGGCAAGGCCATCAATCAATGAGCCCCCAAGGCCGCACTAGGTCAGTACATTAGGGTTTGTCACATTCACTAGCACACACATCTTCTATTTGTAGTCAGTCTTGTCAGTCAAAGTCAAGTCAAACTATGAGGTCTCTACGTGTACAATGTAGGCAAGGCCATCAATCGATGAGCCCCCGAGGCCACACTAGGTCAGTCCTTTGGGGTTTGTCGTCACACACAGTCAATTGTCAACACATCGTCTCAAGTCATGCATCAATCTGGTGAACAAGTCAGCAATGTCTCTGAGTCAAATCAAACAACTTGTCAAAAAAAAACAATCAAAACAGGTCAACAAATGTCTGCTACGAGATGTGTCCTTCCTGGAAATAAACATCTTCATAGCAATCAACCTGTATCTTATTCAGGATGGGTCCTTCCTGAATACTGATATCAGCAAAAAAATCTATGTCTTATATAGGATGAGTCCTTCCTGCATAATCAACAAGGTTAAACAATCAAACATAGCCTTATACAGGTTATCACATCAACGGTATCTGACTCAACGTCTTATACGATACATGTCTTTCTAAAACCAGGCTTTGTCATGCCTTATACAGATAGTCATAACATTGAAACTAGACTCATAGTCTTATCTGGTATGTGTATCTCCTGATATCAAGCTCTATCAAATCAATCCTTTTATCAATCAAAACAAATCAAACAAACACGATCAAGTTTTGGCAAATATTTTATTGGCTTTTTGACTTTATGGCTTATTCATCTTATCATTTTATTTGACTTGATGACTCGGAATCCTGTTACTAGCTTTCTCAAGGATGTCCCATGAAGGATTTAGAGAAGCAACGATGTATCATAATTCTATTTTCTTTGATTGCTGTCTGTCGACTATCTTTTAACTTTGATTTTTTAGTCATGTTACTAGTTTCCTCAAGGATGTCCCATGAAGGATTTAGAGGAGCGATGACGTCTCATGACCCATCTTTTACTTTGTTTGCTGTCTGTGGTTTGTCTTGACAAAAATATTGGGGCAACTTGTGCCCTTAGTATGAGTTAACGACAATCCTTGTCTGCGACTGTCTGTTCTTAGCAAGTGGATGACCTTGCACACCTTGATTTATATCATATCATGGTGTTTTTCTCCATTTGTATTAGTCACGCCCAATGATGATAAAGTGCAATGCATTTTGTGATACAACAAAACATCGAAGATTGCTCATACTAACATCTATCTCCTATCTTTCGTTCTTTCTCAATCTTTCTTTCCGCACTAACAGTTCTTCTTTCTTGCATTACGATAGAGTCTTGTGACACAAAACATTATACATCATCCTGCATCAACATACATGTTAGAAAAATACATGCATATAGGCATATTTCATATCTAGATCATCATGGCATAATAGACATTCATCATCAAACAATACATATCATAAGCATTTCATATACAAAGAAACTGTCAATATATACATCACATTACATCTGTATAACATCACATGTCGTATGCATCATACATATACCATCATATTGCATCTCATAATCATAAATTGCATACATCATATAGAATCATCCATCACATAGAGTCACCATTATATCATTAACTGCATAAACATCATCCATCACATAGGCATATCATATAAACATCACATCTACAAATAAGGACTACATAATCAATAAATAGAAATGCATATCATGAGAATCAACGCCAAAATCATATACATATATATTGCTCAACTGTGTCACATCACAATGTCATAATGTATCAATAATACATGGAAGCCCGCAGGCTATAATATCAAAATACAATGTCTCACAAGTGGTACCCCTATCCTAAACTGCCACTGCCATCATGCTGGGAGTGTGTGGGGGAATGATGATGGGAACTCGATGACCTCTGAGCTGAGGGTGGTCTGTTATATGGACCTGCTCTGCGTGGCTGCTCCACCCCCTCTGTGCTAACTGTCCGACTGTGGGTCCTAGTCTGGGACTTGCTACTGTGTGTCGCTAAGAAACTAGGAGCTCGTCTCTCTGGTGGAATCTCTGCCTCATACAAATCCTGATAGTATATCTCCCTCTCCCCAGCTCTGACTAGCTCTCTGGTGAACGCAACTGATGGTCATGTGCACAATGCCCTGAGCTCTGTGAATCTCTGCTCAGTCTCCTGTCATCGAGCTATAGCCTGATCCCTATCCATCAAAGCTCTGTCTCTCTCCATCTGATAGGCATCCCTCTCGGCCATCAGAAATCTCATATGCTCCTCCAAGGATGCAACTTGGGCTCGCAATGTATCTGTGTCTGGATCCACTACCCCTGTCTCATCCTATCTATCACTCGCTCTCCCATCCTCCTCCTCATCCAGTGCCTCCAGGATCTGATCTCAGATCTCTCTCTCATGATCATCATCCTCATCATCATCCTCCTGGTAGGCACCTAACAAACCCTGAGCATCAATCTCTTCCTCCTCTCTGCCTACCTCCTCCTCTGCTAGGATGCCTGGGATGGCTACCTCTGCCAGCTGCACCTCCTCTCCACCTCTCACAATGTCCTCCTCTCCCCCTCTAGCAATATCCTCCTCTCCACCTCTCCCAACATCTGGCATGGCCACATCCTCCTCTCCTCATCCCTCCTCACGAATCGGTGATAATGGTGGTCCTTGTCCCCACCGACCACGTCTCCCTCTGCTGCCTCCACATCGTCCACCTCGACCATCATCTCCTCCATCACCACGGCCTTCTTAGCCTCCTCAGCCTCTACCTCTGCCCCGCCTGTCTCGTGGACCTATCCCTCACCGCTCTACCAACACTGGCTGCTCTGGGTTTGTCAATGGAATCAGCCTGTGCACTGCCCACCACTGATCATACTCTGCTGTGGTCCCTGGGTCTGCTGGTCTATCTCTCCATCCCCATGGAAGTTCCTGTAATCCATCAATATATGCATCTGTCGTGGCCACTGGAATCTCTGGACACCATAGCGGGACCTCTCGCGAGGACCTCACAAACTCTGCTCATCCTCGAGGCACATCCTGCACCTCTCCAAACTACTGTAGGACGCGATCTGGCAACTGCCGCTTTATAATATGTACATGTGATACTATCTGCCCAACTAGATACTGTGTCTATCTGCAAAATGGAAAATGCTCATCCTCATCTAACCACTCCTCACACCCCAAGTACGGTCTCCATGTAAACTGCTGCATGGTGTTTATGGCATGTCTAAAGTAACCTGTATCTCTAATGTGATGTTGTGTGGTCACCCCCGCATAACGGAAGGTGTAAGGTGCTCCATGTGGCAAATCAACAGTCGTAGGTAGTCGAAAAATGGCAATATGCTCCCATGCCCAAACCATCAGGAGCGTGGTGCCGTAGCTCATCGACTGTGCCTCTCGATAGGCAATATCATGTAGGTGAAAGTATAACATCCCAAGCACACAGGAACCCCAAGCATATACCACTTGACGCTCGAGCATGCCCACTAGCATCTCCCCCCATCCCATGAGAAAACCATGACCTCGGCAGTCAGGCAGTACTATACCGCCTATCAATGTAGCCAATAGACAATCCAGCTGTCTATACCTCTTGGCCAACACCCGCCACCTAATCTCATAATCATCAAATCCTAACTGCCTAATGTCAGCATGGGGGTAATATCTACACATCTCAGCAGCACCCCTCTGGGTATCATATGCCACCCGTGTGCCTCCAATAGGAAGTCTCAGGATCCTATACACATCCTCTAGGGTAACCGTGGCCTCTCCAGTCGGTAGGTGGAAGGACAATGTCTCCAAGTGCCACTGCTCACAACGCTGTCAATAGTCCCCGATTCACCCGAATCTGGGGCATGTCTGTCACGTCCAGTAAACCAAGGTGCCATAGAATCTGTCGCTCTACCGGCCGCAAACTATCTCTGAATCGAAATGTAATAAGTCTTGACTCCCGTGTATATATGGTGTCTAGCACAACCTGCAATGGCATTATACATGCCTCATGTCAACCTCAATCATCTATTCTAGTGCAAAATGACTCTACTTCATAAAATGCAAATGCGTCGTTATTTTGCAAATGCATCATTATTTTTCACATGCGTCACTTTTTAACATATGTGGTTCATAAACTTCATATGTGTCATTATTAAACAAATGCGGCTAATTATAAATGTTGTGTTGCATAAAATTCAAATGCGTTTCACAATAATCACATGCGGCTATTCTAAATGCAAATGCGGTGCACAAAGTGAAATGCGTTTCATAAATTCACACATGCGTTGAACCGCAGTCTAACTATGCAAAATGACCGATGTTAAATTATAAATGCAGTTTTCTGCAGGCAAATGCGTCATTCGCGCACGCAAATGCAGTCAATTATTAAAACGACGCATGACTAAAAATTGAATTAAATGCATTAAAATGCGCGCAAATAAAAAATTTAAAAATGCAAGTTTTAGTTCCATACCGGGGGGTCCACGCCGGCTGGTCTCTCGAAGGTCCGGATCCTGTATGCGCGATGGTGAGTAGCCGGAACTGGAGACATCGTCGCTAGGAATGCAAAGCAAAATCTCAATTTCTAAGCTAGGTGGATGCAAATGAATAGGTTTTTACCCCTATTCCTATATATACCTAGGGCCTAGGTGTCATTTCTTTCCTACTGGCCACATTAACTTTCAATTTCAATCATCCTGTACCCGTCCCTCCCATTTCCACACTTAATTCTGCAAACTTCGCTGCATTTCTGGCCATCCAATGTACTTATCGGGAGAATTTCCAAATTTTTCTAAACTTTTCAGAAATTTGTCAATTTTCCCGAGGGGGCATACCTTCACCTATCTTATACTAGGGCATTACTGGGGCATATTTTTATCAATTTTCTTTGACGCAACGCCGAAATGACATTGTATTAAAGAAGGGCAAATGTAGACACCAAAATTTGGTTTAGGCCTACGACTTTCATATTCTTCATAATTCGTATTCCTCATGGTCATGATTAAATAATGTTAATTATTTAATTATTCTCTATAGTCTTCATTTCTATCTATTAATTAAAAATAATCTCAATTATTTAATTAATTCACATTTTCTTTATTCTATCTGATTAATTAAATAAACGCTTTTTATTTAATTATGTTACTAATTAACCTTATTCTTCTTATTAAATTAAATAAATCCTTATTTAATTTATTCTTTATCATATTTCAGCTATAATTAAATGAATTCTTTATTTATTTAATTATTCATTTAAAATCCCTTCATCATTTAATTAAATATATATTATTTATTTAATTATCCTCTGAATATCGAGTCTTGAATTAAATGAATTATTTAATTCATTAATTCTATTTTAACGCATTCTTCTATATTTTAGATAATTGTGTGAGTTATCTAAGTATTCACTTTTACTCGACTCGACATCTAATTCAAATCGCTCAGTTAACTCTTGCTTTACTGTCTGAGTGGCATTCTCGAGTAATCTCTTCGTCAAATCATTCAATCGTCTAGTACTAACTCAATTGCGTGTACATGCATATTAATTAAATATTCTTATTTAATTAATTAAACCTTGTGCGTGCATTTGAACAAGAGTTTCTTTAATCAATCTTTATCTTTGTCATGCAAAGATAATTCTTTTGTTTTCGAATACCAAACTGGAAGATTAAATCATTTATTTAATCTTTAATTCTATTTCTAATTTGTATCACTCATGTCACTACTGACAGTTATCAGAATGCATGTCTAATCAATCAATCTCAACCGTCTGTTGATCTTTCAATCCTGGCCTGTCGTTCGAATAGTCAATTTTCTATAAATTGATTTGTCATTCTTCATTCCAATCTCTCTCACGAAATCTTATGACTTTTGAGAGCACTTTGTCTTGAATCTTCGATGCTTTGCTAATCATTATCTTAGGCTATACTTGCACGAATTTACAAAAAATCTGAGGGCAATTATACTACAATAGCAAAATGGAGAAGGGCAATCGAGATGAATCATGGAAATACGTTTGAAATTGGTGAGATTGTTTCAATTTGTTTACATTTTAACTTCCTATGTTCTTTGTTGCTTAGCATTAGATTTGCATTTGAGATTTGTATTGCATGTTTGCTTCTAATCTTTGTCTTGTGCACTTTCTTGGTGTTATAGGGATGATCACTTAATATGATGAAAGGATGTTCGAAATAGGGGGAAAATTACTTGGAACATGAAAACGAGCAAACAGGTGCTTGAAATGGCTGAACAAGTGATCAAAAAGGTTGTTTGGAAGGTAAAAAACACTGTTTTTAGGGCAGGTTCGCCCCTCTGGAGTAAACTTCAGGGTAGGTTCTCCCTTTTATAGTAAGCTTTAGGGAATGTCTGCCCTTCTACAGTAAGCTTCGGGGCAGGTTCGCCACTCTGCAGAAAATTGAGACTTGACTTGGACAGAAAGTGCAAATGGACTAAAGGGTTAATTGTGATGACTGAATGAGAATGAAAATTTTTAGATCACAAAAAATGATAAGGTTTGAGGTTCCCCACTAGTTTTTGTTTAAATCAGGCAAACGGGCCTAACAAATGGTGAAGTGGGCTCACTAGAAGATGGAATAAATCTTTCGAATGGTGAAATGAGATCTCTAGCTAATAAAATGGGGTCCCTGAATGGTGAAACGAGCAATCAGAATGGGAAACAAAATTTTGGAAGGGATGAATGGATGTTTGAAACGGGTGAACGAATACTTGAAATAGTTAAACAAATATTTGGAATGGTTAAATTGATGCTTGGAATGGTTAAGCGGAGGCTTGGAATGGTTAAACAGAGTGAAATTGACTGTTTAGGGGGGTAGGTTCGCCCCTCTGCAGGGCAGGTTCACCCTTTTGCAGTAAATTGTAGGGAAGGTTCGTACTTCTGCATAAAACTTAAGGGTAGGTCCGCACTTCTGCATAAAACTTCATGGTAGGTCCGCACTTGTGCGAAAAACTTCAGGGCAGGTCTGCACTTCTACAGAAAATTGGGACTTGACTTGGATGAAAATAGCTATGGAAAGGATTTAAAATGACAATAATGAGGCTGACTTGTCAAAAAGTTTACTGATTTCTTAGAAGAAGACACTTCAAACAAGCACAATCCTATGATTAGTGTTAAGGGTATGGCCAACAAAGGTCTTAATCTAGGATGCACAAGGCTTCTAGGGAGTCCTTGATATACTCTTGGTACGTGAGGCCCAAATCATGAACACTGATCTGTCACAGACGTGAGTTGGGAACCCCAGCAAGATATTGAAGGGCTTAGACCAACTCTTCACATCTATCTAGGTATCACCCTAGCTTCGACGCTTCGCCAGACACAACGTGACTAGATTGGGGTACAACTTTGGCACTCCCCCCTTTTGGGATTGTCCCTTGGGGTAATGAAATCCCCAAGCAAGTCCCTCTAAAAAGAAGGCACTAATTGTTTCTGACTACTCCCCAAGCTCACACGAAGTGCAAGGGGAAAGTGAAAACAAACTAATGCCCCCTTGGGTGACACAAAAAACAAACACAACAAGAAGTAAATTTTACTTCCCCCTAATTAAACTATATGCCTAGATGAGTAAATGAAATAAACAAGGAAAGCTTTTAAAATTTGAACAAATGGATGGCCCTGCAAGCAAGTGTTAGCTGTTTTAACCTCCATTCTTGGTCGATTATGAAAATATGCTACAAAATGCTAGCAAGAAATCCAAATTTACCCACAAACAATCAAGGTTAGGGGTAGAACCTGAAAACAACAAAAAACTGAGACAAAACGAAGCTAAAATGACCATTTTTACCTTCCAAAATGTTCTGTTTAGGGCAGGTTCGCCCCCCTACAATAAACTGTCAGAAAATAGAGTTAAAATTAGTGGAGGTTCTCCCCTCTGTGACAAACTAGAGGGCAGGTCTGCCCCTCTGCAACAAACTGGAGGGAAGGTCCACCCCTTTGTGACAAACTGTTAGAAAACAGAGTTAAAATTAGGGCAGGTCTGCCCCTCTATGACAAACTGTCAGAAAACAAAGTTAAAATAGGGCAGGTCCACCCCTCTACAAAAAAAGTCAGAAAATAGAGTTAAAACCAGGGCAAGTCCGCCCCTCTATGACAAATTGTCAAAAAAAAAAGTTAAAATAGGGCAGGTCCGCCCCTCTATGACAAACTATTAGAAAATAGAGTTAAAACTAGGGCAGGTCCATCCCTCTATGACAAACTGTCAGAAAATAGAGTTAAAACAAGGAAAGTCTGCCCCTCTGCAACAAACTGTTAGAAAACAGAGTTAAAACCAGGGTAGGTCCGCCCCTCTGCAGTAAAATGTCAGAAAATAGTGTTAAAACTAGGGCAGGTTCACCCCTTTGCAGTCAAATGTCAGAAAATAGAGTGAAAACCAGGACCTAGGTCTGCCCCTCTGTAGTAAAATGTCTGAAAAAAGTGTTAAAACTAGGGTAGGTTCACCCCTCTGTAGCAAACTAGAGGGCAGGTCTGCCCCTCTGCAGGGCAAGTTCACCAATCTGTGACCTAAACCTGCAAACAAACTAAACAACAACAAACGTGAAATGAAGGAACCCATTTGTGGGTCCCATTGGGCATGCCAAAAATGTGAATCCTAGTGTTTTACCCTATTCTAAGACTGCAAAATAACTATTATGCAATAAAGAAAAACACAAGGAACACTTCAAAGATTATCCTAAGGAATGATAACACAAAGAAAGAAAACAAAATAAAGATTGCAAATGATTATACCTTTGTGTTGTTGAATCCCTTGGTTGGCCCTTGATATTTGAATGCTTGTATGCTCCTTGGATGGCTAGGGAAATGGCTAGATGCAAGATGAAAAAATGTGATAAAATTCAAATGCTAATGGCTAAATGACTTGGCTAGATGAGGGGAAAATGCTTGCAAGTTGAGTGATCGAATTGGTAGCATAAGGGTGCAAATGGCTAAGTATTCTCAAATGGAAAAATGGCAAGAGTTTGGTACCAAAATGTATAAGGTCCTTAAATGAGAGAAAAATAGGGTATTTATAGAGGTAATTGAATTCTCTAGAGAATTCAATGGTCAAGATTGAGCCACCATGGCCAAGATGAAGGGCTATGATGAGTTGAGGACTCACATTTTAACATGTGGAGGGTGAAGTGGCCTAGGATGAGATAATGTGTAGGTGAGGTGGAAGAAGGACATGTGATGAAGGTACTTGCAAGTACCTTGATGTGACCTCTCAATGATGACATGGGGAAGAGAAGATTCATTGGGGGAATAAAAGTGAATTTAAAATTCACAATGATTGGGAGATCTTATGGATAAGACAATGTTCCCAAAGAGAGGTGAGAAGTACCTTGGATAAGACAAGGTTCCTAAAAAGGTAAGTATTTTTCCACATGTGACTGATGTGACAAGTCAAAGGTTTTAGAACTTGCATGGGGAAGAGAAGATTCTTTGGAGGAATAAAGTATGGGGAGAGTTGAACAAGATGTTGATTAGATTAGCTAATCAATGATTAGAAGATAATTAGTGGTTAATAAGGATTAGAAGCCAACTTGCAAAAGTTGGAGGATGTGACACATCCTAATCAAGGATTAGGCATGTGCACATCCCTATTGAAGAGATTAGGAGGTGGTTTAGGATTAAGGAAAAGTGATGTGACATGTGAGGAGTTAAATAAATGTCATATTTATTTAATTCATTTGATAAAAGGAGGATTAAAGAGATAAGGTGTTTAATTATTAACTTAATACCTTAGGGATTTGGCAGAATTAAGGGTATTAATTAAATAATAGTAATATTACTTAATTAATACAAATAAAAGGATGTTTAGGCGAAAATGGACAAATTTGGACAAATGTAAGTGTCCAAATTTAGGTGTCTACACTTTATAAACTTTTTTTATGTGAGGGGGTATGATGGGGTTGGTTTCCTTATCTCTTGGGCATTTGAATGATGAAGGTGAAGTGTGTATTGTTGGTTGATATGGATTTGTTGGTTCAGGTTCAGGTTGAAGCATTATCTCATCTATGATGGGAGTGTCAGAAGTGGATGGGGACATTTTGCACAGAGACAATTCTGCTATTCATTTGGCTTTGAATTTTTGATAGGAAATGAAAAAGAAGTCTTTGTGAGGTGTTATGGGTTCCATGGGCTCAGGCCAAAATTTCCTTTAGAAGACAAAGGGTTAAAGCCACTATGGTGAAAAGTGAATATGTCATTGTCAGGTGAAAACTTTAAACATTTGTGTATGACTGAAGGGACAACTTTCATTGAGCAAATCCATTGATGGCCTAGCCACAGACGAAACTGATCTGACTATGGAATGATAGAGAATGTTACATCCAATGTTTTAGGTGCTATTTGTAATGGAAGAACGATCAATCCTATCGTAGGGCAAGCAAAACAATTGTGTGTTTTGATCCATGCTCTCAGTTTTTCATAATAATCTTGATGAAGATCATGTAATACCAAAAATTCCTCAGTGATCACATTCTCTCCACAGTCGGGATCTATGAGTATCCCATTAGTGGGCTTATCATAAATACGGCTGGCTATGTAAAGATGACCATTGGGAAGATTCAGAAGTATATCCTTAGAAGATAAAGTAATATCAAGAGATTTCTTAGGTGGGCCCTTATGAGGGATAAGGTCAATCGTTCCTACCATTTCATTCATAGGGTTAATAGTAGTGGTATGTGGAATAGGATCGGGATGTTCCATAGCTGTATGAACATTCATCACATCATTGTTTTGAGTTTCAGTAGCTTTGAAAAATGACACATTATGCCTGGGAATTGGATTGGTAATTTTTTTCAAATTTTGATTTGGTGGGGCAACAAACTTATTGCTTTGAACATTAAGATTTTAAATGGATAGACGCCTAGAATCAATGAGGTCTTGCACTAGGTGTTTAAGACACTTACACTATTTTGTGTGATGTCAATTTTGTCTATGACAATGGAAATAAGCGTTAGGTTGAAAGGTTGGAGGTAAAGGCTTAGTAGGATCCCATGGTTTAATAGTAGGTAAAGTAATCATCTATTGTTGCAAAAGTTGGGACATTGTGTTATGAAGAGTGTTTGGTAAAGGTGTAAACTGTCTTTTTGGATCTCCATAACTATAAGGTATCGTAGCTTTAACAACTACTACATGGTTGTTGAGGAGGAGGTTAAATTGTAAGAATCCTTTGTTTGGTTTTCTAAAGAGTTGTGAATTCTTTGGGTGGATATGTTCATATTTCTCAGCTTGGCTAGAAGTGGACTTGGCATCACGAGTACTAACCGAATTGTGATAGTCACAACGGGTTGTACATAGATGCATGAAAGAGGGAAATTTCATCATGGTTAGTTTATCTTGAATTTGACTTTGTAAATTTTCAATGAACATCTTTTGGAGATGTGGATTAGGAACTTTGACATCAACTTGGGCATAAAGTGACTAATAGTGTGAGATGAAATTGGTTACTTTTTCATCCACATTTTGTAAATACATCTCATTAAATCAGCCAATGTCTTTTTGGGAGTCATGTGGACCTTGGAAATGATTTATGAATGCATCAACAAGTTCATTAAATTAACGAATTGAATTGTTTGGTAAAGAGGAAAACCATTCCAAGGTGGTTTCCTTTAAAGTTCTAGGAAACAGTTTAGCTAACAATTTATCATCAAGGACAAAATCACTACATAAGGAGGTATATGCATTGGCATGATTAGTGGGATCACCCTTCCCTTTGTACTTCTCAAATCTAGGTATCTCAATTCCTTGTGGCATCAGTGTTCTTAATATTTCCAAAGATAACGGGCTGCTACAGACATAATAGGTGGGTGGTGCATTTTGACTTTGGCTTATGGTGGATATTTGTTGTTGCATAGAGGAAATAGTGTGGAAGAGTTGTGTGATGAGAGGATCATGATAGGTGGTAGGAGGTGGAAGAGACAATGGCGATAGAGTGTATGTAGTAGTAGGACAAGTGAAGGGAACATTGATAGGTGGAAAGGCGGTAGAGGATAGAACATTCAATGCCACAATAGAACTACGAGTGCTAGTAAGAATATCGAAGGAAGGAGTCACATTACTAACAAATTTCATGACTGTTGCAACTTGGGGAGTGGTGTAGGTAGGTATGGATGCTACAGTTGAAGGGGGAGGAATGTGAGGTCCTCTGTGGCTAACCAAAATGTTTGCTGGTTGAGATGCACTAGACATGGAAGGAACATGTTTTTTGATATATTTCAACAATATTTTTCATAACATTTAGGCCTTCACCACTTTCAAGCATGCGATGGATGTTTTCTATAGTGGGAATGGTAGTGGCTGAAATTTTTTCAAGACTTACTTGATGTTGGAGATGTGTTAAGTCCTCATGAATGTTAACTATTTTGTCATGCGGTATAGAATCAGTTTGTGTGTCAACATGTATGCTTCCCAAATGCAAGGAGTTACTAAAGGTATTTTCCATGCCTAATGCACTATTATCAATACCAGGAGTAGTAGCTCAGGATAACCCAAGCTCCACAATGAGTGTGTTATCATGGGATGCAATGAGTCGTGAACTTCTTCTCACTAAAGTATTATTAATAGGGCACCAAACAATCATACAAAGGCTACTAAAGGTGGGGTGGATGTAAATGAAATGCAAACTAGGAGCAATAAAATGCTAATAACAAAAATTATGGAAACTGTAACAGAGATGCAATAACAAAAACCAAAAATGTAGAAAATGCTCTAAAAATGATAGAAATTACAGTGCAAAATGTGTAACTGGACTAATTCGCCCAGGGTGGCGAATGAGTCCATTGATGATTTTTTTTTGAAATTTTTTAGAAAATTTATGATGAATTTTATGCTTTTCAGATTGTTTGAGGCAAAACTATGATGCAGATGCAGAATTTCAGTGTTTTTAAATGATTGGAAATGCAAAAATGAAATATATATGATCTTTTCACTAATGCAATTTTGAAAACCCTAGGATGCAAAACAATGCAAAACCTAATGCAATGTTGATGCAAGATAGCCCTAGGTGCACTTGAAATTAGAAGTGAAAATGTTCTAAAGTTGGGTTCACTAAAATGTAAACACATATTTTGGCTCCCAAGGGGCTTTCTTGCACTTCTAGGGGTTTTCACCTAAAAGGAGAAAGGTGGGCCAAAATGCAATGTAAACACTCAAAATTAATGCAAGGATGGATGAAATATTCCTAGATGGAATGTATAAATGCAATAAAATGAAAATGAAAGGTGATTATAATGCAATACATAAGAACTGCAAGTTGTTTGAAAAGACACTGTGATATGCAAAAAGAACTAAAAGCATAGACAAACAAAGACATAACTTAATGAAACTGAATAAGGCACACTTGGAGACTGAAAGATGATATTGAGAGGTTTTGGAATGCTGCAGAAATTAGTGTTGAAGCCCACTGGGACTCATTCACCATAGATGGTGAATTAGTCTTGGTTCTGGTGAAAATTGCCGAAATAGGTTTCGAGATGTTGGGAACACAAAACTTCATAAAACACTTTTTCAGGCCTGACAGTGGGACTCGTTCGCCATAGATGGCGAATGAGTCCACCTACAGATTTTTGAAAAGTCAAGGGTTAACTCTGTGGGTCCTGATAGGTTGTTGGATCCGAATCTAGAAAATTTGACGGGAAAATGTTCTCCAAGCTTCAATTAGGTTTTTGTTGACTTTGAATGATCTTTGACAATTTGATAACACTTTTAAGACCTATCTCTTTGATAAATTTGCATACAAGACCTGCAAAACACACATGCAAAGAGGGAAAAAGTGTTAAAGGTTAGAGTATAAGGGTTTTCCTTGGTCAAACCCCGGTTTGGTAATCAAACCATTGATAATGAATTGAAATGAGGAGAGAATGATGAACAATTAACATGCAAATTTATAAACTCACCAAACCCTTGATGTTGAAGTATGAAGATATGTTGCTTCAAGATGCTTGAATGCTTGATTGAATGATGAAGATGCTAGAATGCTTGAATGCTATGATGCATAAATGAATTATGTTGATGAATGGATGAATGGGGGTTAAAATGAATGGAAAATCATATATTTATACACAATTATTCCCTAATTTCCTAAAAATACAACATCACAGGCCGACCTTAGGTCTTAAGAAATAAAAACTTGCTAGTAATTTGAGCTTATTTTTATTTTTGTGCCAAGAGGGACTCATTCACCCCTAATGGCGAATGGGTGTCGGGAATTAAGTTGTCTTAAATGATGTTTGTCAGGTTTATATTCAAAAATACACTTAATTAAGGCATGTAAGTGCATAAAGGGGCCAAATAAAGCATAAGAAAGGTGTATTTATTGATGAAATGTCTAGAAAAGTATGAAAGTTTGTTACAAGAATTTACAACACTTTAAAATAAGACTTGGTAAGTGATAAAAAGAGGGTATGTAAGTGAATTATAATAAGAAGAGTCTAGAAAAGTGTGAAAATGTGTTACAACACTTCACAACACCTTTACAAGACATCATCAAGTCTTAATGACTCATAAAGATTCAAGACCTAATGTGAATGTGTGGGTCACATTACAACATTAAATCAAGGAAAAATCAAGCCAATTAAGCATGAGGAGGGACAAAACAAGAAAAAGTAGAAGGGTTACTTTTTTTGTGTCCACACTATGCATCATGTTTTGAGTGGTGAGTCATCTTCTGATGGTGGTAGTATAAGATGGAATACACATGACTAATCTTGTATTCCATTGGCACGGTCAGGGGAGATTCACCTTGATTATATAATGAGGTGTGCTCATCAGTTTACTTTCAGTCCACATACATAGGATTTAACTATGTCCTTGATGACACAAAGAGGTGGGTTGAATAAGATGTTTTCAGGTTCACTCTGGTACAATATATTTCCGACTATAGTTGATGAGTCCAATTTTTGCAAGTTTCTTACTTTTTTCTCTCCAGTTAGTTGTTTCTAGAAGTTGGAGTTTGAGATTTGGTTCAATTGGATCCTAGAGGTTATTGAGTGGCACAACGAAAGTCAACTAGTGTTGGGATTGAAGGACTTCTAGTTTTTCCATGGAATCTAGGTGGAATGCACCTATGGACAATTATGTTATATGAGGTTTATCACCATAGTACTTGGAGTTGGCATGATGAGGATGATTTACAAGTTTGGGATCTAGAAATTTTATTACTAGGTGATTGGCTTCATGGGTTAATAGAGCTTGAGAGCATCTTGGGCTTTGTTTGCATACACAAGTTAAGGGTTAGAACAGTCTAGATGACCATTTGGGATTTGAGTGGTTAGTGGAAAGGTGTTGTTGGTTTTTTGCTCTAGCTCCAAGTGTTGTGGTAGATGGAGCGTGATGAGTTTACAATTTTTATCAGAGTGGTGAAGCGACATCATGGTGGATGTTTGCAGAGTCGGACTTGGGATCCCAGGATTACATTTGGGTTCAAGCAGTTTCTATTGATTATTGTTGTGGATACCTTGGCATTTCTTGAGGAAAAGCAATCTTTGGGAAGGCATAGTGTAATGTCCCCATTTTAGGGTTCTCATGCTTTGCAGATGGTGATGGTTTTCTAGGTTTGTATATGCTTGATTGGACAAGTGATTTGATGTTACTTGTGAGATAAGATGGCTTAATGGAGTTACTTGATGCTTTCAAGTGTTATTTTTGGCTTCCAGTTTGGGCTCCAAGATTCTTGGAGGGAGTTTCTATTTATGGAAAGTCGATTGGTTGGCTCTGATCATCTTTATTCTTCATTGGGATCACTCTAGTGCAATTAGTTTCCAATTCCAAAGCATTTTGAAAGTTCCACAAAAATGAGTGTATTAATGATTATATCTTAATTAAATTACTAAGGTTGCTTAAAATTAATTAAAATATTTAAAAAGGCCCTTAGTATTATAGCTCGTTGGAACCAAGATGAGATGCCTTAAATCATGGATGCATTAAATAGGGACCTCGCATGTCAAAATATCATTATTTTAATGAAAAGGTCATTTTTAGAGTAAAAAGGATGTTTTAATTAAAAAGTGCATCTTAAAAAGGAAGCTTCTAGAGAGTTGGAGGAAAAAGTATAAAAGGGGTTTTTAGAGCTCATTTGTGAATTGTATTTTTATTTCTCACTTTCAACTTGGAAATATTTTTGAAAGCTTCTGTGGTCTGTGGGTTTTGGAAAGCCTAGGGCACCAGTTTTGGTAGTGAAACTATCTACCTTAGCTAGATATTGTTGAGGAAGCCACTTAGGCTTTCTGTTGGAGCTAAATGGAAATTTGGTGGGTCTCTTTCATAGAACAAATTGGAGAGTTTTGATTATCTTCAGTATTGACACAATGAAGGGTTTGAAGTTTGGAGGCATGTCTTCATTTCAGGTTGAGGAACCATACACTTTGAGTTTTCTTGTCATTCTGAACTTGGACGTTGCATTTTGAAGGATTTCATTCTTGTTTGAGGGAGAACGAGCTACCCTAGCCACTTAAACTTTTAGTTCACTATAGCTGCAAGCTCTAATTGAAGGCGTGGAAATATTCTTGGGAAAGTTCGTGCTTGTTTGTGAGGTGATAGTGCAGGAAAGAGTGGATGTGTTTCTTAGGAGGAGAAGTGACTCATTCTGAGGGTCAAAATCTACTGTTGAAGGGTTGTAAACATCTTAGAAGGTGACGTGAGGATTGTATGGTGTAGTACGTGGTATGAGAAGAAATTATAGGTAGTTTCTAACTCAGCTTGAGCTCATTAGTGTCCATTAATGTCAATTCCTAGGTGTAATTACTCTTGCATATGTTATTAATGTATTCTTAGGTTTTTTCTGAGACAAAGAGATTTGAGTGTAAATTTGGGAAGATTGTATCTTGTAAAAGAGAATAGTCGCCTTGCAAATAGAAGAATTATGTGAAATATATTCGTGAATTAGTCTTGGGGTATTTTTTTAGTATGTACATGTTCTTGAAATTGCTTTGGGAATAGTTTCATATTTTGAAAATTACATTAAATCTACTATTTGCATTCCTTTAAATCTGTATACATCTTTATGAGTAAAATCTTCTCATTATATGTTAGTTTCAGTTTGAATGATACGCTTGTAAAACTCTTTTCTATTCATATAAGCACCTTTGCCTCTCAATACCAGTGTATTTTTTGGTATGATAACACTAAAATATGAAGTGTATAGTGTTTTTGTTCGCCTTTGAGAGTCAGGTTTATATTACTATGCTCTTGGAATTCTTAGAAGGCCATTGAAATTAGTTTAGAAGGTGTTTTCTGAGTTGTTACAGTTCTGATTTAAAATTTTGGGTAGTCTATATTGTATAATCGGTCAATTCTTTTACTCAAAAACCTTGCAATTAATTGCAGGTCATGGAAATACAAAATTAGTATGGTGTCTTGTTGTTGAATATGCTATATGATTGAAATCTGAATGAACTTACCATACTTTTCTAAGAAATTGTTAATTTACAAACTCAGTATATGTTCTTTAATTGCCAAATGAAATATGTCATATTAAGCACTTTGGGAAAAATTATCATTCAATTTGGCAAGGGACATTACAGTGAAGGTCTCCTTTTAGATATGCCCCTAGTTATTGTGGGGTTAAAGACACAATTGAAGCTCAATCTTTGTTTATTCTTCCTTTTTTATTTTACCTTTTCCTTGCTAAAACATTTTTTCATTTGATTTTGCTTTAAGGGCTTCTCTTGATCTTTCTTCTTTTGCTTTAGCTTTATATCCTCTTTCAATAAAGGCTTTTCCAGTCTTATCATTTGATCTTGAGTTTTATTCTTTTTTGTAGACACTTGTTGAGCCAAGTTTGGGAAATAGATGCATTTATATGGATATGATGGAGTCACGACTATGATTGATTTTTGTATGGGTAGGGAAATGTCAATAGCACATTCCTCAAGACCATCTTGTTTGGTATCTATGGATACTTTATCCAAAGAGAAAGGTGATAGTTCATGCAATGGACTAGAGGGTATATGGTCTAGGAATGAGGGAGGATGTTTATGGATATCCCCCATGGGATAATTTTGAAAATAGTTATCATCATAGACCTCCTGCCAAAGCATGAGATTATCCTAGATATCAAATGATTGGTTTATGGGAAGTAGGGGTTCCACTTTTGGAAGGTATGTCAGTAACTCATATTCATTGGTTCTAAAGATTATAACATTAACTTGGGTTACGAGAGATAGAGTATGTGAATTTGAAGTCTTAGCTGCTATAAAAAAAGTGGTATGGCAACCTGATGCATTAGTCTATATTGGATGATGTATCTTGTATGGAATGGATCCATGGATGGCCAACGAGAATGTTATATGGGGTCCATGTGTCTATGAATTGACAAATAATCTCCATTGTAATGGGTCCCACCTGTAATAGCAATATGATGGTGCCAATCAATTCTCGTTCAACATCATCATATGCTTTAATCCTTATTGTTGAGCTATGATCAATATCATCATCTGAATATCCTGGAACCTTTTGATAAGGCTTGGACTACATATATTTATCCTTGATCCTCCATCTATCAAGACTCGTTTGATTTGATACTTCCCGATAAAAGATTTGATATGGATGGCATTGATATGGTCATGGTTTTGTATGTCCATATCCCTTCTTGTGAATGTAATGGGAAATTCATATTTGTCATGTTTGGTGGGTATGGACATGGATCTTATTTGAGAGGAAGGGATGTTATTCACTGTGTACTCATAAGTGACACTAGTGTAATTGGCCTTTTCCTTTTCACCTATTCTGTAACTTGAGGCTTTTCCCTTTCCATGGTTTTTTAGAGGGTCCTTGAAGATTGTATTATCTTTTTTTGATGTTGAAAGGTGGAAAATTGTTTCAATTTACTTCTAGTGTTTAGGACCTAGAAGGAAAATCTTCACTAACTTTCATTCAAGAACAAACCCTTGAGATCTCAATCCAAAGGAGAAAGAGATCTTGCAAGAGGGACATTCTAGGGGATGAATGAAACTAATAAGGGGTTCACCACCAAGTAAGACCTTGGAAAGATAAATGAAATGCAAGATGCAACACTAAACCCTAATTCAATGTAATGACCTATAAAATGTCCTAGAAAAGTGAATGAAACAACACAAAAAACTACATAACATAATGTGTTCACCTAGGAATCTAGAGATGGTTGGATGGAGGTCTGAAATATTGGAAAATTTGACTTTAATGATGACTGGGACTCATTTGCCAAGCTGGGAGAATCAGTCCAGAATCTAGATTTTTGTGTGGGAATAGGAATCTTCCAGAAGGGTATATGAATGTGTAAAATCTAAATTTTGACTGAAACTGGGACTCATTCTCTAGAAGTGGTGAATCAGTCCAATAAGGGCTTTTTGAAACTTCAAAGTCTGATCCTACCCTTCTTTGTCTGCTCATTCTTGTTAGAGTAATAAATTATGCTTAATTAATTATATCATATTGATTAATTAATTAAGTCACTTATTCCTTTAGTTACTTAAGCTAAACTTAGGCACATTAATAATTATTTATTTATTAATTATTAAGTGTCCACACTAGGGTTTCATTTAGGGTTTCCCTTTTAGGGTTTCTTGATCTCCTTCATAAGGATTGATCACTTTGTAATAATTGATTCTCTTTAATGCATTTTTACTTTGAGGTTTACATAACATCTTCTTTGGTTCTATGTGTGTTTTGCATGTGACAAGTATCCCTTTGCATTCAAGTGATCTTGGTTTTCTAACATGGTATCAGAGCTCCAGACCTGCAGCTGCCTGTTCGTGATATGAAGATATGGCCTTTCAGTGAGTTTCTAATGCAAGGGTTTCCATAGGCATCTTTTTTTGCAAGATCTGGGGGTAGCCAATTTTTTGGGACACTTTGGGCTCAAACGGACACCACCATTGCATTCGCAACGGCCAAAAACCCTAAGGATGCCCTTCGTTTCGTCAATTTTTGAGCAGTTGATTTGAGAGGCAATTTTTTTTTGCCAGAGAAGTCATATGGCCTCTCCAGCACGCTTTTCGAGGTAAAACAAAAAAATTCGTAAAAAATATATATATATATATATATATATATATATATATATATATATATATATATATATATATATATTTTTCCTGCATAAAAAAATTGCAGTTTTTGTCATTGTAAAAGATTTAGTTTTAAAAGCTTTTCAAAAAACTTTGAAAATTTTGCTTTTTAAACAAACAAAAAAAGCCAATTAAAAGGCTTGTACCCCTGCATAGGGTACTGTGCAGGTACGGACCTGCGTAGCCTGCACAGGGGTACTTGCACCTCATGGAGGGGTGGGGGGTGGCCCACGTGCCCCCCCACCAATCATTTTTTATTTTTTTTTAAAAAGAACAAAAATCAATGTATGTTTTTTTATTGTTTTTTTCTTTGGAAAAACATTTTTTTTTAAAATAAGGCAAATTGGGAAAGTGCACCGATGGCCATTTGGCTGTCAAATTTGGGCCCATAGTTTTGATGTGATGGTCGTATGACCATCAAATTTAATGACGCACTGTGTTTTCCCATCTTGGAGTTGTTTTCTTCCAAAGGCCATAACTTGGTCATACGATATCGAAATCGGGAAAACAAAATATCGTTGGAAAGCTGGTTCCAAGCACTTTCCAGTGGTGCTATTTATTTTTCAGTATTTTACTGTTTATCTACATTTATTTATGTTTGAAGTTAAATGTAATTTTTATGCTTCCGAGCTCATAACTTTTTTCCACGATCTCCGATTTTTGCTGTCTTTGCGGCGTTGGAAAGGTATTGAGGAGATTTATGTTGTTGTCCATGCACTTTTTCTGTATCTATCTCAGGTTGCTCACTTAGTCCAGATTTGGTCTGATGGGTTGTTTGGCAATTACTTGGATGTTTTGGCAGTTGGGAGAGTGCATCTTGTATCTTTGCACTTCATTTTCAGTAATACATCATTAAATAATTTATTGCTGCTTCATAGATTCCAGAGTTGTTCCCGTTTGGAGTTTTTGAGTGTTCCGTGGCATCGGGTCTGCTATTGCTTTATCATGATTCCTTGAGTCAATCAATGACTCTCATCCGGTTTCAGTAGTAAACAGAAGAATCTTTCCTTGCTTTCTAGTATCAGGTTCCAGTGTTACTCTACAGAGTTCTTCCAGTGCTTCTTTGTAGCATAACATCTCATTGTAGGGGGGGTTTTGTCCCACTGGGTTTTTCCTTCTCTTACTCATTCTTGCATTTGTAAATGGGTACCTAATCAGGCCTAGTTGCCAGGACCCATCTTTGCTTTCATGCATCTTATTCTAGTGTTTTAGCTTCTTCCTAAGTTCATCTTAAGGGGGGGTGTTAGAGTAATAAATTATGCTTAATTAATTATATCATATTGATTAATTAATTAAGTCACTTATTCCTTTAGTTACTTAAGCTAAACTTAGGCACATTAATAATTAATTATTTATTAATTATTAAGTGTGCACACTAGGGTTTCCCTTTTAGGGTTTCTTGATCTCCTTCATAAGGATTGATCACTTTGTAATAATTGATTCTCTTTAATGCATTTTTACTTTGAGGTTTACAGAACATCTTCTTTGGTTTTGCATGTCTTTTGCATGTGATAGGTATCCCTTTGCATGCAGGTGATCTTGGTTTTCTAAAAATTCTACCTCTTAAAGTCTCCAGATCTGAAACCCTAATTTGTAACCTGTAGGTGTTCTCCAATGTTCTCCAAGGCTTGATGACAACTTTGACAACTTTAAATGATTTGACAACTTTCTTCCAATCTTACTTGACTTAGGAAATCTGCAACCTAGACCAAAAAATCAAACACAAAGGAAAGGGAAAAATGTTGTTGGGATAGTGGATATGGATTTTCCTTGGTCAAACCCCTTGTTGGTAATAAAACTTTGAAATAGAATGAAATAGTAATGGAGAATGATGAATGAACAAAATATGATGTTGCAACTCACCAAACCCTAGCAATGAAGTGTTGCAAACATGTATGAGATGGCTCCAATGGATGTAGATCTTGACTCTTGCTTGAATAGAATAGATATTGATTTGAATTCTAGCTTGAATCAAAAAATCCTACATCCCAATTGTTAGCTCCAAAACAAACATGATGCATGAATTCCTTGACATGATGATTGATGCTTGAATGCTACTCTAAAATTCTTGGTAATATATTCTTGAATGCTCTTGTGAACACTTGAATGCTCTTGTGAACTCAAATTTTCTATTAGAATGCTCATTCAACTTGCTAGATGTAAAGAGTGAAAGAAACTTGTATTTATATTCAATTATGTGAGAATTCTCAAAATTACAACACTACAAGCTGACATCGGATCTAGGAGGATAAAATCCCACCAAGAATTTGAATTAATTTTGATTTTGGGCCACAGGGAAGTCATTCACACAAGGTAGAAAATGAATCCACCAGGCCTAAATTTTGGGACCATTTTAAAAAATGTTTAGAAATGTGTGAAACCAGGTTCGAGACCAAAAAATTTAGGTGGGACTCATTTTCCCAAGGTGGTGAATGATTCCTACATCACTAAATCTGGGCCATTTGAGCCTGAAACACCTGAATTATGATTGGGTAATGATTGGTGTCAGGATTATCCTTGAAAAGATGCAATAAATGAGGCTTGTGGATGCAAAATAGGGCCAATTAAAGCATAAGAAAGCCCAATTATTAATGAAAACCCTAGAAAAGTGTGAAAGTGTGTTACAATACTTCACAACACTTAAAATAAGGAAATATTAAGATTAAAAAGAAGTTTATTAGGTGTAATTAATTAATAAAACCTTAGAAAAGTGTGAAAGTGTGTTACAAAACTTCACAACACTTTAGCAAGGTACCATTTAAATTCATTAGTTCATAAGGGACCAAGACCTAATGTGAATGTGTCAACCACATTACAACACTAAATTAAGGCAACTTTAAGCTCAATTCAGGAAGGAGGGCCCAAACAAGTGTGAAAATGTCCCGATGACATTTTTTGACACTATGTATAGGCCCCACTTCAGTGAGAGGATGAACTTGCTTCAAACTCACACTATTAAAGTAGAAATAAATGCATCAAGAAGGCTCCAAGTGCACCAATGACAGTAAGATGGGATGACAATGATCAAGAGGGGTGATCAGGCCCCTAGGATAAAGATCCCATGACAAACCAACATAGGCACAAAGGAACACACATGAGAATGAATCAAAGCACAAGCATACACTGTCAAAGACAAAAAAGAGAAAAGGTAAAAAGGTAAAAGAGTTGGATCAAGCTTCGACTATTTTTCCATCATGACGTGGATCAGATCTAGGCTGTTTGTCTAAAAAATGCAAGCTCACTCCGAGGCAACGAAATTCCTAGCTATCCACTAGGTAAGGATCCAAAGAGGTGAGAGACATACACACGCGATCGGTATGTACTCACACACATGTGAGTAGCTACGGGGAAATTCAAGCCTCGGTTGGGCTTCTTGCTCAAACCATACCAAAGTTATACCCCTTGATAACTTTAATAAGGCACCATGCAAAAATGGTTTTCGAGCTTCATGAGATAAGCAAAAATTTGTATGCTTGGAGCTCATGAACAAAAAATATGGCTCCACAGGAATGCAAGTTGCATTATGCAAGGTGGCCACATAACTACAAATTTGTAAAATGAAAAATAGGGAATGTTCAAAGGAGTATTACTTAGTTCATGCGAGGTTTCTAACTTAGGGAACATTGTGCCTAATGTATGCAAGAGAGGACCAATCAAAGAATATAAAATTCAAAAATGAGGGGATGCAGTGTGTGGCATCAAGCCACTAAGAGGAATATAATATGCTAAGATAGATCACACTCTTGAAGGTGATGTAGACTAGGTGGTAGAATTCACTCCATTCAACTCAAAATGACCTGACACAACCCAAGAAATCAACCTTTGATCACTCAAACCCCAATCTCTCCTAGAATCATTCAAAAGGCTTCGAGCCCCCACAACACAACCATGGATGAAACTCTTGAAGAAGTCCATACAAAGACCTACAAAACATCAATAGAGACCTACCATAGTCCCAATACAAGATCCCCAAAATATCCCACAAGACTTCTTCATGTCAACATTGAGAAACATAAAATGACCCTACAAAGGCTACTAGAATTAGCCTTTTTTTACAAAAAAAGTACCCACAAAACACCTTGCACTCACAAAAAAATCTTTAGAAAGTCTTAAATTGTGATCCAAAACTGCAAATTCTTTGACCAATTCACCACTACAAGTCTTCTAGGGTGCTGCTCCAGCAAACCCTCCAAATACTCACAAAAAAACTAGGGTTTAATGAAACTCTATATCCCACGCCTTCTCAGACCTCAAAACTAGTTCTAACACTTTGGAATTTCCTTGCACATGCTCAATAATTCAAGAGAAATGACCTCCCACTCAAATTTCACCAAACCCTAGACTAAAACCTCTACTTTCATGCATTTTTCCACACAAAACCAATAGGGAAGCAATCCTAACACCTCCATTTGTCTTTCCTTCAACAAGAAACCATGTTCACACCTTAAAAATACTCTAACATGCCATTCCACTGAGTTATAGTTGATGACGGTGGGTGGAATGGCTCAAAGAAACATAATTTCTTACAAACCCTTAAAACAGGGTATACCTGGCCTATTTTGAGAAAAATAGTATTAAACATTCCAAATTCACTTTGATCTTCCCAAACCAAATGAAAATCATAGTGTATTCATGCCACTATTGAAAAAAATGAAGAGTTTTAACCACCTTGTGGCTGTACGTTCCGTACAGCCCTAAAAATGAAGAAAATTATAGAAAATTTTAAGAAAAACGGTAAGGAACTTTATTAATTCTTCTTCAAAAACCACCGACCAAAATTTACAATGAGATTCCACACCTTCTTAAAGGTTTATTCAGCCAAGAAAACCACACAACAACCTTTAACTGAATTTTGAATCCCCTTATGACCATTGGTGTAACATCCATCCACTTAATACTCAAGTAATGTCAATAATTTACTAGAAGGTAAATAAACTTAGTAAACATGAGAGAGAATTTTTTTATTTTTTTAAAGTTAAAACATTTGCATAAGCACAAGAATAAAGTACAACTTTTCAAGATAAATTCAAACTTGAATTCACATGTAATCATAACTAGAATCAAGCTAATTCCTTACAATATTCATTTATATCACATAAAATAAATTTGGCATAAAGAATAGTTTTACCGCATAGGTTTTTTTTTCTATCATAAGCCAGAACATGGAGTTCACTGCATCCGGAATGTCGATCTCTATCTTCACAAGTCTCATAGAGTCTACTGCTACAGAGGGAGAGCATCATCCAAGTGCTTTTCCTCCAACCACGGACTCAAGTGGTCCCCCGCGCACTTCCAAACTGGAAGTAACCCAGCCCTTCTCAAAGAGTATAGATATGAGGAACTGCCAAGTTTCACCATCTGAGTCCTAGTGATGTGTACTACAAAACTCAATCAACCATACAACTCTAGATCCCTTCTAGCTAAGTATGATCATTCTGATTGGTCGATCCATCTAGACACACACCTATGACTTGTCTTAGAAACTATCTCATCCTATAGTTTTTCTTACTTTATTTGGTACTCTAGACTCAAACTAGTCATCATAGAAAATCCATTCTAGCCAATCTGACTTAGAACTAATCCTTAATCTAGGATATTCATTCAATGTAAAGATTTAGGTATGTCAACCCTTTTAAAAGTCCCTTATTGCATCCTTGCAATATCTAGGGTTTATGACTTCCTGTCATTTTACTCTCAAGATTCAATACCCAACATCTTGATGCGTTAAATCGAGTTTCAACATTATCGTAGAATCTCTTAAGGTATTATAAAGACTTCCTATCTTGTTCTATGGTTTTCCTCGACCTTTCTCTGTCAAACAGTATATATATGTACAATGTCATATCCGACATAACCATTATAGATTTCCTATATCCTTCTTGTTCCAATTCTAGGGTTTAGTTTCTCTAACCCAATACATGGAAATATCAAACATCCTTGATTTTCCAAAGGTAATAACATAAGTGTAATTAATCATAAGAACAAATTGCTTCTAGTCTTTCCTAGACCACTTGACATTGTTTGAGTTCACATTTTACATACATGAATAAACATAGTATTCAATCTATTTCTTTACCAATATAATATCTAAAAGAATACTATCATTTCATATCAATAGTCTTGATCTAAGTCAATCTTCCAACACAAGTTAGGTTTCACCTTCTCACCCACTCTTAGGTGTCTTTAGCCATATGGATAACACCATGTCATCATCAAGACGTACATAAGGTTATAAAAATTATATAGACATCCTTTTCAAATACCCCACCAAGGTGTTTCCTATAAGGAATATATCGAGGAAGGAAAGTGGTTTTTCCTTTCCAAGGACCTGATTATTAATACAAAGTCACTCAACAAGTAGTTAATAAAAGAACTCAAGAATAGTTATACATTACTCAAGTAAGCATTCTTGATAGAAAATCTAGGACTTAGTTGTGCTTCAGTCCTTTCTTCCACTTATTTACTTCTCAATTAGTCAAGCTTGGTTCACTACCAACCACGAAACTATGGTTTGATATTACCCTTTAAATAATAATAAAAAAAAGAATCTCATAATAAGCAATGATGGTTCCATGCTGCATTCCCAGCCATATCTATGCCAAGAAGGGTTTGAGGGTAACATACCCCGACTACCTTTTAAGCATCTAAATCACTCTAGAACAATCAAGAATTAAGCTTTCTCGTTGTCGACATTCTAAATAAATCTCGCAAAGATTCATGCATGAAGTGGTTTATAGTCAAGACTGCCCCACTACAGGTTTTCATAATCATTGTTGTTACAATGTATACGTATATACAAGGATAAGGCTATATCCATTCTAAGAGAAGAAAGATTGCTTTACTTACCGTGTACGCAATAACCCCTGTCATCTCTCAACTATTCTGAATTCAAGCTTGTAGTTAATATGGATGCAACAAGAATTTGGCTTAAGCCTCCATGCTAAGGAAATCTTTGCTTCAGCTTCTTACTCTTTTAATACCTCCAACGTAGACAGTGCCATTAATCTTTGGTCATCATTCAATAGTTCCTAGTGCACTTAAGAAGTGGTTTCTACCTAGAATCTGGCTCATATGTACTATGCCATTTCACCATCTAGCAGTCGGAATTGACCCTTGCCAATCAACACTCCTTATCATTATCCAGAGACTTGATGGGTGTTTGTACAATCTTCTTTGGGATACCAAGTAGCAGTTTTTAGAGAGAGTTGTTTGGCCTCGCTTCCACTCAGGCTCAATATTCTGCACAATATACATGCATCACGTGAGTGTATGGGAAGATAGTGTTAGATCCCACAACCTTTTTCCAGCATCCATTCTACCAGCGCCCAAAATGGGAGCTTTCCAACCGGGTATCACATCCATTTAAGCATAAAGGATGTATATATTTTGTCTGAATTTATATCTATCACTGTTTTGGTAGGTACGTATGCCAAAGTGTGGACACATAGACCAGGCACGTGAACTGTTGATAGAATGCCTTAAAGAAAAGTGATCTTCTGAGATTGTAGTCCCTACGTGATATGTACCAAAAACAAACTTATTGAAGATGATTTTTTCCACCTTCAAGCGAATGACCTCCACCCTTGTAAAACAACTTCCGCCCCCCAAAAATCCCCTTCAATACCAAAGATAATCTTCATCCTAATTCGCATGCCTATTTTTGAGGAAACTACCACCCTTAACCAAGGTGGCGTGAGTGGTATCTCCCATTCGGACAACTACCATGATCTTGGCTCGCACAAGCATGACACCTGCAAGGTCTCTCACCTCCCTCCCCCAAAGAACTTGATTTTGATTAATGCTTAAATAGTCTTCAAGATAACAACTATCTCCCGCATGAGAAGGAGATTGCCACAATGTGGAACCAATAGTCTTTCCATAATCTACTCGCGCCATCATTGGATAAGATAAGTGCGGTCTAATATGCCCCCCACCCAAAAGAATTGAAAACATAAACCATAATCCATTGCTACTATCAACCATTATATCGCTGCTTATTAAAGCTTAACCTATATTGAAGTATCACTTAAACCATTTTGCCTTAGATATGCATGTCGAAGTTTAAGCATGCCTTTCATTGATATTAGCATAAGGTATTAACTATATATATAACTGCCACCTCATAATGCTACGTCGTGGCCTAAGGGATCAGTGTAAGGCATATAAACTATGCAATTTTATATAAACATAAAAGTTAAAGCCATTACCAAAGATTCTACGAGTTGAACCATTTTGTCAAAGCAACATTACTCTTCTTTAAATAAAAGTTGGATCCTGACATTTAACTCTCGACTTATGCAGTCATTGCCAATTTTCAACATATAATTTAACATAATAATACTTCAAGAAATAATAACATCATGGAAACTATTGACGACATAGATCGTTACATCGTCTAACCAGTATATTCGTCAAATGAACGAATTCAACGATGATCATAAATGATCAACGTCCATATGTAATATCATAATGAGAGTCATTAAGTTAAAGCATTTAAAGATTGAACATATATAGATGACAATCATTTAGAAATTAAGAGTTGGTAATACAATCTTACACGATCGATGACGTTGATCTTATGTCGTCTCTCGGGCGTATTCACTCCTTAAAACAAACTCAAGGATGATCATCAAAAAGACTTCGCAATTGAGGTCACAACGTTAACTTGTTTACGACCTAAGAAGCGACATGCTTGATAGAAAATTGTCTCTGTCGCAAAACAACTAATGTTCAACCTTGACGACGTCACTATCCCCAAAACGACTAGGCTGACATTAGGCAACTAGAATAGACTTAATATGGTGACAACCTCTTCTATTCCTTGTATCTATTCCCTTCTCTTTGATGATGCTCTCCCTCCCTTTCACGGAGGGCGGAAACCTATTTCCTGAATGCAACTTGCAATCAACAACACAAGATTAGTGTTTCAGTAATCATTTTCATAATCCTTATGAGATCATCACATCTTGACAACTTTTAAGCACATGTCAAATTTTAGTCAAATAAACATGACTCATGAAAACATTGATTTTTCTAGCCATTTTAACTAAACATCAAATCATTGAACATGCATAATCATCTACTAATTACTTCAAAGTAAAAAGTAAAACATAGTTAAAGCTAGGGGTGTAATAGTTGGAATGAAAAATTGCACTTTGTTTACATATTCTTGTTAACAACACTTTTTCTCCTTTTGCATTATTTTACTATTCGACCCAAAACATGACCTTACATGTAAAAAGAAACATTACATCTACCTAGACCTCATTTTTCATCATTGACAATTGCTTAACATGGTTGGCATCATTTACAATATGGATCAATAAGACACCAAACTTACCATTTACATTAGTCATGCTCTTCTTAGACCTTATTAAGAGAAAATAGACTCAAGACAGCCTTACCAACCTACTGGTTACCCATCAAACGTGCAAAGGATCAAATTTCAAATTTCTTGTCAATAAGGTGTAGGTTCTCCTGTACCATACACCCAGGCTTAAAAAGATTGATGCCCCATGAATGACAGTAGCAACTTGTTCTTGTCTTCCTTTTATCAACTTCATGTCCTCCATAGGCTTCCTCAATTGAAATTCTCCTCCATGGTGGCGTGTATGCTATTATTTTCTCATAATTTTCTTTTTCCTCTCTTTGCCTCAGCTTGTCTTCTTCCAATAGATCTACTCCATATCCCTGAACTCTGTTTACACCTGCAAAAGGCACCTTTATTGTCCCTAGACTTGCACACAAAATAATACAACACATACCTTTACCTTTTTCCACCACTGCTTTGTTCTTGTCAAGTCCATCAATCTCAGAAAACTCTGTCTTGAAAGTGTCAAACTGCCCTCCAATCTTATTCACTGTTATAGGACAACTCAAAGTCACCACAAGGATGGTGTCACCACCCTTACTCTCAACCTGCATTTGCGCATTAGCCTTTCCTTGACCTGTTTGTGGCATCAACATGATGTCCTCATTCTTCAAAACTAAAACACACTTCCTTTGATCTGTTTCAGACTTAGGCATGAGTTCTTCCTCTTTAAAATCCTAACTGTCCTAGCATCATTTTTTTGTGCTTTTCCTACTGCCCTAACACCATAATCCTGCTCCATACCTACAAATACACCAGTCTCGTTGTCCTCAGCCCTTAAAGTCTCTGTTTTTCCAAAAATGACAACCTTAGACTTACCCTTATCTCTTTCACTTTCGTGCAAAGGAGTTAGCTTAAAGCTCTTGTCATCCTTCTTGATAGTATAGGTGTTTTCTCTACCATCATACATAGACCTTATGTCAAATTTCCATCGTCTTCCCAATAGAAAATGGAAACAATCCATTTGTAGCACATCACATAAGACCCTATCCTTGTACTCCCCAATCTGAAAATCTACATATGCTTGTTCATTCACCATTAGAGTTTGACTATCATTCATCCAAGAATATTTACATATGGTGCTACATGAGGTATTTTCTCTAGTTTCAACTTATCTACGATATCCCTAGACACCATGTTATCTTGAGAACTTGATTCAATGACTACTTGACATACCTTACTTCTACACTTGCATGAAGTTTTGAATAGACTCCTTCTTTGACTTATGTCTTCCTCCTTAGGTTCCTGCAACAAAGTTCTTCTTATCATAAGTGCTTCTCCCACCTTTGGGTATGCAGGAGTACTTGAACTTTCACATTGTTCCTCTTGGACCAGTTGTGTTCTTCTTTCACTCTTCCTATCACCACTTGATGTTGAACCTTAGTTTTGAGGACACTTGAAAGATGGGTGTCCAAATTCATTGCATCTATAACACCTACCTAAAAATTCATTGAAATCTCTCCTTTTCCTAATGTTTGTCTTTCCACCTCTCCATCCTCCTCTTGCTTCAAGTGCTTGTTCTTTGTTCTTATCAGCATCTTTAAGGTCTTCTCTGGTCTACCTTGATGTTGAAGTTGTACCTCTGCCCTTAGAAGTGCTTCCTCTTCCTCTTGCTGCCTTCTCTTGTCCCTCTTGATTTTTTCTTCAATCTTAACAACCATTTGAAAACATTCCTCCATTTTTTTTGGTGCCAACACATTAATCTCATCTTGAATATTATATCTTAGACCATTGAGATACCTAGCCACTTTCTCTTCTTCATCTTCTTCATGTTTTTCTCTTATACTTAACCTATAAAACTCTTCAGTATATGTTTGCACATCTAGATCCTTTTGCCTAAGATTTTGAAGTGTTTTAAGCAATTGAAAATTATAATCTTTAGGAAGGATGTTACCTTTGATTTTTGTCTTCATTATCTCCCAAGAAGTGATCTTGTTCTTTCCTTGTTTCTCCCTCTCATCTTGCACAAAATTCCACCACAACAAGGCATGTCCCTTCAACTTAGGTTTTTCCTTCTTCACCTACCTCCTCACTTTCAAATTAGTTCTCCAAAGCCCCTATCCAATCCAAGATCTCTTCTCCATCTAATTTTCCCCCATACATAGGCACATCCATTTTGTCATGTCCATCCTTCTTCACAACTTTCAAAAGCTTCATCATCCTTACATCTTCTGGATCCATCTCCTCTTCATCACTAGTGGATTCTTCCTTTGTTTCACTCTCCTCCAAGAGAGCCCTAACTTTAGCCTTCAACATAACAATTTCCCTCTCCAATGCTTCTATTTTCTTAGCTTGGTTGTCAATTTTTTTTGCAATAACACTTCCATTAGAAGGAAAATGTTTTCATTCCTCCAAGTACACCTTCTCCTTGCACACAAACTCTTAACCTTCTTTCAAAAGAGACCTACTCCCTTGCTCTGATACCACTTTGATGCAGAATAGGTGGTAGAATTCACTCCATTCAACTCAAAATGACCTGACACAACCCAATAAATCAACCTTTGATCACTCAAACCCCAATCTCTCCTAGACTCATTCAAAAGGCTTCTAGCCCCCACAACACAACCATGGATGAAACTCTTGAAGAATGTCATATAAAGACCTACAAAAAATCAATAGAGACCTACCACAGTCCCAATACAAGATCCCACAAGACTTCTTCATGTCAACATTGAGAAACATAAACTGACCTTGTGAAGGCTACTAGAATTAGCCCTGTTTTACAAACAAAATACCCACAAAACACCTTGCACTCACAAAAACTCTTTAGAAAGTCTTAAATTGTGATCCAAAACTACAAATTCTCTGACCAATTCACCACTAAAAGTTTTCTAGGGTGCTACTACAACAAACCCTCCAAATACACACAAAAAAACTAGGGTTTAATGAAACTCTATATCCCACACCTTCTCAAACCTCAAAAATACTTCTAACACTTTGGAATTACCCTGAACATGCTCAATAATTCAAGAGAAATGACCTCCCACTCAGATTTCACCAAACCCTAGACTAAAACCTCTACTTTCATGCATTTTTCCACACAAAACCAACAGGGCAGCAATCCTAACGCCTCCATTTGTCTTTCCTTCAACACGAAACCATGCTCACACTCTAAACAGACTCTAACATGCCATTCCACTGAGTTACAATTGATGACAATGGGTGGAATGGCTCAAAGAAACATAATTTCTTACAAACCCTTAAAATAGGGTATACTTGGCCTATTTTGAGAAAAATAGTATTAAAAACTCCAAATTCACTTTGATCTTCCCAAACAAAATGAAAATCACAGTGTATTCATGCCACTATTGAAAAACATGAAGATTTTTAACCACCTTGTGGCTGTACAGTCCGTATAGGCTTGGAAATGAAGAAAATTACAAAAAAAAAATCGAAAAACAATAAGGAACTTTATTAATTCTTCTTCAAAAACCACCAACCAAAATTTACAATGATATTCCACACCTTCTTAAAGGTTTATTCAGCCAAGACAACTGACACAACAACCTTTAACTAAATTTTGAACCCCCTTATGATCGTTGGAATGCAAAAATACACTTGTTTACATATTCTTGTTAACAACACTTTTGCTCCTTTTGCATTATTTTACTATTCGACCCTCCTAGAAATCTAAAACATTTGTGATGGTCTATTTAGAACTTATTGGACCCAAAACATGAACTTACACTTAAAAAGCAACATTACATCTACCTATACCTCATCTGTCATCATTGACAATAGCTTAACATGGTTGGCATCATTTACAATATGGATCAATAAGACACCAAAGTTACCATTTACATCAAGCATGGTCTTCTTAGACCTTATTAAGAGAAAATACACACAAGACACCCCTACCAACCTATTGATCACCCATAAAACCTGCAAAGGATCAAATTTCTTGTCAATAAAGTGTAGGTGCTCCTACACTAGAAGGATATTACACCCAATGTTGTCAACAAAGTGAAAAAGACATTGTATAAAGTAAGAAGACTGCACCATGAACCATGAAAAGAAAAGAATGCAAAAGAATAATGCCAATGTATGCCCCTAGTTTAAAGAAATTACTAAACACCATGTTGTGAGAAATTACTTTAAAGTAGCAAATGATAAATGGAAGCAGAAAAGAAAGAAATGAGAGCTAACTTGGAAAGCCCTATGCCATGTGAAAGAAAAAGAAAAGAGAGGGGTTGCCCCCAAAATGAAAGCACCACACACATAAGGGATCTATGGATTTGGGGTCAATATGTTCTTGCTGCAATATTTTTAGAGAGCTTAGAACTGTTATCATTCCCAAAATACACAGAACTGGAAGAGTGAAAAAAAGAGAGCAAAAACAAAGAAAAACCTTTTGGGTCAATATGGAAGAGACATAAATGTCTCAATGCCTTGCATCATCCCAAAAAGGAAAACACAAGACAAATGAAAAAGAGATAAAGAAAAAGCAAAGGAAAATCCTTTTGGGTCAACATGGAAGAGACATAAATGTCTTGACGCCTTGCGTCATCCACAAGACAAATGACAAATATGAAAAGAGAAACGTAAAAGATTGACAACATAGAGAAGAATGAAGGTACAAATAGAAAAGGAAAGATGCAAAATGTTAGGAAGGCACATGCGAGTCAACCTAAAGTAGGTCGTTCGCATTCCAATCTTAGTCTATATAAATGAAAGCTAGACAACTAGCCCAAGGGACAACAACAAATGCATTACGAGGAAAATGCTATCTAATTCTTGCCCCCATTGAGTGCAAGACAAGAATGAGATGAGGTAGGTGATGAGGGAGATCATTTAATAGTGAGAATGCAAGATTCTACAACTATTACATGACAAGGGGTGGAAAAGGGCTATGTTATGCAATCACTCGATGGCAATCATTGCCATCAAAGTGAATTTTTTTCAATACTAATTTGAATGCACGACACTCATCAATACTATGTCCAAGAGTTGTGTGGTATTGACGATGTGGAACTTTTTCATCTTTAGGATATAGTATTAGCATGTCTTTCATTGGTGGTAATGTTATTAGTTCTTTGTTCAAAAGCAAATGTAGTTTTCTTTCACTTTCAGGTGGTGGATAGGGGAACTTTAGTTTTTGTAGTTTGTAGGGTCTCTTGCACTTGCTAGATTCACCAATTTCTTGAGTTGGATATTGAGGAGGACCTAAGGTGACCCTATCATCCTTGTCATTGTTATGAGTCATTAGTTGTTCTTTAGGAAGTACATTCATATTCGGAGAAGGATCTAAGACAACTATACCATCACTACGAAGCCTTAGGTATTCTTTAGGAGCGCTTATTTTGAGAGGGGGATCTTGATATCCTATACCTTTTGTGTTTTCAGTTGGTATTTGTTCCAATAATTGATGAATTTGATGTTCACTTGTATCGCATCCTTGTGTACTCAAGATTGTGAATCCTTTTCCATATGTCTCTTCTAGATTGATGGGAGTGTTTGTTACTTTGTTACCACAAAATGGTTGACTGTTTGCTTGCTTAGAGGAACTAGGTTCACCTATTGTAGGGAAATTAGGTTCAGCTTTTGTTTTAGTTTTAGGATGTAAGTAACCAAACATCTAAAGAGGTGGTATTGTAGGGGGGGTTGGTTGTTTCATGGATGGATAAAAGGATGCATTGGATTCAAGGTTGTTAAGACAATCGTTTAGGAATGTATTCATGTTGTCATCGTATTCTCCATTGATGTCAACATCACGAGGAGGACATGCATTAGGAGTTGAAGGAGCATAAGTTTGTTCCATTTCATTAGGATCATTTCCAAAAGTACAACTTGACACATCCACTAAGGACTTTAAGGACATCAAAAGCTTACCAAAGCATATATCCATGATGAAAATTTTAGATTCTAAACAATGTGAAATGAAATGCTCTATGTGCAATTTTGAATTTAAGCAATACACAAGATGAACTAATGTAGACTAGGTGCAATCAATTCAATGAAACAAAAGATCTGTAAACTAAATCAGAAAGATAACAACAACAAACAAGAACTTAGAAACAAAATTTTAAATGCCAGAAAATGCATTGCATAATATGCACTAGGACTGATTCACCCAAGGTGACGCATGAGTCCCAATGAGATTTTTTTTCTAAATTTCATAAACTTTCAGTTGAATTTTATGCTTTTTATGTTTTATGATCTTTATATTTAATGCAAATGTAGATTTTTTTTATTTTTAGTGAAATGAGATGCAAAAAAGCAAGCTACATGAGCTTTCACTAATACAAAATTAGAAACCCTAGAATACAAATTAACTAATCCAAACCCTAATGCAATGTTAATGCAAGCAAGATCTAGGATGATAATGCACTCCAAATCATAATTTTAATGTTCTAAATGTAGGTTCACTAAAATGAAAGGTGGAAAATTGTTTCGCTTTATTTCTAGGGTTTAGGACCTAGAAGAAGGGCAATCTTCACTAACTTTCATTCAAGAACAAACCCTTGAGATCTCAATGCAAAGGAGAAAGAGATCTTGCAAGAGGGATGTTCTAGGGGCTAAATGAAAACTAATAAGGGGTTCACCACCAATTAAGACCTTGGAAAGATAAATGAAATGCAAGATGAAACACTAAACCCTGATTCAATGCAATGACCTACAAAAGGTCCTAGGAAAGTGAATGAAAAAACACAAAAACTACAAAATAGAATGTGTGCACCTGGGAATCTAGAGATGGCTAGATGGAAGTCTAAACACTAAAAAAATTGAATTTAATGTTGAATCTGACTCATTCACCAAGCTGGGCGAATCAATCTAGAATCTAGATTTCTATGCAGGAACATGAATCTACCAAAAGGGTATCTGAATCTACAAAAATCTAAATTTTGACTGAAACTGGGACTCATTCGCCAGAAGTGGTGAATCAGTCTAGGTTGGGTTTTCTAAAGCTTCAAAGTTTGAACTTGATTTTCTCTATTTGCTCAGTCTACCTCTTAAAGTTTTTGGATCTAAAACCATGATTTGGAACTTGTAGGTGTTCTCCAATGTTCTCCAAGGCTTGATGACAACTTTGACAACTTTAAATGATTTGACAACTTTCATCAAATCTTGCTCCTTAGAAAATTTGCAATCTAGACTTGCAAATCACACACAAAGGAAAGGGAAAAATGTTGTTGGGTTAGTGGATAGGGGTTTTCCTTGGTCAAACCCCTTGTTGGTAATCAAACCTTGAAATAGAATGAAATAGTAATGGAGAATGATGAATGAACAAAATATGATGTTGCAACTCACCAAACCCTAGCAATGAAGTGTTGTAAAAATCTATGAGATGGATCCGAGGGATGTAGATCTTGACTCTTGCTTGAATAGGATAGATCTTGATTTGAATGCTAGATTGAATCACAAAATCCTACATCACAATTGTTAGCTCCAAAACAAACATGATGCATGAAGTCCTTGACATGATGATTGATGCTTGAATGCTACTCTATAATTCTTGATAATAAACTCTTGAAGACTCTTGATTACTCTTGTGAATGCTTGAATGCTCTTGTGAACTCAAACTTGCTATTAGAATGCTCATTCAACTTGCTAGGTGTTAAATGAGTGAAAGAAGTTCTTGTATTTATACTCTTGATTATACAAGAATTCTCAAAATTACAACACTATAAGCCGACATCAAATCTAGGAGGATAAAATATCGCCAAGAATTTGAATTGATTTTTATTTTGGGCCACACGGGACTCATTCGCCCAAGGTGGTGAATGAGTCCCACTAGGCCTAAATTTTGGAACCATTTTTAAAAATGCTTAGAAATGTGTGAAACTAGGTTCGGGACCAAAAAATGTAGGTGGGACTCATTTTCCCAAGGTGGTGAATGAGTCCCAAATCACTAAATTTGGGCCATTCGAGCCTGAAACACCTGAATTATGATTAGGCAATGATTGGTGTTAGGATTATCCTTGAAAATATGTAATAAATGAGGCTTGTGGATGCAAAATAGGGCCAATTAAATCATAAGAAAGACCAATTATTAATGACAACTCCAGAAAAGTGTGAAAGTGTGTTACAACACTTCACAACACTTTAGCAAGGTACCATTTAAATGCATTAGTTCACAAGGGCCTGAGACCTAATGTGAATGTGTCAACCATATTATAGCACTAAATCAAGGCAACTTTAAGTTCAATTTAGCAAGGAGGGCTCAAACAAGTGTGAAAATGTCCCGACGACAATTTTTGACACTATAGATGCTTCCGGTTGGTTTTCAAATTTGTATATCTCCTTGCTCTATAAAATCTTGTATAAGATTTTTCAGTTGGAAGCAGGTGGAGGTCTTGTGCCCTTTTATTTTGTGGTACTGACAGATTACGTTGTCATTTTATCAGGCTAGTTTGAATGGCCTTGGCCGATAGTGTCTGATCTCTGGCAATTAGATAACTTTATTTTGCAACAATTTCTTTAAAACTGCCTCAATTAGATCTACTAAAGGAGTATAGTTTCTCTTGGGTAGAGGAGCCCTAGGAGGACCTAGTGGTGCATTGTTTTGGTTTGCATTGGTAGTAGGTTCCTCCTTATGCGATGTTTTAGTGGTGTCTATCACTTTAGGTCCTTTCAAATTTAACATAGGATGAGGTTTGTTGATGAATTTTGTGTCTACTACATCATCATTTGTCACGTTTTTATTCCATGACCAAAAAAATTTCTCGTTTGGTTTAGAAGTAGAAGAATATTTATTCTCCTTAAAAAATTTCACAAGCCCTTTAGCAATAAGGGCTTTTTCGATGGAAATTCCCTTTTGTATCACTTCTTCAAATTTGCTATAGCAATGGATTTGCAAGTTAAAAATTACCTCCTTGTTGAGGTTTCCTACAAAAATTTAGACTAGTTTCTTTTCTCGTATGTCGCATGCACATTTTCTAACTATACTTTTTCATGTTTGTAAATATGACATGAAGGTCTCGCCATCTTCCTACTTTTTGGCACATAGATGGGTAATGTCAATGTCAACTGATATGTTATATGAAAAATGTGTGATGAACTTGTCCATTAGTTCACCCCATGTTTGTATACTAGATAGTAAGTGTTCAAACTAGACAAGGGATTTCCCTCCTAGACTTTGTGGAAATAGCCTCTTGAGGTAAGTATGCTCATGTGCTACATCTAAGGATATAGTGTGGAACTCCCATATGTGCTCGACAAGGTCTCCCTTTACTTTATATTTCTCGTATTTGGGAATGATGAAATTTGTAGGAAAGGGAGGCATATGAATGCTCCTATCAAAGGGGTAAAGACACAAGTCTTCTACCGAATATTTTTTTCAAGTACCAGTTACATGGATATTTGACATTTGGTTTTGTAATGATTGTAACTATTGTGCCATTAAGTCCATATGCGACAGGTTTTTTGGAATGACAGTGGGTGTGATGTATTGAGGGGAATCTTGTGATGGGTTCCCAAAGGTGTTTGTGTTATGTAGTGGATTGGATCCATGTATATTTTGACTTTGATACATGGGTGGATTTTGATGGTTAAATGGTGAGGTGTTTGTGGGGTTTTAAGTGAATGAAAAGGATGGTGGAGGAACATTGACACTAGTTGTAAATAACATACCAAGATAGTTAGGTTTCTTAACACCAGTTGTGTATGCAGAACCATGATAGTTTGGTTGCTGTGTTGGGTTTTGAGAACACCTGAATGTAGTTTGTGAACCAAGATGATTTGGTTGCGGTGGAGGTGAGGGTTGGTTGAACCCAAATGTATACCCAAAACCTTGACTGTATGGTTACTGTGTATGTGAGGGTTTCTAAAACCCAAATGATGAGGAAAAACCTAGATTATTAGGTTGTTATTAAGGTGAGGGTTGATTAAACCCAAATATTGAATGTGAACCCCGATTGTTGGGTTCTGGTTGTGGTGAAGTGAAAGTGGGACATGTACCAAAAAAGGATCGATTCTTTTGAGTAGTGGAGATGGTTTCCACTTGTGGTCCTATGTATGACATGGATTTTTATTTCAAATTTTGTTGGGTGTATTCAAAAGAGTGGTTTTTTGGGTTGCAGTCATGGTATGAGTTGGTGTTGTAGTGGTGGATGTAGAGGCTAATGGGTTTGCCATGGATTTTAGTTTTTGAAGGTGTAATGTTCACAATGGATGTTGTGTGTGTTTTTTTTATAGGCGACATGTCTGTATTCCACTGTGATATGGGGGTGTAGCACTAGGTACTAATGATGGTGGTGTTTCTAACCATTTTGATGCTACATTAGGCACTTCCTCAATGACTGTGGACACATAAAAGTACGAAGGGAGCTTAGCTCCATGTTGTGCTAATGACAAGAAGAACTTATTTGGGTTTTCTTTGACCATTTCGTTGATAATCCTCAAGATCCTAGGATCTTAAGATGCAGTCTCAATTTATTCTTGTGTAAGATTATCATTTATTTCCTCTATAGTGTATTGTCACCAAGAAGGTTAGAGTTATGATTTTGTGTATTGAAGTGACCATCCAAATTTTTTCCTAAGTTCATATCACTAGTGGGGTTGTACAAAGGATGGGAAGATGAATCCATCTTTTTCCTCTTGATTTGGGATCATGTAAGAACCATAAAAGTGATATATATTTTTTAAGTTACCCCTTTTTTTCTAAGTTTGTTTGATTTTTTATTTTGTTTTGTGATTTTTTTTATATGAATGCACCTAAAATGAGTCTACTTTATGTTTTTGGTACTTTTCTATTTTTGTGATTTTTTTTGGTTTTTTGGAAATGATGCAAAACTATGTTTTTGTGATTTTTTCCTTGACAAATTTGTGACTAAAATGCAAAAGACTTTGGTGTTACCTTGACCTATGACCTTAAGAAAATGAAAATATTTTGGAAAGTTTCCTAGTTGTGTTCAGACTATTGTGACCATGTGTAAGAAATCTAAAAACCTCCAAGTGGAATGATGCATGGATTTTTATAATGGATCTTGATTATCTTCTCGATTCAAAATTTTTATTTTGGTCATGTTTGGATCCATGTAAGTGGATGCATATATACCTTTTTGGAACATATTAAAGTTCCCCTAGAAGCCACGCTCACTAGGAAATGTGTATACAAAATATATGAAAGATCTGATCCATCTTCATCTTCATATTCAGCTCGATCTCTATCTTGCCCTCTATGTATCTCCTCCATCTCTAACTCCTTACCTCTCCCCACATCTCTCTCTTCCCCCTCTATCTTTCCCACTATATCTATCTCTTTATATCTCCCTCTTTCTATCCCTATCTCTCCCTCTCTCCCTCAATATCTTATTTATATATGTCTCTCCCTCTCTATCTCTCTCTCTCTCATCACACACACACACACACACACACACACACACTCTCTCTCTCTCTCTCTCTCTCTCTTCATATTTCTTCATCCCTATCTCTATCTCTATATCTCACTCTCACACACATGTAATCCTTGTTTCTCCTTTCCCATCTCTATCTTTATCTCTCTGTCTCTCCTCCCTTTCTCAATCTCTCTCTCGCTATCTATATTACTTTCCTCTATCTCTACCTCTCTCTCTCTCTCTCTCCCCATATAACTATCTTCCTCATTCTCTCTCCATCTATCCTCTTTTCTCTCTCCCTCTCTCCATCTCTATTTATCTATAGTTACTTCTCTTCATTTGTCTATCTCTTACTCTTTATCTCCCTCTCCCCATCTCTTTATATATTCTTATATCTTTATCTCCCTCTTCTTCTTCATTTATATATTTATATCTCTTCATCAATGTCTCTCTATCTCTGTCTATCTTTATCTCTCCCTCTAGGTCTATCTCTATCTCTCTATCTACTTATCTACCTCTTCCTCTCTTGATCTATCTTCATCTTTACCTTTATCTTCCTCTCTCCCACTCTATCTCTAGACATGTCTCCTCTTTATCCATCCATATCTCTCCATTTCTCTCCCTCTCCCTCTTCCTAGACCTCTATATTTATCTCTCTTTTCCTCTCTCTATCTCTCCATATTTATTCTTCCATCTATCCCTTTGTCTCTATCTCATTATTTCTCCATCTCTCTACCCCTATAGCTCTCCCTCTCTCTATATCACTTTATATATATCTTTATTTTTATCTCTTCCTCTGTCATTCTCTCCCACTCTATGTATTTATCTCTTCCATATTTGTCTATCCATCTATCCTCTCTCTTTATATCTCCCTCTCCTTCTCCATCTCCATTTTTGTCTCTATCTCTATCTCCCTCTACTTCATATCCCTCTCCCTCTCCTTCTCTATATCTATCTCTATCTCTATCTCTATCTTCCTCTCTATCTTTATCTCCTTCTCCCCCCCCCCTCTCTCTCTCTCTCTCCCTCTTTCTATCCATCTCTACCTATTGCAAACATAACATGAGCCTATTGGTAATGGATTCTGATTATCTTCATGATTCAGAGTTTTTTTTAGTTGTATTTTGCTCCTTGTAAGTGGATGCATAGTTGATTTGAAGCTATCACTTCTCCATTGAGACCTTTGTTGCACAAACAACATCATTTGCTAAATTTCCTACCAATTGAACTCATGTACTACACAAATGTATGCAAAAAATAGACCAAAATTTTCCTTAATTGACCTTCCACACCTCTTCGGCGTACCCATTACACAAGAAGGTGCAATTGCTAGTAATAATAAGTGTTAACTAATGGAATGAAATAAAATTAGACACATCTAAATTTTTTCCTTAAAGAAATTAGATATCATCCGATTTTAAAATATTTGCAACAAATTTAAACCATAAAGAAATGCAAATGAAAAAGAAAAGTTGCCATCAAATTGGCAAAAAACACTCCAAATGGAAATAGAATGTTCCTTCCCAATTGAAAAATAAATATTTATCTAGATTTTACATGATAAGTGAGATTTTGGATGCTTTCATCTGCTACTTTGGAAGCTTTTACCACTGATTTACCATTAAACAACAGCTGATTTACCATTATACCACAGATGAAACTTGTTTTCTGATAACTCAATAATTGTTTGTGGACATAAGACTTATTTCAGACTCAAATCTCACACTATACATAACCCATCGACTAAAAATAACCATTCAAAAAATTGAATGCTAAAAACTCGGGGTGGGCGTCGGGAGAAAGTAGGGGTAAGGATTGGAGGTCGGTGTGTGGGCACAAAATCTATGACATACAAATGTCACCATCAGCCGCATTTTAATCATACAAAATCTTCGCCCACAACTCCCACGGACTCCAAAGCTGTGGCATTCCAATGAAGAGATAATCCGGTTCAACAGTAAAAAGCACGTTCCTACATCGCATTTACTGATTGACCATTCATTGTTATATATAATAGTTTTTTCGATACAGTGAGCTGTGTGGGCAGTATTTGATTATTCTCGTTTTACCAACTTACCAATACCAGACAAATTGGTATGCCTGTAACTGACTTTCACAGGCAGTCTTTGCTTAAATACACTCTGCCATTGAAAATTATCGTTTAACAAGACAGAGATTCAATTTCAGACTGCCATATATTTTAGAGTTGGTTCTTTCATGGCATCCTTATTTAGATTCTTAGAGAAGTTCTACGTTGAATTTTGAAGGCGATGTCAATAATTAATGTTTTCTGTTTTTTGTTTAAATTTAAGTAAAGAAAGTGTTCTTTTGTAAATTTTTAATTATAAATAAAGGAATAGAACACTCACTGTTTGGAAATAAACAACAATTATATATTACCAAAAATATCATATGATTTCACAATTTTTTTTTTGAACATTTACTTTCAATTTTTTTTTAATTTTTTTGTGATTGATACAAATTTAAAATGGCTGTTTCAAAAAATTAAATATGCCTGAGATCATCAACTCTACAAATAATTTCTAAATAAATTTTGATCAAAATAAATTAAGCAACCCATGAAAACCTGCCCTAAACTATGAAAATAATCATTTTGGATATTCTGGGGCTTTCTCTGAGCTATCTTATCTTGTTGGAAAGTATGCGTGAACAATATGGAATGCATGTAATGAATGGGCTTGTGGGTCGGAAGAGCAAGTAAACAAATGGGTGTTAATATGAGTAACAGTCAAACCAATTGACACGTGAAACAATGGACATTCCTCATTTTTCTGCATTTTGAGGAGGACCATTACAGACGAACACGTTGAATAAGACGTAGAGGTGGTTTTCTGGTTTGGAAGATTATTATCCATCAATTTCGTCGAAGGCGTGTATGAATAATCCGTTTATTTCGGAGATTTCGACGTCCATTTTTTTGTTTTGAAGCGTTGGACTTTGATATACAGCACTGTATCTTTCAGCGGTCATTTCGCTTCATTAACAGACAAAACTATTTGATGAAAGAAAGGTTTTTGAATGTATCTTTTTATAAAATTAATTTGTGATGTGTGAAATTGATTTATAAAGGTGTGTATTTAAAGCATAATTTGTTTTTGCTTTTTTAATAATTAAATTTGTCAAGTGGTGTTCAAAGATAATATTTTGGAGTTTGTTGATTTAATATATGAAGGAATTCTCTTAGGTCAAAATTATTTTTGAGGGTTAGATTGATGATGATGAAAGAGATTGAAAATAGTATATGTAAATATGCATGATGATGTAGATCTGGTTTTTTACTATACTACTAACCCTAATGTGAAGAAATAAATTACTAATCCTAAAATACTATGATGTGTAATAGCTCTACACTATCATTCAGATATAATTGAATGATAATTAATATAAACAAACATATTTGAAAAACAAAGATAAGAGAATGAAACCTAATAGAAAATATAGGAAGTACTTAGATTTTTTTTACATGTAATGTTAAATAATTTACTCTTTAATATTGGTCTTGTAGTATCCTATGATAGATGAATTGTAATCCATAAATGATAACAAAATAGTAGTCAAACAATAGAATTTATTTGATACAAATAATTTTGTTGATGCAAATTATGTTGAGTTACATAACCTCTTATTGGTTGCAAACCTATCATAGTTGCTTTGTGTAGTTTTTCCTTAATCATGTGGTTTAATCCTCTATCATTTTCAAGACCTTCATTTTGTATCTATGCTCATGCATTTATTTATGGAAACTTTTGTTGTGTGAAGAAGCACAATGGAGTTTTCATTGAGGCAAAAGGTTGATGAACTTGTCTTGGTAATAAGCCAATACCCTAGGAAATAAGTACAATTTTGCTAAAAAAATAAAGGAAGTGAAATTTAATTTGAGGAAATGGAAAAAGGATGCCTTTGGGAATATCTTTGGAACTAAGACGGATATTCAGGGTAAACTTCAGGAGATCCAGGCTAAAATCCAGAAATGGGGGTATATTGATAATTTCAGAGAAAAGGAAAATGAACTTCTCAGTCAGTTGCGTGACATCATTGCTAAAGAGGAAGTTTTTTGGTGGCAAAGATCTAGGGTGTCTTGGTTGACTGAGGGTGATAGGAACACCAGATTTTTTCACCTGTCGGCTTCGAAACACAGGGCTACTAATAGAATTGCTTACATTGAAGTAAATGGAACTAGGTTTGAGGAGGAAGATGATATCAAGAATCAGGCCGTTCTTTTTTGTAGTAACCTTCTTTCATGTAATGGAGAGATTGTGCCTGATGCTCAAGACTCCTTGCTTGAGGCTATACCCCAGGTGATAGGTCATAATGAAAATTCTATGATCACTGCTATTCCTACCAAGGATGAAATAGGGAAAGCCATTTTTTCTTTTGATGGCAATAAAGCTCCTAGACCTGATGGGTTTCCCTTATTCTTTTTCCAAGTATTTTGGGAAATTATTGAGTTGGATGTTGAGAAGGCTGTCAAGGAATTCTTTGGATCAAGATGTCTTTTGAAAGAACTAAATACTACTTTTGTGGTCCTTATTCCAAAAAAACCTAGGGCTTCGGAGTTTGAAGCTTTTCGGCCAATCAGCCTATGTAATTCTATCTATAAAATCATTTCGAAGGTTTTAACTACAAGAATGCTTTCTTTGCTTCCTCAGATAATTTCTCTGCAACAAAATGGTTTTGTGCCAGGCAGGTACATTCTGGACTCAGTTATCACTGTTCATGAGAATTTACATTCCCTAATGGTTTCGAAGACTGAAGGGTTCATTCTTAAACTGGACATTTCTAAAACCTATGATCAGGTAGATTGGATTTTTTTATTTAAAATCCTGGTCAAGTTTGGTTTTAATAACATGGTCATCCAACTGATGAATCAACTTGTTTTGACGGTTACTACTTTTGTCATTGTGAATGGGTCACCTTCGAGGTTTTTTTAGACTTCCAGAGGTCTCAGACAGGGAGATCCTATCTCTCCTATTTTGTTTACAATTTTGGCTGAGTGCTTGGGAAGGAATATTAAAAAGCTTATTGGTCAGAGATCCCTTGTCGGTCTAAGACCTTCCTCTTCTCTGCTAACCTGTTCCCACCAACAATTTGTTGATGATACCATTCTTATGGGAAGATCTATTGTGACTGAAGCTAAGACTTTCAAAAGAATCCTGAATCTTTATGAATCTGCTTCTGGGCAAGTTGTTAACAGGGCAAAGAGTTCAATTTTCTTCCTCAACACCCCTGAGCATAGGCAAATTAAACTTGCTCGAATTCTTGGCTGCCAGGTTGAGCCTTTACCGTCAACCTATCTTGGTTTGCCTCTTTGTTTTAAACCCTCGAAATCATTTTGGATCTCTTTGGTTGAAAAATTCAATAAGAAGCTGTCGGGATGGAAAGGAGCACTTCTCAGTCAAGCTGAAAAAATCTAGCTCCTCAAAGCTTCTTTGAAAAATTTACCTGTGTATGCTCTCAGCTTATTTAAAATTCCTGCTCAATATGCTGAGGCTATTGAAAAAATTCAGAAAAGGTTTCTCTGGTCTGGTGTGGAGGATAAGAAGAAACTACCACTTGTAGGGTGGGACCTGGTGTGCTGACCTAAATCGAGAGGTGGTCTGGGCTTAAGAAAAATTAAAGTGTTGAATTTGTCCCTTCTAGCTAAACAACTCTGGAGAACTCTTACTTTAAGAGGGGAATGGCAAGAGACCTTAAAAGCCAAATACTTTAGCAACTATGGGTCTCTTAATGATGTTATTAATTCCTCTTCTTTACCTTGTGGGTCTGTCTGCTAGAATGATATGAGTAGAAGAAGAAAGTTGCTAGAGATGGGGACTTGATGGCTTGTTGGAAAAGGAAATAATGTTAGATTTTGGGAAGATGGATGGCTTTTCAAGGATCCTCTAATTGAAATTGAGAAATTCAGTAAGTGGATGAATGATTGTAAAAGGGAATTTGGGGTCCTGGTCAAAGATTACTGGAGGAATGGGGAATGGGTTGATTTGAAGACCGTCAGTCTAGATCTTTGCCCAGTGCAATCTGCCTTCAGGGCCCTTAGATTGGCTCAACACCAAGTGGATGATCTTGCTGTTTGGATAGATAATCCGTCTAGCATTTTTTCAGTTTCTTCTGCTACTTCCATGTTGGTTAGTCCGTAGGAGCCTCCGCCCTTCTAGGCTAAAGCTTCGATTAATCTTTTGATTCCAAAAATCAATATTTTCTATTGGATCATGCTACAGAATAAGATTCTCACTTTGGACAATCTTGGCAAGAGAGGAATCCAATTACCTAACAGATGCTACATGTGCAGGAATGATGCTGAGACTATTAATCATCTTTTTCTTCATTGTCCTTTTGTATTGCATATCTGGGGCAAAATTTTTGCGCTTCTTGATGTGGTTTGGGTTTCCCCTGCTTCGGTCGAAGATTTTTTCTTGCAGTGGAAAGCTCCATCAAAAAACCCTTTTGTGCGTAGGCTCTAGTCTTTTGTTCTACCTTTTGTCTCATGGAGTATTTGGAAGGAAAGGAACAACAAATTGTTTAGGGAAAAAGAGAAGTTGGAGGGGGACTTGTATGAAAAAATTGTTAGGGCTATAAAGGAAAATTTATCTTTAATCCCTAGAAAAATGGTTGATAAAGCTACTTGGTCTCCCTTTGATATTGCTATTGCTAAAAAGTGGAATTCAAAATTAGTGGCTTTAAATGTCCCCATGCCGGCCTTTTGCGAGAGGGAGAATGCTAGTTGGACTTTGCCGCCTTTGGGTTGGGTGAAAGCCAATTTTGATGGTGCTGCTAAAGGAAGCCCTGGGAAAGCTGGCAGTGGGCATGTTTTAAGGGACAATATGGGGGCTTTTATAGCGGCTTTTGCTGTGGACATTGGCACCCTAACTAATCATATTGCGGAAGCCGTTGGGGCTTATCACGCGGTTAACCTGGTTTTCAATATGAATATGAAATGTCTTTGGTTGGAGGGTGATTCTAAGAATATAATAGACTGTATTCTTGGGCTTTCCCCCCCTTCGTGGACCATCAAAAAGTGGATCGAAGATATAATTGCCTTATTAAGCAAATTCGACAAAGTGAAAGTTTCCCACACCTATAGAGAAGCCAATAAGGTGGCGGATTACTTTGCCAATGAAGGGGTCAAGAAGGGTGGGGAAAACATGTGGAGGAAGAATGATTTCCTTCATTCTGAGGTGAAAGCTCTAATTTATTATGATTCAATGCATGGAAGAGAAGGTTGTCTTCGTCATGATGAAGCAGATAGAGATTAAGTACGTCGATCTCATCAGATTTGATGGGACCGACGTCATTTTCCTTTTCAAGAAGAGTCTTCGGCACGCTTTCTGGGTGTCTGAGAAAATATGCTTAAATGGGACCCAGAGTAACTGTAGGGAATGTTATTGCAGAGCTTTGAAGATGGGAGGAGAGAGAAAACGTGTTGAGCCGAGCTTCTTTCAAGAGCATAGAAAGAATGTTAAAGCTTGGGAAAAAATTGAGAAGGGAGGATTAGTTCCGTTTTTGGAAAAGCTCCATGGTACTGATGAGAAGATGCTGGACTATTTCGCCAAAAACTGGAAAAATGGTGAGATTGTGTTGTTTGGCAGGAGTGTTAAGTTGAATGAGCAACTCATTGGTGAGATTACTGGTCTTTCGACTGAGGGTGTGAAATTTTATCGGAACCGCCAGTTCTCTAATGAAGCAGTTATCAAATTCCCAAAAAAAGTTAAGGAGAAGGCTAAGCTGGTTAAGGTTGCCATTAGCTACTTTGATGTGGAGTCCATTAAATCGATCTGGAGGAAAGTTTTGAGATTCATTATGGACTACATCACGGTTGATGAGCGCTTCACCAGGGCGTATGGTTATCATTTTTCCATTTTGAACCACTTTCATCACAAGGTTCATATCTCTTTGCCTTTTTATTTGTTCTCTTCTCTAAAGAATTGCTTTGATGAAGTTGAAAGAAACCCTAGGCGGATTTCTATTATTCACCCTAGTCTTGTCAGGCTCATCTTTGAGCATTTCCAAAATTTAACCTCTCTGCCTAAAAATGTTGATGTTGGGGATTTGGACGATGAGGATATGGAAAGTAGCAGGGAGAACGATCCTCTGGCCCCTCTTGCTTTTGTTGTTGTTGATTCTAAAACCACTGCTCCCCAGTCCCTTTCTTGTTAGAATATCCTTGTGGATTCTGCTCCGCCGTCTTGTTTTAATCCCTAGCCTCTGCCTAGTTGCCCTATCTCGAGTTTCGCTCCACCGTCTTGTCTTAATCCCCAGCCTTCACCCGGTTGCCCTACCCCGGGGTTGGTCTCTAGGTTTAAAGGAACCTCGGTTATGAAATTGGTTTCGTACTCTGGGAATTCTCTGGAAATTCATTCTGAAAAACCTATGGACAGTAAAGAGTTGGCCCCTAGTGCCCCTGCGTCTGGTCGATTTGTTAATACCCCTAAAAGATCTCCGAATCTGGATGAAATTAATTCTGCCCCGAGTAACTTCAGGCCTGAGGACATTATGAGTGTGGCGAAAAAAAGTACTGATGGCCTTTTCACTATTCTTAAGTGGGCCCAGAAGGAAGTTTGTGATTTGAATGGCCGTAATAGAGATCTCAGCAACAGAGTCATGGAGTTGGAGCAGAAGGTCAGCTGGGGCCGTAATGAGATTGATGGGCAGGACACCCCCTTAACGGAGAAAAGACAATAATTGCAAGAGGAAAGATTGACTAGGCTGGAGAGCAATATGTCCAAGATAGGACAAAATATCAGGGCCACTGTGGCGCATAATCATAAAATTGCCAGGCACAACGCCATTATCATTAATGCTATGGTGGAAAAGTTGGAAAAAAATCAAAAGGACTCGCTGGTCGTGGACTTGGATGCGGACAGAGGTTGCAGCAGTGCTGTTGTTGATGGGATTTCGACTCGTACCAGGGCTAACACGAAGAGGAAGGCCCCTGCTTCTCCACATATGGTTCAAATCCTCAAGCAGGGATTACAGGATATGAGTGAAGTTGAAAAGGAAGTCGAGGAACTGATGAACATCTTGGATTAGTGTTGTTGTGGTTGTTTCTGGCTTTTAGGCGGTCCTTTTTTAGACCCTGTTGTCTCTTTTTTGCTGTCGTTTCCTATTTGGGACAACTGTCTGTTTGTTCAGAATTTTTTTGCTCTATCTTTGTTTGTTTAAACTTTGTGGTTTCAGGTCCCTGTAAAACCTGTTTTTTCCTTTTCAAAAACTATTGTAATACTTTTTATTTTGATTTTCTGTAATCAAATAATCTAAGTGTATTTTCATGTGTGTATCGATAATAACACTTGATGACTCTAATGAGTTAAGAGGTGCTTCTAAATATAAGAATTTAGTCACTTAAGATATTTGGCCTACAAGTAACAAGAATAACAATTCAAGTGCAAAATAGTCAATCTCACGATGAGAATTTATAAATTTGAAAAATTCAAACTAAGTCAATTGATATGATATAGATCAATGATTGAATTAAACCACACAGCATAATCTAAACCAAAAATAAATTATGATAACAATTAACTAATAAATTCAAATACGTGCCAATTAATAAACCAAATAAATAAAATTGAAAAGTAAAACAATACATTTACAACTTATATATAACATAAAAACAAAAATATATTCTTCTATTCCTTAAATATGCTTTCATGTCTTTAATGTCTTTTATATTTACAAAATATATAATTTGGAATATTAAAATAACCATTGAAAAAGTTGAATGCTAAAAAATCGGGGTTGGGTCGGGAGGAAGTAGGGGTAAGGATTGGAGGTCGCTGTGTGGGCACAAAATCTATGACATACAAATGTCAGTGTGAGCCGCATTTTAATCATCTTATCTTGTTGGAAAGCGCCATGTGTGAACAATATGGAATGCATGTAATGAAAGGGCTTCTGGGTCGGTAGAGCAAGTAAACAAATGGGTGTTAATATGAGTAACAGTCAAGCCAATTGACACGTGAAACAATGGACATTCCTCATTTATGTGCATTTTGAGGAGGACCATTACATACGAACACGTTGAATATGATTTTGAGGTGGTTTTCTGGTTTGGAAGATTATTATCCATCGGTTTCGTCGAAGGCGTGTATGAATAATCCGTTTTTTTCGGAGATTTCGACGTCCAATTTTTGTTTTGAATTGTTGGGCTTTAATATACAGCACTGTATCTTTCAGCGGTCATTTCAATTCATTAATAGACAAAACTATTCGATGAAAGAAAATAGGTTTTTAATGTATCTTTTATTAATTTGTCAAGTGGCGTCTCTCTATCTACCTCTTTCATGTTTATACATCCCTCTCTTTCTCAGGTCCTCTCTTTTTGTTCTTTATGTGCCACTCTATTTTTCCTCTATCTCCTTGTCCCTTCTCCTTTTCTTTCCCCCTCCATTTCTTCCTCTTTCTATCACTATCATTCTCTCTCCCTCTCTCTATTGTAAAAATAACATGAGTTATCTTACTTATTCAAAGGTTTTGTTTCAGTCATGTTTGGATCCTTATAAGAGGATGCATAGTTGATTTGAAGTTGTCACTTCTCCATTAAGACCTTTGTTGTACAAACAACATCATTTGCCAAATAGACCAATTGACCTCATGTATTGTATAGATGTATGCAAAAAATAGACCAATTTTTTTCCTAATTGACCTTCCATACCTCTTCGGCATACCTATTTCACACCAATGTGCAATCACTAATAATAAAAGTGTTAAACAATTAATAATAAGTGTTAACTAATGGAATGAAATAAACTTAGACATATCTAAGTTTTTTCATAAAGAAATTAGATATTATCTGTTTTTAAATATTTGTAGCAGATTTAAAACATAAATAAATGCAAATGAAAAAGAAAAGTTGTTATCAAATTGGTAAAAAACAATCCAAATGGAAATAAAATGTTCCCACTCAATTGAAAAATAAATATTTATCTAGCTTTTACATGATAAGTGAGATTTTGGATGCTTTCATCTGATATTTTGGAAGCTTTTGCCACTGATTTATCATTAAACAACAATTGATTTACTTTAAACAACAACTAAAACTTGTTTTCCAATAACTTAATAGTTATTTGCAGACCTGAGACTTGTTTCAGATTCAAATCTCTACTATATTAACCTATAGACTAAAAATAACCATTAAAATAGTTGAATGCTACAAACTCGGAGTGGGGGTCGGGAGAAAGTAGGGGTAAGGATTGGAGGTCGGCGTGTGGGCACAAAATCTATGACATACAAATGTCACCATCAGCCGCATTTTAATCATACAAAATCTTCGCCCACAATTCGCACGGAGTTGTAAGGTGTGGCATTTTAGTGAAGAGATAAAAATTAAATCCAGTTCAACAGTAAACAGCACGTTGCCATCCTAGATTTTGTTTGCAGACCAATACACCGCATTTACTGATTGACCATTCCTTGTTATTTATAATAGTTTTTGCGATACAGTGATCTGTGATAGCAGTAATTGATTTTTAGACAAATTGGTGTGCTGACTTTCACAAGCAGCCTTTGCTTAGAGCCAGTCTGCCATTGCAGAATTATCGTTTAACAAAACAGAGATTCAGATTGGCATATATTTTAGAGTTGGTTCCTTCATGACATCCTTATTCATTTCGAGAATCCAACATTTGAAGTCGATGTATTTGACTGATTAAGTGTATTTTCTGCTTAAATTTAAACAATTGAAGTGTTTCCATTCAATTTTTTAATTATTAGAAGATGATAATTTGAAATCGGAACAGGTACTATTTAGAAATTGAAAATAAGCTGTGAAAAAGATGAGTGGAAATAACCAACAACTGCATATTGTCAAAACAAAACTTTTTTTGTCTTTTTTAATATTTGCTCTCAATTTTTTTTCTAAATTTTAACTGCACAAATTGTGATTAATACAGATTTAAGATGGCTGCTTCAAAAATAAGTAGAAAAATTAATATTCATGAAACCATCAATTCCACAAATAATTTCTTCTAACAATGACTGTTAACCAAAATAAACTAAAAAACGACATGATAATAATCATCAGACTTTCTCTTAATTGTTGGAAAGCTCCATGTGTGAACAATATAGAATGCATGTAATGAAAGGACTTCTGGGTCGGTAGAGCAAGTAAACAAGTGGGTGTTAATATCAGTAGCAGTCAGACCAATTGACACGTGAAACAATAGACATTCCTCACCTTGTGCATTTTGACGAGGACCATTACAGATGAACACGTTGAATAGGATGTAGAGGTGGTTTTCTGGTTTGGAAGATTATTATCTATCAGTTTCGTCGAAGGCGTGTATGAATAATCCGTTTTTTTCGGAGATTTCGACGTCCATTTTTTGTTTTGAAGCGTTCGGCTTAGATATACAGCACTGTATCTTTCAGCGGTCATTTCGCTTCATTAATAGACAAAACTATTTGACGGAAGAAAATAGGTTTTTGAATGTATCTTTTTATAAAATGAATTTGTGGTGTGTGAGATTGATTTATCAAGATGTGTATTAAATTTTAATTTGTCTTTGTTTGTTTAATAATTAATTTGTCAAGTGGTGTTCAAGGATAATATTTTGGAGTTTGTTGATTTAATAGATGAAGGAATTTTCTTAGGTCAATTTTTTTTTGTGGACTAGAATGATGAGAGAGATTGAAGATAGTATATGCAACATGTAGATGGCATATTATGATGTAGATTTGGTTTGTTACTATATTTAGATATTGAGGTGTGTTCTAATGATTTTCTTCTTAATATTCTCTTTTTCTTCCTTATTTTTTTAATGAAATTGATTGTATATTGAATGTCTTCAAATACAATGACATAACGTGTTGTACATATGTGTATTAAGTTAGCTTAGATTAGCAAGTAGAAGTGGGAAATTCAAAATCTAAATTTGAATTTGATGTTTTGAATGCCTAGGTAATTCTCACATGTCTTAACATTGATCTAGATCAATATTAAGCTACTTAAAAAAGAGTTCAAGGGTAAATTGACAATTTGAGGTAGGAAGCAATGTATGGAAACACTAACAAGGGTGTAATGATGATGAGTAACTAGTGAATGTATAAAATTTGATGTAAATAGGATGAAATGATATTGATAGGAATCAAGCTATTAGCCAAGATTTTTAGAAGAATATGCCAATTATCAATAGGTGAAAGTATAATATTATGTCACAGTAATGCACCAAGAGAAAAAAACTCAAATGAAAATCTACTAAAAGAAATGTCTAGATTTGATCAAAGCTACTTAAACTAAACACACTCTACACTTGCATGTCACCTCATGTGGTTGGAGTGGCTTCAATCAATGTTGCTTAAATTGAAGCCACATATATTAAATTGAAGACACTTAGAGTATCTATACGAGGCTCAACCATATTTATTAGCACCTTATGAAAAATCTCTTTCAATGAAACTTGCTCCTCCTCATGTACCAAACTTATACACTTATCTCCTAACTACTTTTCTAGCGTATATTTTTCCTTTTTTATATTTTAATTTTGTTTTTAAATTTAACTTTCTTTTTTTAATTTTAGAAAAATTTCTAGTATATTGAAAAATTTATATATATTTTTAATTTTTTTACTATTTCTATTAAATTTATAAAATTATAAAAAATAAATTAATAAAATTAGGCTTGTTAAGGGATATGCATGATATGATTGCATTGGTCATATCATATGGTTAGAAATTTATGATGCATTAAGGTAAAGCATTTATTAGAATTGTGAAAAACACATAAGAAGCAAGATCAAACAACAAATGAGAACACCTTCCATGCATGAGAGTTGCAAACAGAGATTTGCTATTTTCTCAATAAGAAAAATTTGCAAGAGATGCTGAGAAATTTCATTGAACTTTTGAAGAACTCATAATACAATAAAGGAGAATTCTTATAAGAGCAAACCCTAAATGAGAAAGAGATTAGATCATGGCAATTATCAACATCACATGCAATGAGATAGAATGATCTAATAATAGCTCAATCTAATAAAAGAAAAACAATCCTAATTTTAGTTTAAGTGCATAAAGTGAAACTAGCCTAATAATCAATTAAAGATTAAATAATTATTAGCTAATAAATTAACACTACTAATAGTACTCTTGTATTGAAATATTATTATAGAAGACGACAAGATAAAGTAGCATAAAGGGTTCATCGATGGGCTTTAGCATATAAGAGATTTCTATCAATTCTTCTTTGAATTTGATTTTGTGCTTTTGGCATGACAAGTGTTGGTGAGGTTGTAAGGTAGAAAGAAGTCTTGAGTGTGTGTAATTAGAAGCATGAACTTAGGGTATGGATATAGAGAAAAAAAAAAGAAAATACAAAGAGAAAGAATAAGTTAATAGTTGATAAGAGATGTGGTGGAGCTTCTACAAATTTTAGAATTTTTCCCTAAATGTAATTCATCTATTTCCTTTGCCCTAGTTGAAAAAACCTAGAAGCTTATAAATTTTGTTACCTTTTTATCATTAGATGGTCCCTTAAGTGATTTTTTATGTCCCTTAAAATTTGTATGTTAACAATCCCTTTACCTTTTCCATGTAACTTAAGTTGTTCCTTTATGCCTGCGTGATTTTAAAAGCTTTTAAGTTACCTAAAGATGAGACTGTTGGGTGGTCCCAGATTTATCCTAGTTAGTGCCAAGTGTCAGTATTTAATTGAATCGGGTTGGCTATAACCTTTGAGGAAGCTTTTAATATCGACTGTTTCTTCTTGCAAGTCCTTGAAAAACATCTTTCATATGGTCTTTAGTTGAGTTGACATCAAGTCATTTTAACCAAAAATAATTCTTTCTTTTTGTGCTAGCTTAAACCTTCACAAGGTAATATTAAGTCAATTCTTTGTTTCCCCAAACTCCCGAAATCATTCCACATGTCATGTCTCTTCTCATTATTATTGTTTCACGAAAGATAGCTTTGTTAGGGAAGATTATAAAGTATTTATCTTCTTCCCATGAGTCCCTAAAAGGATGACACATGTCCCACCTCAATACAAAAGAAAACAAAGATTTTTATTCATCTAAAGGATTTCAAATGTCCATGAATATTGTTGATATTCATCAAATCGACAGTCCAAATTTAAAATGAAGAATGACTACTATTGGCCATGCCCTCAAGCATGTGAAGACATTAATGGTGGATTTGATCTATATCTACCAAGTTTTCGATTATATTAGCATAATTGCATGCATTTGTATCATTCATAGCACAAAAAAAGGATTGTAGAGTAAATTTGTTATGGATTTCTAGGTGAACAAGGGGTTTTTGTGACATTTTAGGGTTTACAAAAAGATTAAAGTTGTAAGTTAATTCCAACTTTCTTTGTTGCATTCTAGTCTAAAAGGAATTTTTTTTGGTTTAATAGAGAGAAAATAAGTTTGAGCTTGGGTAGGGTTGGAAAATTGTTAAAAAATTTAAAGAATTCTTCTAAGAATTTTAAAAATTCAATCCCTCCCCTGTATAAATTGAAACCCTCAAACAAAAACCATGGTTGAAACTTCAAGGGGTGTGAAGAGAGATCTTGATGATGATATCATGTGGCTTAGTTTCCTGGGTCATCTAAGAGGCCCAAAATGTCACAAGGTTTAGGGATTTTGATAGATCAAATTCTTGACAAGAATGAGAATTATAGAGACCCTATCGTTCCAATTCAAGGGTATGCTCTTTTTAAACATGCTTTTAGGAAATGCTTGGCTGACAGGCCCATCTACAACATTTGGAGATTGGTGGTTGGGAGATTGGTAGTGCCAAATGTGTTTATAAATGTAGAGCTTATCAAAGGAATTACACAAGCCTATAACCTAGAGAAAATTACTTTGTACACTACAAAGGGAAATTTTTTAATGAATTTGAGTAGGCCCTACATTTGTAAAGTGTTCAATTTGGACACTAATGTTCATTTGTTGATAGATTTGGGGGCATTGAATAGAGACTATTAGAGGCACATAGACAACTACAGAGTTAAGTGGTTTCCAAGCTTCAAGCCTAGAGGGCCAAATAGAGAAATAAAGAAGTTTCTAATGAGAAATTAGAGTCATTTAATTATTATATGTTTGAGGACTATTTCATAAATACATACTTTTCCATCTATCAAATATTGAGCATAGACTACAAAACTCAAATGCCAGTAAATTTGACGGTGTTGGTTGTAGGCAATCATAGTAGGGATGTCAACAAGCCATATGACAATGTAGGGTACATTGTAGAGGAGATTAAAAAGGATAGACATATTGTCCATTTTAAGTGGTACTTTGTGTTATGTCACATCATCTTGTTTAGTGGAAAGAATATTTTATCCCAACACATGTAGATAAGGTATTAGGATGCACAAAAAAGATTACTGCCAATGCAAGAATAGACCTACAAATGGGACAAGGAATGTGAAATAAAATTATCTAGTCTTTGAAGAATAATTTGTAAGAGAGGTCCTAAGGAACTCAGTCTAGCTAGTAGATTAGAGGCTCTTAAAGGAAGAAAGAAGATTCTTTAGGCCTAAGGACATATACCTAGAGGCTAAAATCAATCACAACTTGGATGATTGGTTCTTTTATTTAGATGCAATTGTGATTAGGGTTTATGGCTCCGCTATTACACCACATGTGCTACTAATGATTGTCCTAGACATAATTTCTTTTTTGGAGATCATATGGCTGCTAAATAAGTTAGTTAAAACTCATTTAAGAGACTACATAAGGCATGCCATTCTCCCTTCCATAATTATATTCTTAGATTTTTAGGTTACAAATAGGGAGGGATTGGAGAGCTATTATTAAATAAATTGTTCCCATATAAAATGAAGGTGGAAAAGGTTAGAAGGTGTGATCCTGAGCACTTTATCCATAATGCTAGGATCAATTTCAAATTGGCCACATTTTTGCATGAGCATCATGATAGTATATTTAATCAGAGATAGCTCAACAAAAGTAGAGGAAGGAGAAGGGAACATTGGGTGAGGATTCATATTGTAGAAGGAAAAAGGAAGCAAATAGATCCCTTCTACAAAGGTGTATACTCGAAGATTAAAGATCTTGTCACAAGGATCATGAAAATGTTGGAAAATACCAATAAATTTCTTGCCAATGTGCCCATCCCACTGGTGGATGTTCATGGTCCCTATTATCAAAAGAAGGTGCCATAGAGCCTACAACAAATTACACCCCTACAATAGATAGCCCTTGGGGTGGAATACCTCGTGTATTGCCTTATGTATTATGAGGATTCGTGTGAGGAATAAAAAATGAGGTAAGTTATAGTGACATCTTCAATATTTTGGTGGAGAGGCCCTCAAATGATAGGTTTCTCATCAATTTTGAGACTATAGAGTAGGTGGTAGATGATGTAAGAGCTCTAGCTTGCTCTGAATTCATGAAAGATGATAAATTCATCACCACCAAAGAATGTAAAGATCTTATTCTCAAGAATAAAGGGGAAGAGTTGTGAAAAAGGATAAAAGGGGGTAACTCATAAAGGAAAGTAAGAAGTAGGGGCGGGTGTAGAAAGATGGGAGGCTAAAAGAGGTCACCCCACTTTGAAAATTTTAAAAAGCTAAAATGTGAGCGCATTATAATTCACTCATGTTTTTGTCTATTTAAATGAAAAAAAGAAGAGAAAAACCTCATTTCATTGTTTCCTCTCATTTGCTAAAAACCTCCTTCGTGGCAGTCAAGCCTTTCATAATGCACTCGCGTTATAGGAAACTCAAAACCACTTGATTTCTTCATCGAAACTTTGTGAAAATGTCACCACGACATCAAGGAGGTTGAAGCAGTAAGTAATTTTTATTTTTGTGTGAATTTGGTATTAAATAGGTAAGTTTAATATGTTTTTTGATGTAAACTTATTTAATTTTTACGAAATTTTAATGCACCTCCAAGTCCTCAAAATCCTAATTCACCTCATGTTGAAATACCTCATGAAGAACAACCCCAACAAACACTTGCAACAATTCCTCATCATGCTCCAGGAACTCAAGAAAATTTAATGGGGAAAATTAAAAATAACAAAAAACAAATTGAGGAGTTAATTGCAAGGTTGAGAGATCATGCAGGAACAACCTTGCATAGAACCATACTTGCTCAATCACTTGAATCCATAATATCACATGTAGATTTAATTAGCAAGAAAATAACTAGTTAGTCAGAGAAGAGACGAGAGTTTAGAAAAATTTATGCAGACAAATTATCATATAAACAAGTTAAAGATGATTTAAAATTACAAAATTTGACTTGTGTGCACTATTCATGAATCCTAAAATGAATCAACCTTTACATCCTACAAGCAAGAGGTTCCCTATCCATTGGTGCAACCACCAAGGGATAGAGAATAATTTTTGGAAAAGGTGGTGGATAGTTTTTTACCATCCTCCATGCAACAACAATGAGGTGCCACAATATTTTTTGAGGAAATTCTACTATGAGGTAGAGTTGAGGGCTCTGCATAGGATAGACCGGGGGCATGAATTATCTCATAGTGGCTAACGAGATCACTAGCTAGACTGGTGTATGACTATGTGACTATCTCTATCATTGTGAAGGAGAGTGATGAGGTGGATACATTGCAACTAATTAGATCCCTCACCTCGAGCCTCATACAACATACCAATTCTCTAGCACAGGGTGAGGTGAGAGAGTCTTCGACGATTGGAGTTCCACCTCATATATGTTAGGCTTGTGGGTCACTTGGTGTTTATGATCTTGAGGATAGTCAGGATGTAAGTGCCCAGGGTACATCTGCAACTGATGAGATGGTGATGATAAATGCCCTCCTGAATGACACATTCAGCCTTGAGAGTCAGGTAAATGTAAGCAAGTTCATTTAATTTAATTTATTAAATTTCATTTTTGAAATGTAAGATTAACTAAAGTACTTGAATGATTCTAATGAAATTTTAGGGTGATAGAGTTCACTATGTTTTCAGCAGTCCTCCACCTCCCTATTACACAACGATGTCTACTGCAGAGGTATGTAACTAGTACAAAATTATAAATATTACATGTGAATAACTAAATGTTATATAAATGATATTCTTATATCTCATTTTGGATGTTGAATAGGTTAATCTTGGACCTTCGATGGTAACACCTACTAGTGGAGGTGATCATCGAAGTTTCACTGAGGTAATAATGTATTTTTAATTTTAAAATCAAAAATTATATTTCGTAATTGAATCATGTTTAATGAATTGAAGGTTCTAGATAGTTTGTAAGTATGCTTTGTACCTTTTAATTAATTTTTTTTCAGGTTGCTATGTACTTCATAATTTATGAATTTCATTCAAGTTCATGTTGTTGACCTCCAAAAATATAGGCTAGTGGTGTCAATTAATTATCCACCTTCTATAGACCTCTTTATTGCATTTCCTCTCAAGACCTATAAAATATGGCTACCAAATTAGCTAATCTAAGTTATTATGTTGATTCATCCATCTTCCAACTCCCAAGCTAGTGTAAAATACACAATAAAAATCACTCTGAGTTTTCCTACACCACATGTTAAGATTTTATAGCAAGAGTTAGAGAAGCGATGTTGACAACATATTGTTTAACCCATGAGAGTAACAACAACAATATTGATGAATACACAATGAATAATCCTCAACAAGAGGTTGTTAATACACCTCCTAAAGAACCAAGATCACACACACTTGAACTTAATGAAGTTAAAGTTGAATGTCAGTCACAATTAAGTGACATTTAGGCTATATTGAGGTACTGGATGTTGGTCTAAACCTAGTTAATTCACTCACTAGGTAGTTAGGGGACATATTCACATGTTAAGTTTACTTAGGTTCTAAGGTTCCTTGATGAGTTTTCATTTCTAGATCTTATCTTATCCTAGGTTGTTATGACTTAGTTGTCTCATGTGATAGGATTAAGACACTTGTCATGATCTTGTCTAATCCTATTTTTCACCTTGCCTATATAAGCAAGGCATCATATGTGCATTCCATTACTCGATGTGGCTATCATTTTGGATTTCTTACATCCTTAATCATAGCATGATATTTCTTCCATCTCTCTTGTGGAAGTTATTTTGTCTTGTAGGTGATCCTAGGGTGTTGAGAAGTTCACCATAAACTCCTACATGGTATCAGAGCTTTAGTGCTTCAAAATTATTCCCAGATCTGAGGGACCTATCTTGGCATGAAAGTCTTGTTGGGTGTGAGTTGGGGCCTTGATCACCTCGCCATTAAATCCAGGGAATCAAAGAAAGTTAGATTTGGCTTTTGTTTTGTCAAAATTTGACATATTTTGTTAGATATGCAAGGGTTTGAAGGAAGGATTTCAACTACCAGATTTGGAGGGTAGCTAATATTTTAGAGCATTTTGGGAAAAAATTGACCTCACCATTGCATCTGGAAGGCCTAAGAACATAAAGATCAACTACCAAATTGTCAAAATCTGACACTTTTAGTTGAGGCGTGAGGCAAATTTTTTTAGGTCATATGGTCGTATGAATCCATATAGCCGACATAGAGTCTTATGTCCGTATAAATTTAGAATATTATTCTATAGTATTTTCATTAGTTTTCTATGGATTCTCAGCCTGCATCATCTCTTGGTCAGTGTACTTGGTCCTACGTAGGGCTGTCTTTTCACCTATAATTTTATGGTACGCTTTATTAATGATTAGAGGGTAATAATTTATTGACAACTTATTTTATATAAAATTTGGTTTAAAATTTTATATTTTCCAACCAAGTATTTCTACCATTGACTATTATTTGTGAAAGCCACTGGTTCCAGGGGCTATTAAGTGTTGGATTTGCCTTAGCGGGGGGCTAAGCCCCGGGCAGCATAGCCATCGACCAATTTCCCCCCAACCGCCTCTGCCAACGGTGCCACTACCACTAGGCGACAATATTTTTTTTAACAACCATATGCATGTATTTCATATGGGGAAAAGTGCACTTGGCCCTTGGGGCCAATTTTTTTTCCTAGTTAGTCTTCAAGTGCCTCTTTATAGGCCTTTTTTTTATTTTTCCATAACTTACAATCTAGGAGGTGAAATTTTGCAAACGAGATATCGTTAGAAAGATGACACTATGAATTTTCCAGTGGTGCCGGTTATTTTGAATAAATTTGTTGTTTCATTGGATTTATCACTAGTTGAATTCATATCTCCTTTTAGAGCTCTCGAGCTCATAACTTTTTTCCATGCTCTCTAATTTTCATAATTTTTGTGGCATTAGAAAGGTATTGAGGAGCTCTACATTTCCATCCATGCACTTTTTCTTTTATTTGTCCTAGGTTGATCATTATTTTAGTTTTTCCCCAAAGGGTGTTTTGGAGATTACTTATGTTTGGTGGGGAAATTAGGGTTTACCACTATGAATAAACAAGATGATAAACCACTAATGTTCTCCACTATAAATAATTCAATTATGAGAGCCAAAATGCCTAAATAACAATCAAAAATTAATCCTAACTATTATATAGAAACTATGACTGGAGTTTTTAGAGCTAAAAGTGATGTGTACCTTGCTGCAAGAAAGTTGTTTTTAGGGAACAAAGGACTCATTGGCCTTTAGTGGCAGATGGGTCCCTATTAGGGTTCTTGAAATTGAGATATAGGTTCTATACTTCAATGTCTAAACTCTCAAATACTTGGTTATAAGCTCCTAAAAACCTGTAACCAATTTTGTAGCCTTGATTTCGTGTTCTTGCACTATGAATGACAACTTTGCAACTTGACAATTTTGACAATTTTGCTTCCAATTCCTTCTCCACTTGATCTTCAACCTATAAATCTACAAATACACATTCAAGGGAAGGAAAAACTTGTTTATTGTTAGTGAATCATCTATGGCATGCATAAGAGAATCTTTGCATAGCTATTGATGGTTTATGACGCATGTAAGAGAATCTCCTATTTTATAGGGATTCTTATGACATCTTGTAAGAAGGTGTAATATCATGTAAGAGACCATGTTTAGCATGTAAGGGGTCGAATGGATTATTACCATGGTATTTATGAACCTTATTTGGATCCATGGTAATGTTTTATGGTGGTATTTTAAGCCCCCATGAATCTATATATTGAGGGGTTGAGTTGGAGACACTATGAGATGTTTTACAGGTACACAAATGTTGTCAAATTGAAAAGGAGTTAGAATGATTGTATTTTGAACACCATTGTTGTTAATACAATTATTCAGATCTTTTCTTTGGTGGAGTTTTCTCCCAAAAGGGTTTCCCCACGTAAACATTGTGTTATATATTGTGGTTTCTATTCTTTGCATTTTCATTGCTTATAGTTGTTTAAATCTCCATATGGTTTACACTACATAATCTAATTTACAGTAATCTATTAAAGCTTCCATTATTGCTATTCCTTTACCATTTTTCTAATAGGTTATGCCTAGACCACAAGTGGTGAAAGGATATGATGATAGAATCAACATGACCAAGAGTAACAAGAAAGATAGAAGAGGAAAAAATAGGTTATGAACATCAAGAGTAGATGGGGGAAGGAATACTAAGGTAATTCCCACAAGAATGAGAAGATGATATTTCCCCCAAGGGATGGTAAGGAAATATAGTGTCAATATAAGTATAAGAGGGATTAGGTAGAAGGAAAGATAATGAGAAACTAGGACATAAAATAATGAGAAATAGGTAAGAAAAACATTAGGCACAAAAGTATAGCATATCGCCATAGATCATATAGTTTCATCCTAATATTATAAACCAAAGTTGGTATGGAAACTTGCCTCAACTATTAAGAAAAGGTATATCATGTAAATGTGAAAGTGGAAGTGAATAAAATAAGTGTTTAGTCTAAGTGTAGGTAATGTATAAAATAGGAGATGGGAGATAATATGAAAAAAAAAGCAAGTCATTTGAGGCTTGACATGAGTTATTCAAGGAACCAATGAATGTATAGTCCTAGATTCCAAGGAAATAAGAGAAGATATGATGTAGAGTAGTAAGGAAAACCACAAGAAAACACAATTCAAGGTGTTTCAACTGATTTCTCACTCACCTAAACCCTATCTTAGCATTCTTTCACAATTCTTGCTTATTCTCCTAGTAGCATTGTAAATAGGGAAAATTGTGCATATCTCTTAGTAAACTCTTCAAACCCACAAAAAAAAAGGTGTTTCAAACACCCATTATCCTCCTCTTTAAAATATCTTAAAAGATTATAGACTTGTTTTGGAACAACACCACTAAAAAATAGACTAGTACACTGAACAAGGCTCTAATTAGCCCACTTTTCCAAAGCATCACCCACTTAAACTCTCTTCCAACCCCAAAACACCATGGAAAATCCACAACCAGGTTATAAACACCTAAAATCCACCACATTTATCAAAGGAAATTCCCTCAAAGACATCTAACCACCAAACCCTCATTTAGACTAGTTTGAAGGGGGTTTATTGAAAATATGGTCTCCAAGTATTCTCTCTATAAACTAACACCAAAAACACCTCACATTAGGCCTAAGAATGTTCAATCAACCTTCCCAAATAGCTGCCCCAAGATTTTTTGACTATTCCCAACCTTTAACCACTAAACTAGGCCAAAATTCAATGAATTGACAACTAGGGAATCACACAAAACCACTCAAATCACCTTCCCTACTCATGCCACCCACATTAAAACAAAACCTACTCCTAATGGTGCCATTCCACCAAGTTTTATCCAGGTTCACCAGGTGGAATGGCCCAAGTCTTCATTTTTGCACTCTCAAAACCACAAACTTTGAGTTTTTGGCCACCTACAGTAAAATCAAAGTAAAAAAAAAAATTATTCATGAAATAAAGTCACACAAAACCAAAAATTCTCTTAACACATATATCTGGGTATGTGCAGGATCATCATGGAAAAAACATGCCCTTAAGTGGCGAAAAATTTAGAAAAATTAGAGTTGGGAAACTTGACGTAAAAATTTGAATAAGTTATCTATATTATTTCAAAAATATGTAAGCATAGAATCTATAGCAAATTAAATCTAGTTTCTAAACTACTAGGTTTATTTAAAAAAAAGAAAATCTATTTGGTGAAAATTTGAAATTTAAATGCATTAGTACTTAAATTTCAGGGAAAAAATAAGAAGTAGGTGTCTGTCTGACCACCCTAACCATGATAAAATGATAATATTATTTTATAAGTTTTTATAAATAAGTAGATGAATCATGTCCCAATGTGATGCATATTTTTTTGTAATTTTTTTCCAAGTAAATAATTAATTATGAGTTTTTATTACAACTTTTAAAAAATATAAAAACTCGTATGTCGAATTAACTTAACTTCAAAACTTCATGAACTTCAATTTTTTTTTAATCTTATAGTATGCAAAGCATAGAATGTGATGCATGTTTTAGATTTTAAAAATGTGATATCGTTTGAAAGCTATACATGTTTTCAATCAACCTATCAATTAGGACTTTAGTCGTAATTCAAATAGAAAATTAATAATAATTATTTATTAAATTCAAAGTAAAGCATAATTTATATTGGTAGAAAGTTGAGAATCTCCTTTAAAAACCTTTTTCGTTTCATGAATTTTTTGTAAAAAAAAAGTCATCAGCCACATATCCATCATATTGCCACTTTTTGGCCCATCATGATCCTGCACATACCCATCTACCTATTCCAATTCATATTTGGTAAAAAAAAACCTGTACATGCAAGTACAGGGATTTGTAATAACACTTTTACCATAAAATTATGGAGAAACAGAGTTTTTGTTATTATTTCAACTTCAATACAGTCTCCAATCCCTTTCCTTGAGTTATGTGAGGCCATTTAAACACCAAGACACCATAACTAACTCAAAAAACTGACTAACCATCCTTTGGACTCCAAAATGATCGTTAGTATTCCAATTTTGTGCACTTTTGCACTTTTACAACTTTTCATTTTGATAATATTTAAAAACATTAATAACTTTTGTAAAACATAAACCCAACTTGACTCATTTACATCAAACATGGTCTATTATGACCTTATTTTGAAAAAAAAAAGACTCAAACACCAAAACATGACCTAAAACCATATTTACCCAAAATGAACTAACATGGTGCCCCTGCACCATACTCCCAGCCTGAAAAAGACCTCAAGCCCCTTGAGGACTGTATGACATCAAAAACATGCTTTCCCTTAACATTGAATGCTCTTCAATCTATATCTTTATTTGGGTACTGCAACCATGCATTGTCTCCTCCTTTTGAATGGTTCTTTCCTTGAAAATATTGTCCTCCACTTGATGAATGTTGTCTACCTATCTTTTCATTTGAAATTGAAGTCAAGTTGGTCTTCATATCTACAAACTTACCTTTTCCAACTTTTTCTTGGACTTTCTTCTCATTAACTCTTAAAGCATACTCGAACTCACTCATTTTCCTTCACCATTCACCTTGACTCACCTCACCTTCTACCTTCATCTTTTTCTTCAGATCCTCTTCCCTTAGGATCTTTGTATTATCAAACTTACACACCTCTGTAGTAGCAACACCTGATTGCCTACTACCTTCCTTTGAAACTACAGACACCTAAATTTGGACACTTGCATTTGTCCAAATATCCTTTTATTTATACTAATTAAGTAATGCAACTATTATTTAATTAATATCCTCAACTCTTCTAAATCTCTAAGGTATTTAGTTAACAATTAAATACCTTACCCATTTATTCCCCCTTTTCCTCAAATAATTAAATAAATAATACATTTATTTAATTCCTCACATGTCACATCCTACATCACCTCTTTCTTAGTCCTAATCCACCTCCTAATCCCATAATTAGGGATGTGCACATATCTAATCCATGATTAGAATGTGTCACATCCTCCAACTTTATCAAGTTGGCTTCTAATCTTCATTAGCCACTAACTGTCTTCTAATCACTGATTAGCTAGTCTAATCAGTATCTTGGTCAATTTTCTCATCCCCCAAGGAATTTTTAATTCATTTTTGTCTTCCCCATGTGAATTTAAAATTCATTTTTAGTCCTCCAAAGTTCTCCTCTTCCCCATGTGATCATTGAAAGGTCACATCAGTCACATGGGTCAAGAACCTTCTATTATAAGCACCTTGTCTTATCCAAGGTACTTAGCTTCCTTTTTGGGAACCTTGTCTTATCCTTAAGATATCCCCAATCATGTGAATTTAAAATTCACTTTTATTCCTCCAAGGCTCTCCTCTTCCCCAAGATACTTGAAAGTACCTCCACATCATGTGTCCTCTTGACACGTCATCCTCCACATGGCAAGATTTGAGGGCTTGTGAGTCCTCAACTCACCACATCCCTTCATCTTTCCCATGTTGGAAAAATCTCAACCATTGAATTTTCTAGAGAATTCTCCCCTAAATATAGCGCATATTTATTCATTCTTTGATTATGCATTATCACATTCAACAACATTCAAGCAACTTCAACAGTTGCATTTTGAACTCTCATCCACCATTGTTGCATATCTTCAAGCTTGCATTCCATCTATTTAGCTCACTTAATCAACTACCCAGATTCATCATTTGAATCTACATCAAATACTCATCATTTTGCATCCATTTTATCACACATTTTCCATCCAAGAAGCATACAAAACATCAAAGATCCAAGGGCCAACCAAGGAACAATTTGAAAAAGGTAAACATCAGCTTTCTTATCTTTATTTTGTTTAAGTTTATCGTAGCCCTATCTTGAGGTGTTAGTGTCTTTTCCTTTCTTTTTGCATTCTATTTTGAATGATTTAGACTAGGTTAGGAACACTATATCACATTTTTGGCATGCCCAGTGGGTCCCACAAACGGGTCCCTTGCTTTCACATTTTCTATTGTTTCACATTTTGTAGGTTCACGTTGCAGAGAGGCGACTCTAACCAAGACAAAGGTGACCCCGCCCATAGTTGGGCGAACATGACCTGCAGAGGGGTGAACCTGCACTACAGAGGGACGAACTTACCCCAACTTGGGTGAACCTACCCTCAACAAGGGCAACCCTACCTTGCAAAGTTGCCCATCTGTGCATCTGACAGTTTTTACTTGCAATTTTTTGGATGGGAAAACCTGCCCCATAGAGGGGAAAACCTACCCTATAGAGGGGTGAACCTACCCAGATAGAGTTGTTTGTAAGGTAAAATAGTGCTTCAAACTTCATTTCTAGCTTCCATTTTTCATCGTTTTAAGGTACTAACCCCCTAACGTCGTCTATTGGTGAGTGTGTGCATGTTTTTCCTAACATTTGTGCAGTTTGTCTCACCCTTGTCGAAGAATGGAAATTGAAAAAATTAACATTTTTCTTGCAGAACGAGTGGTCTCCGCGTTGTTTGTCTAGTTTGCTTATCATTTTTTCTTGTTAATCTAGTAAAATAGATCTAATTAGGGGGAGTAAACTTTTTTTTTTTGTGTTTTCAAAGTCCTTTGTGTCACCCAAGAGGGTACTATTTCATTCAAGCTTTCCCCTTGCACTTCGTGTGAGCCTAGGGAGTAGCCAAAAATAGTTAGTGTTCTCTTTTTAGTGGGGCATGCTTGGGGATTTCATCACCCCAAGGGACATTCCCAACCATGTGTACCAACGGGGTATACAAAGGGGGAAGAGCGAAAGCTATACCTCAATCCAATCACGTCATACTTGGCGGAGCGTCAAAGCTAGGGTGATACCTAGATAGACGTGAAGAGTTGGTATGAGCCTTGAGTATCTCGATGGGGTTCCCGACTCATGCTTGTGATAGGATGGTGTTCACAGCTTGTGCCTCATGTACCAAGCATATATTGAGGACTCCCTAGTTGCCTTGTTCAACCTAGTTAGAGGATTGTGTTGGCCATACCCTTCATACTAATTGTAGGATTGTGTTGTCTGAACTGTCTTTTTTGTGTGAAACTAGTGAATTCATGTTCAGTCAAGTCATCCTTATCTTTTGCTTGTTTTTTGCTATGTTTTTTGGTCCTTGCAATAGCTATTTCCACTTAAGTCAGGTCCAGGTCCATTGTAGAGGGGCGAACCTGCCCCCTATCTCAATCATTTTTTAGCCTATTGCTATCAAAATTGTCTAACTTTTCAATGAATAAGTGAACCTGCCCTCAATAGGGGTGAACCTACCCTTAACAAGGGTGAATCTACCCTCTGTTAGTCAAACAACCATCAAAACAACTAGTTACCTAGGTTGGGTGAATCTTCCCTTACTTGGGTGAACCTGCCATAACTTGGGTGAACCTGACCCATACTTGGGTGAACCTGCCCTATAATTGGGTGAACCTACCCTAACTTGGGAAAACTTGCCCTAACTTTGGTGAACCTGCCCCTCAAACAGTTAATTTCACCCTTCGTTCAGTCATTCACAGATCCGCTTCCCCGCTTCGAGCATTCTTCTACTCGTTTCAAGATTCCATCTCCTCATTTCGAGCATCCTTTCATCCATTTAGAGCATCTGTGTCCTCTTTCAAAGAGTCTACCTCCCCTTCAGAGCAACCATTTCCTCATTCCAAGTAATCGTTTACTCGTTGTGACCAATCATTCATCCATTTTTATCATTCGTTTACTCGTTCTGAGTATTCATTCATCCATTTCAAGCATCTATCCCCTTGTTCTGAGAGTCATTCATTCATTTTGATCATTTGTTTACTCATTTTGAGTATCTGTTCATCTATTTTGAGCATTCGTTTACTCATTTTGACCAATCGTTCATCCATTCCAAGCGTTCATTTCCTCATTCTGAACACTCGTTCATTCATTTTGAGCTTTCGTCTCCTTGTTCCAAGAGTTTTTCATCTCTTCTGAGCTATCGTTTACTCATTCTGAGTAGTCGTTCATCCATTTCGATCATTCGTTCACTCGTTCTAAGTAAACGTTCATCCATTCCAAGCCTCCATCTCCTCATTTCGAGATTCGTTCATCTCTTCTGAGCTATCGTTTACTCGTTTTGAGTAGTCGTTCATTCATTCAAATCATCCATTCACTCATTCTGAGCAAACGTTCATCCATTCACTCATTCCAAGCAAACATTCATCCATTCTGAGACTCCATCTCCTCGTTCTGAGAGTTGTTCATCCATTCTAAGTAATCGTTTACTTGTTCTGAGTAGCCATTCATGCATTTCGATCATCCGTTCACTCATTCTGAGTAATCGTTCGCCCATTTTGAGCTTTCGTCTCCTCGTTTTGAGTTTCAGTTTCCCCTTCTGAGCATCCATTCATCCATTACTATCAATCATTTTCTTGTTTCGATCATTCGTTCGTCCATTTCGATCATCTATTTCCTCGATCTGATCATCCATCTCCCTGATCCGATCATCTGTCTACCCATTCTGAGAATTCGTTTCCTTGTTCCAAGGGTCTGAAAGTAGATAAGCGACCTTACCCAGCAGATAGGCGACCCTACCCTCCAATAGGTGAACCTAACCTTCCATGGGTGAACCTGACCTTGCATGGGCGAACTTGACCTTCCATGGGTGAATCTAACCTTGCATGGGCGAACCTGACCTTGAATGGGTGGACTTGACCTTCAATAGGTGAACCTAACCTTGCATAGGCGAACCTAACCTTGAATGGGTGAACCTGACCTTGAATGGGTGAACCAGACCTTGCATGGGTGAACCTAACCTTGAATGGGATAATTTGACCTTGAATGAGCAAACTTGACCTTCCATAGGTGAACCTGACCTTCATCCAGTCATTTGTATCTTCCGTTCATTCGTAATCTGCATTTCGATCCATCTGCATTCTCCAGAGGTCATCGTTTTGTTGACCAAATCACATAGGTGAATCTTAGAACATCATTAGAGTCCATATCCATCATTGTTTTCTCAATCCCAATCCCCTGGACTTCGTTTCAAAATTTATTATCCAAATTGACCTAGGTGTCTGAATCGATCATCATCCTACAAAATATGCTTAGGATCATCATCAGTCTTGAGTAGTTAATCATCATTTGGCCCAATCAATCCACTTTCAATCTCAAGGTGGATTCAGTGCCACAATCATCTATCTATCCTTTAATCAGATCAATTAGCACCCCAAGTCACCTAGGGTAATATCTAAACTTGGTTTAGAATCCTTTTCATCATCCTATCTGATCCATCATTCGATCTTATCAATCATTTCATCAATCAAACATATCCTATCTAATCCAACCACATCCCTATCTGATCACCCAATCAATCTATTTCTATCTTGAAGTAGATTCAGGGTCGTAATCATCATGTGGTAATCCAATCCCATCGAACCTATGAACTTGGTTTAGATTCAATCCCATCTCATCATCCAATCATCTTAATATGAGCTTCAATTTGATCCTAATATGAGCTTTAATTCAATCCCAGTCGAAGCTTGACCTAAATCCCAATCTAAGCTTTAGTCCACCTACATCCACAATCTTCGAGTATCAAAACAAATCTTAAGATCTCCATCTTCTTCCAATCCATCCTATTTATCCTTTCATCATCTTTTCTTTCCTTCTAATCATCCATTCCCATCTTTTCAATCTGTATCCATCTAATCTAACATCATGAATCCTTATCCTTCACCAATGCAACAAAAAATAGTAGTCAAGGGGAATCCTAATTACGTTGACGATGATAACGAGAGTCTTGTTGATCAAGAGGTATATGACATAGATCCCCTTGATGCTATCATTTCTAGTAAGATCTCTCCAACCTCTTTCCAAAATCCAATTACCCCTCCAAGCTATCCCATCACGCCTTCATCTGCACCTAATAATGCTCATTATGCTACCTTTGACAAGGGATACCCATTATCTTCCCCGTCTGCATCTTCATCATATCCTTCATCTACATCTTTTTCTTATCAAATACCCACATCCTGTTATCCCAATCTACCATCCCAATTCTCCTATTACAATTCCCCATCCATGTCCCCCTATCCTAATCCTCCTTACCATTCTAATCCTACATTCACACCTTTTAATCTTAATCCTACACCCCCATCAACCTATCCTAATCCAACATCCACATCTTCCTATCCTAATCCATCATCCATGTCCTCTTATCCCAATCCTCCACCCCAATCTTCCCATCCTAATCCACCATCCCAATACCTTTATTACAATCCACCAACCATATCCTCTTGTCTTAATCCACCATCCCAATATTCCTACCTTAATTCCCCATCTACTTCCTCTAACATCAATCTACCATCCATGTCTTCCCATATTAATCCACCTTCCCAATATTCCTATCTTAATTCCCCATCTACTTACTCTAACATCAATCCACCATCCACATCTTCCTATTCTAGTCCACCATCACAATATCCCAACCTTAACCCTCCATCTAATCCTATTCCACCAATCCATAATCCTAATCCTCCACCAATCCCTAATCCTTCGTCTATTCCCACCACCCCAGCTAAGCCTAGAGTATGCATGATTCTCACCCCAGAGGTTCTCCAAGGACTTATGACAAAGAAGATATCCCCAAATCCACACCTTGAAGTCGTGGAACCATGCCACCCCAATCCATCATCCACAGTCATTAGTGATGATACCCTTCTCCATCCAACACCTATCATTGTTGTTACCACCCCTAGCACCACTCAAACTGTTGAAACCATCACACCCACCGAATCCATTGAAAACTCATCTCCTACTCTGAGAACCATCAAACCCATCAAAGATAACCAAACCCCATCACCATCTCTTACTCCTAGATCCACCCAATCCATCGAAGACACGCAAATCCCATCCACTCCTCCCACTCCTAGTATCACTAACATTCATTCCCATGAACTTTATGAATCTTCCATCCTTACATCTCCCCCATTTGATGAGTCCCTCCAACACTCGGTCATCATGCCACCCACACAAGATGAGTCATGCCAAGAGCTTGATCCAGAGCATACCAACATATCCCCTTCTCCACATCAAGATCCTATCATCCCATTTAGTCCATCTCAAGATCACAATCCCCCATCCATTCCATCCTACGATCCCCTTGTCACTCAAGATCCAACCACTCTATCTCATGAGCCCCTATTGCCTGCTGCCACAAATCTAGATCCTATCATGTCACCTAATCCCTCTCTTGATCCCTTACCACCCCCTTGCCCCGCTCAAGATTTTGTTATACCATCATCTCCATCTCATGATCCTCCATTGTCACCTAAACCTACCATTCCCTCACCGCTTTTATATCCCCTTGGTATTCCTCCATGGTGGTCTCCTTGCAAAATAAAAATAAAGCATATACACCACCCATTCTCCTCCACCTAATAATTGACTCACATCATTCTTCCAAAATAACACAAATCCTATCATGGATCGAATGCTCGAGAACATGAACTATCAAGGAACAGGTTTAGGCCTTCATGAGCAAGGTATCTTAGAGCCCACCCAAACCAAAGAACACTCCTATACGCGAGGTCTCAGATGTACAGCTTGTGAATCACAATCTAAAAATGTTGGTACAACCTCTATACATCCTAAGTGAGCATCCTCCAAAATAATAATAGGCTCTTCTCATCACTCCACTAAACCATTTTCTGCCATCCCCCCTCCATTGTATCACCTTAAAACAACCATCCATATTCGTCTTTCATCTTTTGAATCCCTTTTGGGTCCTTATGTCCATCCACCATCACACATCCTCCAGCTACTAAGTTCATTTTGGGCCCTTATATCCCAAAATCACCTCCTCCATCTCATCCTTTTATCCCTCCATCACCTATCCATGTCACCCACCATAAACATCCCACTCTCATGTCCCCTAATCAAGATCAACAAAGGTGCATACCTACACATCCTACGTCCACATATCATCCCCAAAATCCAACCTCCATCACTCCACATCATCCATCTTCTCACACCCATCCCATTGCTATTAAAAGAACTTTGGATACCAAAGTAAAACTACATAAATATAAACATCCACATGAATCTAAAGCTCCTCATGTCCCCTTAAAAAGAAATGCTGAAGAAAAGAAAAATCAAATCCAAAATCAAAATCAAATTCCCAAAGAAAAAATATGCAATGCCTTCAAATGAAAAATCTGTAACAACATCAAAAGTTGTTAATCCAAAAGCTAATCATTCTCATCCACCATCTCCTAAATATTTTTTCGGGTCCTTATGTCCCAAAATTCACTATCTCATCTCCTCCATTATGCCCACATTCTCCATCCATTAATCCTTCTATCCTTTCATGTCCACCACCATATGTGCCAATGTTGGTCCTGAACTCATTACCCCATTAGAAATCCTCCCCATCATTCCATCCATAAACTTTCAAACATCCCATCCATCATCCCACATATCTCCCCCATCAAATCCCTCTAATTCATCCTCTTGCATAATCCATTTATCCTAATAAGGTTGTACCAACATCCAACAATCGCTTCAAACATGGGCTCTTAACACCTTGTATGGAACTCGACGCTTGATTCCTTCATCCATATCCCTATCACATATCTTCTAAATCCACTTATCCACATCCCTATCCTTATCCATCTCCATCTGCATGCTACCAAAAAAGTCAAAAAAGTCAAAAAATTCAAAAAAGTCAAAAAAGTCAAAAAAATAAAAAATTGTCAAAAATACAAAAAAAATAAAGAAATAGTAAAGAGAAATAATTCGTCCAATGGTGAAAACTTGGAAAGCAAGCACCTTGGATAAGTACCATGATGAAAACTTAACAAAAATGCATCATGTGTAAATCCCCCATCCAACATACTTCCACACTTGGGGGCAGCTGCATCTCCATCACCCATTTCCTCCACTTCACCTATTTTACACATCTTGTTTGTCATATCCCTTTTTATCTCCAATCCCTCTGTCCTCCCTATGATCTTGATATAGATAAGGGAAAAACATATAAACATGCTTTGGACACCTCTTGGCATACATTCCCCTCACCAATACACTATCCTAATCCTTATTCACATCCATCCATCTTCCTTGTCCACCTGTCATGCTACCATTAATCTCCCTTCCTTATCCATGCATCCTATCCATATCCATCTCACTCATTTTCTTTCATATCCTTTTATCTTCCATCCCCCCTGCCTCATCACATATTACATATCTAGAGTGGGGGCATCCCCCTCTTTGTGATGTAGTCCTTGGAGATATCATTCAACGATCCTATCATCCCTTCCGTCTACCCATCCTTATCTCCTTACCCACCCCTCAAACCAAAAATCTCATCCATCTCCCCATCCTTATCTTCCTATCTATCTAATCAATGCTTTTCATCTCTTCATCCTTATCTTCCTATCCATCCATCATATCATCCCTTCCATCCCCCATCCTTATCTCCTTATCGATTCATCTCTATCCTCATTCCATCTCATAATCCCTTGTCATTGGTATCTAGCTATAGGCTACTCCCCATCCAATCCCATGCCATCTATCTCATCTTTATCACTCCCACCTTATTTCACACATCTTCCTAATCTCTTATCACTTCTCATCACTCTCTTCCCATCATATCATCCTCCCAATTCATTTTGATGATTTGGATAACTATCCCATCCTTGAGCTTCATGTGATCATCATCATCCTATCCAATTCACCAGGTCTATCTTGTCTCATCATATCGGTTCCATCATTTTATCCACTTATCTTGGTCATGTCATCATCCCTTATCCATCATTTGTCTTTGGTCTTTTGTCCAACTATGTTGCCCCTACGCTTTCACGTAGGCAAGGTCGATCTTTTGATCCGCCCCTAGGGCTCCTTCTGTCCATCCTATCTTTATCATCTATCATCGGTATTCATCGTCCTCTTTCTGCATTTTTCTATCTAGTGTTTGTCATCCATCGAGGTCTCTATTGTCCTCTTTCCACTTTTATCCATGGTCTTTTATCAAACTACGAGGGCTCTGCGCTTTCATGTAGGTAAGGATAATCTTTGATTGGCCTTGAGCCCCTAGTTCATTAGGGTGTGTTTGTCTTGTGTCGTATCATCAAGTATGCCCTTATCTAGCTAGTTCTTAACAAAAAATCCACTCATATCAGTAGATCCAATCGGTTCTGAGTATCTTGTGTCATATCGATCTTTTAGTTTAGTACCCATCTCTAGTCTCAATAGGGTACATCCTTCCTAACAAACCTCATCAATCCCATCCATCCCCTTGATCCTATGGAAAAGGATGTTTGAAATTGATTGCAATCTTTTGATGCTTTTGGCTTTTTTTATCATTTCAGCTCCCTATCATCACTCGTCAAGGTCAGCTTGATCGATCATATCATGGTGTGCTTTGACTGGTAAAAATAGGGGCGTATCTTGATCTTTTGTTTGTTGTTGTCTTCCTAGTTGTCCTACGTTGTACCCACCAAGATCCATGTGGTCTTGTGTTATGCTATGGCATCCTCTTTTTCTTTTGGTTATTCCAATGTCTGGCCTGACCAAGGTCTTTGTGACTTTGCGATGTTGGAATATCCTTCTTGTCTGTTGTGTTTGTTTCATGCATTAGACACTAATCCGCCTTGGTTACATATACCCTAGCACCTGGTGTCTTATGCTATAGAAAAAAATCAGTGCTCTAAAAATGGAAAATTGCATTAGGATTGCATTTCATTTTCCATTCCATTGCATTGCATGTATCCTCCATCTTTGCATCAATCCTCATCATTTCATCCTCCTTTCAATCTTCTTAAAATAATATAGATTGGTTATTCTAAGCATATTTTAAACCATCTCACATCTCCATCCAATCCTCATCTAACCACATCCTTGGTCTTGTTACCAGCCTTGCTACAAGCCTTGATCCCATCATAATCATCGTCGTCATCATCAAGATGTATCCTTCCCTATCCTTTGGTGTTGTTTTGGGATGTATCCTTCCCTCATCAGCAACACTTTCATCATCATAATCGAGACGTATCCTTCCCTATCCTTTGGTGGTGTTTTGGCATGCATCCTTTCTTATCCTCGTGTTGTTTTGGGATATATAATTCCCTCATCAACAACACTCCATCCATCATCAACCCATTATGGCTTGTAGCTTGACTGGGGCAACATCACCTTTGTCCTTAAATCCATTTGTGCTTCACAATCTTCTATCACTTATCATCCTCTCTTATCCACCACTTTGCATCATCTTCCCCATCTACTCTCGCATCATCTCATCCATTTCGAGAACACACCTGTGTTCTCTTGAACCTACATGTCCTCCCAAGGGGGAATCCTCCATCCTTAATCTTCATCTTCACTCCCATCATCCTTATTTCTAGTCACTCCTTTGAATGACTAGGTTAGGAACCTTCTATTATAAGCACCTTGTCTTATCCAAGGTACTTCTCAGCTTCCTTTTTGGGAACCTTGTCTTTTCCTTAATATATCCCCAATCATGTGAATTTATAATTCACTTTTATTCCTCCAAGTCTCTCCTCTTCCCCAAGGTACTTGCAAGTACCTCCATATCATATTTCCTTTTCCACCTCATGTGTCCTCTCGACACTTCATCCTCCACATGGCAAGATGTGAGGGCTTGTGAGTCCTCAACTCACCAAAACCCTTCATCTTTCCCATGTTGGAAAAATCTCAACCATTTAATTCTCTAGAGAATTCTCCCCTAAATATAGAGGATTTATATTCATTCTCGGATTATGCATTATCACATTCAACAAAATTCAAGCAACTTCAACACTTGCATTTTGAACTCTCATCCACCATTTTTGCATAACTTCAAGCTTGCATTCCATCCATTTAGCTCACTTAATCAACTACCCACATTCATCATTTGAATCTACATCAAATCCTCATCATTTTGCATCCATTTTATCACACATTTTCCATCCAAGGAGCATACAAAACATCAAAGATCCAAGGGCCAACCAAGGAACAAATTGAACAAGGTAAAAATCAGCTTTCTTATCTTTATTTTGTTTAAGTTTCTCATAGCCCTATCTTGAGGTGTTAGTGTCTTTTCCTTTCTTTTTGCATTTTTTTTGCATGATTTAGAATAGGTTAGGAACACTCTATCATGGAAACCACTAAACAAAGTATTTTTCCCACCATGATCTTATTATGCTTTTCTACCCAATATTGAAATTCATCCTTGACCTTCTCTATTTCTGCCTTTGTCACTAAATCACCATCTTTTCTCTCCAATCTTGGATCCTTCTCCAAACTCACTTTCCTAGTATCTTCTTCTTTTAAAATGGTTGCACACTCTTTATTTTTGTCTTCCTCAACCTTTATATACTCCTTCTTTCCAAACATAATCACCTTAGTGGCCTTGCTTTGTTCCTTCACATCTTCCTGCAATGGAGTCAATGTAAAAGCATTCCCATCCTTTTCAATTTGATATGTATTGTTTCTCCCATCATAAATGGCTTGTCTATGAAACTACCATGGTCTCCAAAGTAATAAATGACAACAGCTCATAGGAAAAACATCACAAAGAATCTTGTCTATATAGCCACCAATACTAAACTCAACCAAATCTTGCTCACTAACCAAAATTAATTCCTCATCATTCAACCAAGACACTCTATAGGGTCTTTCATGAGGAATTTTCTCCAATTTGAATTTATCTACCATTTCATTAGACACCATATTATCAGTGCTCCCTAAATCTACTACAACTGTGCATACCTTACCTTTGCATTTGCATGTGGTCTTGAACAATGTTCTCCTCTATGTCATCTCCTTCTTGGATGCTTTTAGGAGTTGTCTTCTCACCATCAAAGATTCCCTAATTTCTAGAGTAGCATATTCCATTGGAGAGGTTACAGTCTAATCTTCATCTTCTTGCACCAAATGTACTCTCGTTTCACTTCTCTTTTCACCACCATATGAACTAGAAGCTTGTTCTTCCTTGCATTGCCATGCTTGATGTCCAAATTGAATGCAATCATAAAACCTTCTTCAAATCCACTAGAGCCTCTTCCTTGACTTCCAAATCTTCCTCTAAGGCTTGTTCTACCACCTCTAAACCCACCTCTTTGATCAAAAACTCATTTTTGAACTTTGTTTGCATCTTCTTGGCTTTCACTTGATTGTCTTGAAGTAGAAAATGAACCTCTTCCTCTTGAAGTGCTTCCTCTGCCCCTGGTTTTCTTGTCTTTCCTTCTCTTGACCTTTTCTTAAGCCTTCACTGCCATTTGATAACATTCCTCAACTATTCTTGGATTTTCCAAGGTTAACTCATCTTGGATGTTAAATTTCAATTGACCCAAATACCTAGCAATATTTTCCACTTCATCCTCCATGTGACTTGCACTTATACTCAACTTGTAAAATTCTTCAGTATATGTTTTAACATCCATTTCTTTTTGTTTCAAACCTTGAAGTTTCCTAAACATTTGAATAACATAATTAGAAGGTAGAAACTTACCTTTCATTTTAGCCACCATTCTGTCCCAAGAAACAATCTTTGATTTACCTTTCTTTCTTCTCTCAGATTGTTCATAATCCTACCACAATAGTGCATGGCCCTTCAACTTTATCTTTGAAATATTCACCCTTTGCTCTTTAAGAACATCTTCACACTCAAAGTAATTGTCTAGTATTGCAATCTAATCCAACAATTCTTCATCATTCAAATTACCTCCATATTTAGGCACATCAATCTTAAACTTGTGTATATCATCCTTGACTGCTCTCAGCAACTTAGCCATCCTCTGATCATCAAGATCCAATTCCTCTTCCTCCTCACTGTCAGTTTTCAATTCTTCATCAGACTCACTCTCACCACTTATGTCCACATCTCTTTTCTACCTTGTTTCCAAAGTAGCAAGCCTTTCCTCTGACTCTCTCATTTCCCTAGCATTCTTGTCATTCAATTCACTCATTTATCTAGCCACAATTTTCCCTTTCGAGGCATTTTTTCCTTCAACTTCTCACTTTTCAAGGTAAGAAATAGGTAAGAAAAAAATTAGGCACAAAAGTATAGCATATCCCCATAGGTCATATAGTTTCATCCTAATATTATGCACCAAAGTTGGTATGGAAACTTGCCTCAACTATTAAGCAAAGGTATGTCATGTAAATGTGAAAGTGGAAGTGAATAAAATAAGTGTTTATTCTAAGTGTAGGTAATGCATAAAATAGGAGATGGGAGATAATATGAAAAATAAGAAATTCATTTGAGGTTTGACATGAGTTATTCAAGGAACCAATGAATGTATAGTCCTAGATTCCAAGGAAATAAGAGAAGATATGATGCAGAGCAGGGAGGAAAACTACAAACAAACACAATTCAATGTGTTTCAACCAATTTCTCAATCACCAAAACCCTATCTTCGCATTCTTTCACAATTCTTGCTTATTCTCCTAGTAGCATTGTAAGCAGGGAAAATTGTGCATATCTCTTAGTAAAATCTTCAAACCCACAAACCAAAAGGTGTTTTGACAAACACCCATTATCCTCCTCTTTAACATATCTTAAAAGATTATAGACTTGTTTTGGAACAACACCTCTGAAAATAAACTAGTATGCTGAACAAGGCTCCAATTAGCCCACTTTTCTAAAGAATCACCCACTTAAACTCTCTTCCAACCCAAAAACACCATGGGCAATCCGCAACCAGGTTATAAACATCTAAAATCCACCACTTCTATCAAAGGAAATTCCCTCAAAGACATCTAACCACCAAACCCTCATTTAGACTAGTTTAAAGGGGGTTTATTGAAAATATGGTCTCCAAGTCTTCTCTTTGGAAACTAACACCACAAACACCTCATATTAGGCCTGCAAATGCTCAATAAACCTTCCCAAATTGCTTCCCCAAGAGTTTTCCACTATTCCCAACCTTTAACCACCAAAACTAGGCCAAAACTCTATGAATTGACAACTAGGGCATCACACAAAACCACTCAACTCGCCTTCCCTGCTCATGCCACCCACATTAGAAAAAAAATTACTCCTAATGGTTCCTTTCCAACAAGTTTTAGCCAGGTTCATTGGGTGGAATGGCTTGGGTCTTCATTTTTGCACTCTCAAAACCACAAACTCTAATTTTTTGGCCGCCTACAATAGAATCTTTGTTTATTTATGAAATCAACTCACAGAAAACCCAAAATTATCTTAACACATAAATCTACCTATTCCAATTTACATTTGGTAAAAAAAAACTTGTACGTGCAAGTACAGGGATCTATAACAACACTTTTACAAGAAAATTATTGAGAAACAAATTTTTTGTTATTATTTCAACTTCAATACAATCTCCAATCCCTTACCTCAAGTTGTGTGAGGCCATTTAAACACCAAGACACCAAAACTAACTCACAAAACTGACTAACCACCCTTTGGACTCCAAAATGACCGTTAGTATTCCAATTTTGTGCACTTTTGCACTTTTACAACTTTGCATTTTGACAATATTTGAAAACATTGACAACTTTTGTAAAACATAAACCCAACTTGACTCATTTACATCAAACATGCTCTATTATGACATTATTTTTCAAAACAAAAGACTCAAACACCAAAAATTGACCTAAAACCACATTTACCCAAAATGAACTAACATGGTGCCACTGCACCATACTCCTAGCCTAAAAAAGACCTCAAGCCTTTTGAGGACTGTATGACATCAAAAACATGCTTTCCCTTAACATTGAATGCTCTCCAATCTGCATCTTTATCTGGGTACTGCAACCATGCAGTGTCTCTTCCTTTTGAATGGATTTTTCCTTGAAAATATTGTCCTCCACTTGATGAATGTTGTCTACCTACCTTTTCATTTGAAACTAAAGTCAAGTTTGTCTTCATATCTGCAAACTTACCTTTTCCAACTTTGTCTTGGACTTTCTTCTCATTAACTTTTCAAGCATACTTGAACTCACTCATTTTCCTTCACCATTCACCTTGACTCACCTCACCTTCTACCTTCATCTTTTTCTTCAGATCCTCTGCCCTTAGGATTTTTGTATTATCAAACTTACACACCTCTGTAGTAACAACATCTGAGTGCAAGCCTATTACCTTCTTTTGAAACCACTGAACAAAGTATTGTTCCCACCATGATCTTATTATGCTTTTCTACCCAATATTGAAATTCATCCTTGACCTTCTCTATTTCTTCCTTTGTCACTAAATCATCATCTTTTCTCTCCAATCTTGGATCCTTCTCCAAACTCACTGTCCTAGTATCTTCTTCTTTTACAATAGTTGCACACTCTTTGTTTTTGTCTTCCTCAACCTTTATATACTCCTTCTTTCCAAACATAATCACCTTAGCTTCCTTGCTTTGTTCCTTCACATCTTCCTACAATGGAGTCAATGTAAAAGCATTCCCATCCTTCTCAATTTGATATGTATTTTTTCTTCCATCATAAATGGCATGTCTATGAAACTACCATGGTCTCCCAAGTAATAAATGACAACAAATCATAGGAAAAATATCTCCAAGAATCTTGTCTTTATAGCCACCAATACTAAACTCAACCAAAGCTTGCTCACTAACCAAAATTGATTGCTCATCATTCAACCAAGACACTTGATGCAGAGTGGGGGGAGAAACCCACAATTAGACCAAAATGATCAGACCTCAACAAGCCACCAACCCTTGAAATTACAATCACCTAAATTGAATCAACTAATAACAATAGGCTTATAGTCTAAGTTACCAATTCGTTGGAAAAAGGCTTTAGATATGATTTGATTTGTACCAGATACGAAATTCAGGTACAATACTGCATGGGTTCGACCAAGATATGAATTGATGCCTGCGGATTCAATCTAGATACATCGATTGCCTATGGATTTGACCAGGATACGGAAAAAAGTATCCAAGGAGAATTTGTGACGAGTCCAAGCATGAAAACGCTCAGTCCGCAAAATAAAGTTCTTTTTCAGCATTTTTTAATCATTTTTTTGACCAAATGTTCATTTCTAAATATTTTAATATTCATTGCAACCCTAATTTGTGCCTCCAAACACACTAAATACTTAAAAAAAATCTCATTTAACAATTTGTGAATGAAAAACAAGTTTTTTTACCTCCATTACTGAACTTTATCTCTCTTGCACAAGCTTGAATAGACTTGAAGGCTGATCATTGGTTGTTCAAAGTTGATTGTTGTGCTATTCCTAAGCACTTGAAAGTGTCTGCTCATTTCCAAGAAGATCGTAGAGAAATATTTTTTCAAAAGAGGTTTCTTTGAAGTTTTTTTATTATTTTCTTACATTTTTTTTAACAAATGAACTATTTTGTTTTGTTTTTATTGCTTCGTTGATTGTTCTCATTCTTTTAAGTTTTTTAGTTTCAAATTTCAATACCAAAATTATTTCAATCTATTGTGCCTTAGGTATTACAATGGCATCTGCTTCTAACTCAGGCCAATCTCGTTTCAAAATAAATGCAACCTCTCCCCTTTGGAAATATGTAGAAATGGTTCAACAATGTCCAGGTGGTGGAGTATTTATTTAGATTTGTAGTCATTGCAAAGTTTGATATACGAGCTCATACAGTCAAGTGAAAGGCCACTTGTGTAGGATCCCTAATACTGGCATCAAACCTTGTCCAGGATCTCCAGAAGGTGATGGAAAATGCCTTCCAGATGACATAGTGTTGAAATATATTACTGAGCAAGAAAAAGTAGAGCAAAAAGTTAGTAGTCTTAAAACAAGCCATCCTTTGAGGAAAGGATCTCGATCCATGAAACCCCCTACGCCACCTACTTATCTTCCACCTACAGAAAGCCATCCATTTATGAAAATCCCTCAAGAGAAAACCATGCCCTCATCAAATAAAATATCTAAGGGATCGTTGGAAGCTTCATTTTAGAATGGGGCAAGAGAGATTGTTGATCAAGACATAGCAAGATGGGTCTATGCCAAGGGATTGGCATTCAACATTTTTCATTCACCATATTGGAAAAAAATGGTGAAATCTATTAATAAGGCTCCAAAGGGGTATAAGGGAATATGTTTTGAGAAGGTGTGTTGCACCTTATTGGAGAAAGAGGTGAAACATGTAGCAGACTCTTTGAAGCCCATAAGGGATTCATGGATCTAAACAAGGGTGACCATTGTTTCTGATGGATGGAAAGATGCAAAAAATAGCCCATTGATCAATGTTATTTCGTGTCCCCTAAAGGGGCAATGTTTTTAAGAGCAGTGGATTGTGAGGAACAGGTGAAAGATGGTCCATTTATTGCTAACATCCTTTTCCAAGCTATTGAACAAGTGGGCCATGAAAATGTTGTGCAAGTTGTAACCAACAATGCCAAAAATTGTAGGGTTGTTGGGTTATTGGTTGAGGAGAAGTATCCACACATTTTTTGGACACCTTGTGTTGTCCACTCCCCCAATCTAATGCTACAAAAAATTGGATCCAAAAAGGAGTGGATCAAACAGGTTTATGCTAAGGGTGAAGACATCCAATTGTTTGTCACCAACCACCATATGACACAAGGAATATTTAGACAATTCTCAAAATTGGAATTGTTGAAGATAAGTTAATTCTCAATATTTTAAATTTTTTAGTTTTCTTTTAATTTTAAATTTTGATTTTTTAAATTTAAATTACATTTTAATTTTAATTTTGATTTACAAACAAGTTTGTTGAGACCCATTTTTCCTCCAACACAATTGTGTTGAGATGACTTATAAAGGTTCGTGAGGCACTTTGTCCCATGGTAATCAACCCTAATTGGGCCATATGGAGGCAATCTAGCAGTGAAAGGGAAAATAGGGTCAGGCAAAGGATCTTAGATGAGTGTTGGTGGGATCGTTTTGAGTACCTTGTCAGTTTCACTAAGCCTATATTGAGCATGATCCGTTACACAAACATGGATAAACCTTGTTTGGGAGAAGTATATGATGGTATCGACTCAATGATTGAGAAGATGAAAACCATCATCAATGTAAAAGAGGAAGATCCTGAAGAAAATTTCTTCAAAGAGCTACAGGAAATCATGGTTGATAGATGGAACAAAATGACCACTCTACATCTTCTTGCTTTTGCATTGAGTCCCAAATATTATAGTCCTGAGATACTTTCGGTTTCATCAAGAGTTGCTCCATATAGGGATGTTGAAGTGGCTCAAGGGTACAAGGCAGCACTTCAGAGACTCTTCACTGATCGTGACCAATGTGATCGAGTGAGGGTTGAGTTCATGGCTTTTGCATGCTCTGGTAGTGTTGATCAAAATCTTGATGCTCTTCGAGACAAGTACAGGGTGGATGCTCATAGTTGGTGGTACTTCCATGGGAAAGAATACATGCACCTCCAACCAATTGCAATAAAAATATTATCCCAAGTAAGTTTTATATTTTATAATTTTAATTTATAAATTTATATTAATTAATAATTTTGTTTAGTTAAATTTTGTAACTCTTAACTATTTAATTTGGTCTTAATAGGTTGCCAATTCATCTTCTTCTGAGAGGTATTGGAGCACATACTCCTTCATCCACTCAATAAAATGCAATATGCTGCATTCAAAAAAGGAAGAGGACTTGGTGTATGTGCATTCAACCTTGCGCCTCCGTACACACAAGCAAAGTTCCTACAAAGAAGGAGACACAAGGAGGTGGGATATTGAGCCAAAGCAACTTGACTTGGATGCTTCCACAAGTCACTTAGCTGCACTTGATATTGATCATGAGTATGAGCCTGAAGTAGCTACTAATCATGAGAGTGGTAGTGATAGTGCTATTGCTAGTGGAAGTTCTTGTGCAAGTGCCACTAATGCTATTTGTCATTCTACACAAAATGTAGCATCTAATGATGCTAGTTTGTTTGATGACCCATATGATTCAGATTGATCAATGATCAATAATGCCTGATTATAAACGTTTGGAATTTTATGTTTGAACTTTAATTTATAATTTTATATCATGACATCGAGTAATCACTAATATTTTAATATTTGACTTAGTGACTATGAAAGTGGTGATGTATTTTTGCTATGTTATTAGACTATTAATATGGTGGTGTATTATGAACTTAATTACTGCTGCAAATATGTATATATTTCTGATTTTTATATGTTTTTGTATTGACGTACCCAAGCTATACCCAACCTCAATTTTTTTTTGACTGAATCCCATACCGGATTCTTGTACCCGTACCCAAATCCAAAAACAAATCAGTAACTTAGCTTATAGTCTCCAAATCTCAACAAATGGGCTTATCTTTTAGAGAATGTTGTCCAATGGCCAACCAAACATCAATCAAGCTTTAACACATACCCTTAGACAAATTCCCAAGAGATCATACCATATTTCTTTGTACCATCATTAAGATCCAATAGACCACCCTGCAAAAAGGCTACTCAATTTGGCCTAATTTACAAAGAGAGTAACTTTTAAACACTATATATTCACTCAAACTCCTCAAAAAATAGTATGTTATGTGTCAAAACCTCCAATTTCATGATTTATTTCTAGGTCCAAGACCTCTAGACCCCTAAGACACCAAACCCTCAATTTCAAGCAAAATACTTGGGGTTTTAAAGAAACCCCTATCTCTCAGACCTGCCAAACCCAAACAAATCACCAAACACACTTACAAAACCTTGCACATGGTGAATAATACATTACATGGACAGTCCTTCCCACATTTTGTCAAAACACCACCTGAAACCCTCATTTTCATCATGAAAATACCCTACTACAGTCCTAGAACATCATCCCAAACACCCAACCTTGACTCCACAACATTCTAAACAGGTTAGGAATGAATTTTACAAGTTAGAGGACCCATTCCACAAGTTACAGCAGGCAAAAAAAGTGGAATGGGTCGAATTACATCATGAAACCCTTCAATCCAAGAACACTGTGACAGTAGGTAGCAGCAGTAAAAATAAGATAACTTTTTCTATACAAAGAGTTAGAACCTCTAAATAGGTGAAAATGAAATATAATTCATCAATATACAACATCCAATAGGTTTCAGATCATCTTAGAGTTCCTACAGGCCGTACAACAACAAGAAAAGTGAGAAAAAATAGTAAATTTCTAGAAAATAGCATTCTTCTTGATAAAAAATGGGTTACAAATCAACCAAAAACCTCTCCTTTGAGGAATTGAAGGTTATTATACATTTTTTTATTGCATTCCAACTCCCTCCAATGCCCATAACTGATTTTTAATCATTAAGACCTAATCTTCATTAAGTTGCATTTTAGACCTTTTACACATGACAACATTACATGAATTTTGCAAAAAAAATTAATTTTGACACCTAAGGACTCCTAAATCACTCAAAAACATTTAATTCACCCTATTACAACCTCTTAGACCTCATTCTTTCACATTTACAACCAAATTCAAAGATTTTCCTTCAAAAGGCTACAAATTCAAATATTGACAATTTTGTAGCAAGAATGCATTTTTTGCACATTTGACCACCAAGACTGAAAAAATCACCCTAATACACCTTAAATGGTCTTGATTGACCTTATTTAGCATAAATAAACCCAAAAAATCTTGATCTAACCCATTGACCACCTATCAACCTTGAAAAAGTGAAATTTTGCAACTAGGAGACTAGGTGCTCCTGCACCAACACTTTATAGGGTCTTTCATGAGGAACTTTCTCCAATTTCAGTTTATCTACCATTTCATTAGACACCATATTATAATTTCCCCTTGAATCTACTACAACTTTTCATACCTTACCTTTGCATTTGCACATGTGGTAGATTGAACAATGTTATCCTTTGTGTCATCTCCTTCTCCTTGGATGCTTTTAGGAGTTGTCTTCTCACCATCAAAGATTCCCCAACTTCTGGAGAAACATATTGCATTGGAGAGGTTACACTCTCATCTTCATTTTCTTGCACCAACTGTAATCTCTTTTCATTTATCCTTTCAGCACCATATGAACTAGAAGCTTATTCTTCCTTGCACTGCCATGCTTGATGTCCAAATTGGTTGCAATGATAACACCTTCCTGCAAATCCATTAGAGCCTCTTCCTTGACTTACAAATCTACCTCTAAAGCTTGTTCTACCACCTCTAAAGCCACCTCTTTGATCAATAACTCATTCTTGGCCTTTGTTTGCATCTTCTTGGCTTTCAATTGATTGTCTTGAATTAGAAAATGAACTTCCTCTTGAAGTGCTTCCTCTACCCCTGGTTTGCTTGTCTTTCCTTCTCTTGACCTTTTCTTTAGCCTTCACTAACATTTGATAACATTCCCCAACTGTTCTTAGATTTTTCAAGGTTAACTCATCTTGGATGTTAAATTTCAATCGACCCAAATACCTAGCAATCTTTTCCACTTCATCCTCCATGTGACTTTCCCTTATACTCAACTTGTAAAATTCTTCAGTATATGTTTTAACATTCATTTATTTTTGTTTCAAACCTTAAATTTTCCTAAACATTTGAACAACATAATCAGAAGGCAGAATCTTACCTTTCATTTTAGCCACCATTTTGTCCCAAGAAACAATCTTTGATTTACCTTTCTTTCTTCTCTCAGATTGTTCATAATCCAACCACAATAGTGCATGGCCCTTCAACTTTTTCTTTGCAATCTTCGCCCTTTGATCTTCAAGAACATCTTCACACTCAAAGTAATTGTCTAGTACTACAATCTAATCCAACAATTCTTCATCATTCAAATTACCTCCATATTTAGGCACATGAATCTTCACCCTGTGTCTATCATCCTTGATTGCTCTTAGCAACTTATCCATCCTCTGATCATCAGGATCCAATTCCTCTTCCTCTTCACTGTTAGTTCCCTCTTCTTCATTGGAGTCACTCTCATCACTTATGTCCACATCTCTTTTCTGCCTTGTTTCTAGAGCAGCAAGTCTTTCCTTCAACTCTCTCATCTCCCTAACATGCTTGTCCTTCAATTCACTCATTTCTCTAGCCACAGTTTTCCCTTTTGGAGGCATTTTGTCCTTTAACTTCTCACTTTTCACTCTTCAATCTTCATCTTTTCACCCTCAAATGATCTAATACCTAAGATTTGATACCACTTGACGTGAAGCAAGGATGAAAACCACAAACAAACACAATTCAAGGTGTTTCAACTAACTTCTCAATCACCAAAACCCTATCTTAGCATTCTTTCATAATTCTTGCTTATTATCCTAATAGCATTGTAAACAGGGAAAATTGTGCATATCTCTTAGTAAAATCTTCAAACCCAAAAACCAAAAGGTGTTTTAGACACCCATTATCATCCTCTTTAACATATCTTAAACGATTATAGACTTGTTTTGGAACAACAACTCTAAAAATAGATTGGTACGCTGAACATGGCTCCAATTAGCCCACTTTTCTAAAGCATCACCCACTTAAACTCTCTTCCAACCCCAAAACACCATGGAAAATCCACAACCAGCTTATAAACACCTAAAATCCACCACTTTTATCAAAGGAAATGCCCTTAAAGACATCTAACCACCAAACCCTCATTTAGACTAGTTTGAAGGGGGTTTATTGAAAATATGGTCTCCAAGTCTTCTCTTTGCAAACTAACACAACAAATAGCTCACATTAGGCCTACACATTATCAATCAACCTTCCCAAATCACCGTCCCAAGAGTTTTCCACTATTCCCAACCTTTAACCACCAAACTAGGGCATCACAAAAAACCACTCAACTCACCTTCCCTGCTCATTCCACCCACATTAAAACAAAACCTACTCCTAATGGTTCCATTCCACCAAGTTTTATCCAGGTTCACTGGGTGGAATGGCTTGGGTCTTCATTTTTGCACACTCAAAACCACAAACTCTGAGTTTTTGACCGCCTACCATAAAATCTTTGTTTTTTTATGAAATCAACTCACACAAAACTCAAAATGATCTTAACACATATATCTAGTTATTCCAATTCACATTTGGTAAAAAACAACCTATACGTGCAAGTACAAGGGTCTGCAACATCACTTTTACCATAAAATTATAGAGAAATAGAGTTTTTGTTATTATTTGAACTTCAATACAGTCTCCAATCCCTTGCCTCGAGTTGTGTGAGGCCATTTAAACACCAAGACACAAAAAATAACTCACAAAACGAAATAACCACCCTTTGGACTCCAAAATGACCATTGGTATTCCAATTTTGTGCACTTTTGCACTTTTACAACTTTGCATTTTGACAATATTTGAAAACATTGACAACTTTTGTAAAACATAAACCCAACTTGACTCATTTACATCAAACATGCTCTATTATGACATTATTTTTCAAAAAAAAAAAACTCAAACACCAAAAATTGACCAAAAACCATATTTACCCAAAATGAAGTAACACAGTGCCACTGCACCAAGATACATGTGCAATGAATGGGGGATGAAAAGATGAAGTTAAATGTTATAGTAGGAAGATAATTTCTAAGTTTATTTTAAAAGAAAGGGAGAGAGAAGACATCCTAGCTCATGATCTCAATGTATAATGACTTATAAGGTGAAACAAAATAGAATGGGAAAGAAAACAAGTCAAACATCCTAAGTCTAGCAGAGTGGATTTTGTGCTTTGAATTTGATTTAATTTTCTTTTTATTACTTTGTATTTTAGCTGTTTATTTTGGCTATAGCCTTTGAGTTTATTTAATTTAGCTTTAAAATATGTCTCTTAGGTTTGTATTCTTTTTAATTTTTAATTTTTATGCCATCATATACTCTAACCCCATGCTACTAATTAGACGTAAGGGCTTGTCACTAAGGATTATATTAGATGGTTGTGAACATTTATCTTGATTGCAAATGAAATCCCTATAGATTTAGCAAGATCCTTCACTTAATATTATGGGCATCAAAATGCATAATATCACTAAATACCGATGAGGAAAGAAGGGGGGATGTGACCACCTATAAGCTTCTAGTGGTCACTAATGAGCTCAAATATTGGGAGTAAAATAAGAGGAAAATGTTATAATTTTGCATAAACAAGAATTCTACCTAGGACCTAATGCCCATGAGCTAATCAGAAATTTAGATGAAACAATAGAGATATTCTAAATTCAACATAATGAATCATTATTATAAAGAGTAATTTAAAAATATATAAACGTCTTGATTCATGAATTAGGGAGATGACACATGTTTAAGAGGTACAAGTTAACTCTCAATTACTCTATATTAGGAGGTAAGTTAACTTAATCTAGTTGATATATAGGTGGCCTTAACTAAACAAAGGTGACACCTAACTGAAACATAGATTTTTGGGACCTACTTTCTTTCTAGCACTTCTAGGATTTTTCACCTAAAAGGAGAAAGATGGGTCCAAAAATGCTTATGTTCATATTCAAAAGTTAAAGTGTTGTGAATGAAAAATGCCTAGATGTGATGTTTAAATGCAAGAAACTAATAAGATTACTTGACTAATAAATAGAAACTAAGGTGAAACAACTTTTTTGAAAACACATTATGTATTGCAAAATCACCTACAAATAAAAGGAAAGATGCAACATAAATAAATTAGACTGAAAGTGTGTACTTGGAATGTTGAAGAAGATTGGAAATTGTTTATGAAATGTTATTGATGATGTTTTTCAGGCTTGGAGGGACTCATTCGCCATTCTAGGCGAATCAGTCCTAGTTTTGGTAAATTAAGTCAGAATTTGTTTATGTCAAAAGGGTGTCAGAAAATGCAGAAAACACAAAACTAACCTGAAAATGGGACTCATTCACCACCCATGGTGAATGAGTCCAATTTTTAATTTATGGATTTTCAAAAGTGGATTCCAGAGCTTCCGATCTGCACTTTGATGCCCTACAGGTGTCCGCTTCCGAAACTCTGATTTACGAGTCTAAAAAAGAGATTTTTTTGATACTTTGACTTGTTGAATGAGAAGAAGACTTGAGCAACCTTGCAACTTGATCTTCAATGATTTCCAAGCTTCTAAGGGTCCTAAATCTGCAAACACACAAGAAGAGAAGAAGAAATGTTGAATGTTAGGGCATCGGGTTTGCCTCAGTCAAACCCCGTTTAGGTAATTAAACCAAAATGATGAAAGAATGGGATGAAAAATTCAATAATGGAATAGATTACCTTGCCATGATGATATATCTTGAAAGTTTGTAGCACAACATGAAGATCCAGCCCTTGAATTTCTTTAGAAGCTTTCTTGATGTCTTGCAATGATAAAACCCTAAGTTGCTTGACTTGAGATGAAAGATTGGTGGATGAATATGTGAATTAAGTTAATGGATGTAAAAGTGAGTTTAGAGAGGTGATTTTCTAGGAAATTCACCTATTTTACCTATTAATACCTCATCACAGGCCGACATGAAGCAAAATTAAACTCAAATTTCACCTTTTTTCCCACTCAAAGGTCAAAATTGAGCCAAATGGGACTCATTCACCACACATGGTGAATGGGTCCAACCTAGATGGGACTGATTCGCCATGCATGGCGAATGGGTCGTACAAGGGCCAATTTGACAACTCATATGCCAAGAGATAAGGAAATAAGGTCTAAAATGCAACCTTGTTGGGTATCTGATCAATTTGGGCCTCGGGATGCACAATATGGGTTAATATGGGACTATTAGTGATGATGTGAATGTCAAATAGGGCTTGGGACACATAAATCAATGTGAAAGTGTGATTAAATACACTTTACAACACTAAAATGAGGTCCGCATAGCCTAAGAAAGCACAAGAATCAATGTGAATGTGAAGACACATTACAACACTAGTTTAACATTAAGTTTAAGTTAAAAACCTTCTAGATTTATGTAATAATGTTATTAAACACATTTTATAATGTTAAATTAGAGATAAATGGGTTCATTAAGCCTAGAAAAGCATGAAAGTCCTTTACAACACTTTACAACACCTTTACAAGAAGTTGTTAAAAGCATGTTATTCAATTTGCAAGGGTCTAAGATCTAGTGTGGATGCATAAAATGTCTCACAAAACTAGATTAAGACCTCATTAAGTCCATTTTATCATGAATTAATCCCATGTCAAGCAAAAGGTCCTTTTTTCTACGATGCACTAACTACTATTAATCAAGGATTGATGAAGTATTGGTGGCACTTGAGCACCTCAAGCTAAGGTGAACACAAATTATTGTTAGCTACCTAGGTGAAAATAATTAAATATCCTTACTATCCTAAGTTAATAACTAGGTGCAATATACACATAGGATGAATAATATCCTAAGTGAAGTGAAATATTTAAACCAACACTCTCCCTTAACTATAACTTAAGAGAAATAGAAATCAATTCTTGCAATGAGGGCATGTTAGGTACCCATATATAATGATACCCCAAAGGTGAGAGAAACTATCATAAGAGAGATAAATGTGAAGAGAGAGAGTTTCTAGCCCCCAAAATGTGATGCCTCCTACACTAGTCAAGATAGAAATATTGTAGGATAATGAATATACATGCTTGTTAAACAACATTCCTTCCCTTAGGAAGAAGTATGCCCAAAGGTGCATCTACAAGGTCCTCCAAATTCATGAAAAAAAACATAAAATGTATGTCTCTATTTAGTTATGCAACAGTTCCCATGTCGATGCTAAGAGATGCTTTGACCAAATCAAGGGTTAGGCTATTCCTAACTAAAGAAGATGACTACTCAAAACTGTGTGGAAATGAATGTGTAATAGGTGTAAAGAAATAGTGTATAGATGTGGAAACTCAATGTATGTCATATGGCTACAATATTCATCCCATGAGATGTCCCACTATAAAGAATATTTGGAAGCCCTCAATGAAGCATCTCTAAAATTTGTAGGAGTAATAGGTGAAGATGGAATCTTAGTGAATGCCATGTGATTGCACTATACATCCCACAAGATGTTCTATTGTGAAGAATTGTTGGAATCCCTTAGTGAAGAATCTCTAAACACTATAGGAGCAATATGTAAAGGTGGAATCTTAGTGCATGTCATGTGGCTACATTGCACATCCCACAAGATGTCATGCTATGAATAATTGTTCAAAGCTCTTAGTGAAATGACTTGAAACTATATAGTGTCATTAGGAAGTGGTGATGGAATTGATCACAATTCATGTCATGTGACTACACTCTCCATTCCATAAGGTATCCATATTAGATGTTTGAATATGAACAAGCAGAAAAGCTATCAAAGGTGTTGGAATATCGGTGTATGTCAAATGACTATAGTGTGTACATCTCATGAATTGCTCAAATCAATGGTGTGAGTATGAACAAATTGAGATCTTCATACAATTGTTTGATTACAACCATGGTAATGATCAAACAATTAGTGTGCTCTATATGACATAGGATGTTCTCAAAAACTATAAGACCTATTAATCCATAGACTACACTATCGTAGTTTAACCAAGCATGTCTATGTTTATAGTCATTCGACTTAGAGGCAAGGCCATTGTGATAGGGTAGCAGACCTTGTTGAAGGGAATGATTCTTTATCCCTTTTTCTAGGACAAATAGTTCTCTAATTTAGCCTAACAAAAGAATAGTGTAATATAATAACAAAACACATGTTTACAACCCCTCATAATAGAACTTTATCATAGTTCATCATTTATGATATCCCAAAAAAATATTTGTATAATCCCCTCACGTAGATACAAGATTTGACATTTTATTATTAATATGTATTTATAATGCATGATTCTATAAAACACCCAAAACAAGTAAAAATTACGTTTTACAATCATCATAAACACAAGTCGATTGAGAGGTGCACATAAAAGTCTCAAGAAATATATTTTAAAATATGTGCAAATGACACTTAAAATAAATTACATTGTATCAAATATTGCAGAATTAGCTTTACAATACCTATAAGAATGTGAAAACAGATTATAAAAGATATGCCCATCTCCATAAAAATGTTTTGAAGACAAACAGAAAGGCAAATCATGTCATGTTTGACTATACATCCATTCAATGATGTAGCAAGAGCTGAGATGACGGTCTTTAGGTGGCACTAAACTTTGAAATATATGAATGATTTTACATTCCACATACTTAAGAGATCTTAAATTCTCTTAAAGGTGCTTAGACTTTAGGTTGTATAAAGATTTTGAATGATATCTTGAGTGAGTGGCGCAAATTTCTCTAGAGTCCACCTTTCACGCTCTACCACAAAGAATTGAGTGGAATGAAAAAGCATTAAAGACAAAGTACATCAATATATGCATGTGAGGTATGTTATGAGAAGGTAGTATTTGCAGGCACTATGAAACAATGTATGGCAAGAGGAGGGGCGTACAGTCCATGTACAGTCAAATCGCCAGATTTGTAATCTTGTTATAAAGAGCTATTCTTCACATTTGCTAAATTTTCAAACTATAAACAGTGCACCCCATGAGTGGAATTCGGGGACCAAGCTAATCAGATGTCAGGAAAGTATGTACACTATATACTCCATAGCCCATGAACTCTAAAATGCAAATTGCCTCAAACTACAAGTAGGACAAAGAGGAACATCAATAATGTGCTTAAAGTGAGGTGTAGTAAGGGGGAGGATAGTTTCTGAGTGTTGAAAGATCATTGACGGGATAAATGATGGGTTTTGTGTTGTGCTAAGGTCATTAAAATGCATTATCAAGAGAATGGAGTATATAACCATAATTAATAAGATTTTGGATTTTGTTTCTTAGGGATTATCTAATATGTGATGATAGGAATGCTCATGCAGTAAGAGAAACGAGAATATAACCAATATGATTATCTAATATGTGATGTGGTAAGAATAAGTAAGTGTGCATATGTGCGTGAAAGAGAGAATTGAGGGGTTTTTCAAAATGTGAGATATGGGGAAACGATTAATTTATTATCAAGGAGAAAAGGAAAAGGTTGTTCAAGAGAAGCAACAAGTGGTGTATATTTTTTCATTTGGTTTGACAAGATAAGAAAAGAGTCTTCTAGATAGATTTCATAGGTGAGATCAATAAGAGAAGGACAAGAGGACATGCCCCCAATCCATGAAAGTATTTGGTCAACTTCAATTGGCAACATGGTTACCTCAAGCACAAGAGAAGTGTGGGAAGTAAAAAATACTTTCTCTTCAAAGTGTGGGAAGTAAAAAATACTTTCTCTTCAATATGAGGTAGGACGTTTTCAAGAACTATAGGTTGAAGTATAGAAATAGGAAAAGAAGGGATAAGTGTAGTATTGAATAGTTTTAGTAGGATCTTGTTTGAAATGTGTGAGTTGTAGAAGAGAAACTATGGGTTCAATGTTGAATTGAAGGTGAAGAGTGAAGGAATTCCCAAGATTAGCATAAAGGTGTATGCGACAAGTGCTCTTCAATTTGTGCTTATTGTATTAGAATTTTTTAACATTTCAACCAATCTTGGAGTTCTTTTTTGTTTGTTTTAGTTTTCTCTAATATTATTTTTTGTCTCATAAGGATGGTGGGGAAAGGAAGAAGGAGTTTGAAGAGGGTTAGGTTGTGCCTACTCATCAATCTCTAGATATCAATTTAAATGTTGACAGTACATTTTAATTTTAATATTTATATTAAATTTGATGTAAATTGATATCAATTTGAATTTTGATATCAGTTTGAATTTTTATATGAATATTAATATCAATTTTAAATTTCATATCAATCTAATTCACCAATAGATATATAAATTGATAAAACTTTAATGTTCAAGATATTAATTTAAATTTTGGTATAAATTTAATATCGATTTTAATACATGAATGTCAAATTTAATATATCAATGAATGAGTTTAATGATTGATGTCAAATTTTAGGTGAAATAAAGCTAGAGTTTTTGTTTCAAATTTAGGGTTTGTATTGGTGAAAAAAAAGTAATATTTTTGTCTCAAATTAGGGTAAAATAAGTTATAGTTTCTATTTCAAATTTAGGTTTTATATTTATAATTTATATTTCACTTCATATATAAATATAACATTATTTTAAATGTTTAATTTTTAATAATATATAATTAAAAATATTTTTTTTATAATAATTTTGGTAGGTTGAAGACCTACCTCAATTTGGGGATCAAGAAGAAGAAATTTGGATCTAGGCAACTTGTTGCCTAGCATTGGAAAGCTAGCTAGAGGGCAAAGCACTTTTGGGAGACTCAAACTTAGGCCAAAAAAATGACACCCTTGTATTTTTTTGTTTTATTTTAATGAGATTCAACTAGACCTATTGGATTCATGTAGATGTTATGTGGTTTAAAGGGTATGTGCTGAATCATCATGGAAAAAATAGGCCCTTAAGTGGCAAAAAATTCAGAAAAAAACAGAGTTAGGAAACTTGACATAAAAATTTGAATAAGTTATCTATATTATTTCAAAAATAGGTAAGAATAGAATCTGTAGCAATTTGAATGTAGTTTCTAAACTACTAGGTTTTTTAAAATCTATTTGGTGAAAATTTGAAATTTCAATGCAGTAGTACTTAAATTTCATAGAAAAAAGAAGTACATGTTTGTCTGACCACCCTAACCACAATAAAATAATAATAATTTTCTATAATATTTTAGATATAAGTAGAGGACTCATGTCCCGATGTGATCCATATTTTTTATAATTTTTTTCCAAGTAAATAATTAATTATGAATTTTTATTACAACTTTTTAAAAATATAAAACTCATATGTCGACCACCTTAACTTGGTCAAAACTTCATGAAATTCAATTTTTTTTTAACCCTATAGTATGTAAACCATAGAATGTGATGCATATTTTGGATTCAAAAATGTGATACCATTTGAAAGCTATAGATGGTTTTCAATCAACCTATCAATTAGGACTTTAGTTGTAATTCAAATAGAAAATTAATAATAATTATTTATTAAAGTCAAAGTAAAGTATAATTTATATTGGTGGAAAGTTGAGAATCTCCTTTTAAAACCCTTTTTGTTTCATCAATTTTGGGTAAAAAAAAAGTCGTCAGCCAGATACCCTACAAATATCCATCATATCGCCACTTTTTGGCCCATCATGATCCTACACATACCCTAAAACAAAACCTTTTCTATATTAAATATTTTTGGGCAAAAGGTTTTCACTTGAAACTATTTTTTTGTCAAAAGTGTGACACAACTATGAACTTTTACTTTGTTAAATTCTAGAGTTGTCTTTTGTTGCAAGTATGTTGCAAGTGTTGTCATTGATGTTAACATATATTGCAGGTGTTGTAATTAGTGTCAACAGAATGGAGTTTGTTGTAGGTGTTATCGTTGCATTTGATGCAATCAGTGTGTTGATTAGAAGTGTTGGATATGTTGATGGATGGCATGAGCTTGGTGTGCATAGTTGTACCCTATCTACTGTTTCTCATGAATAAGTGAAGTATATGTTGATATGAAGATGTTGTGCAATAGTTTTCTATGGTGGATGTATTATTTATTTCTTAATGTAAATCATTGCATAAGGAGTGAAAGAAAGCATGAAATTTTTTCATGTAGTCAATGGCTCAGGAAGGTGTACTGAAATGCTCTGGAGAATTATTAGCATTCCTCCACATTTGAAGATATGACCCTATGGTTTGAAAGTTAGATAGAGACAAGTGTAAATTATCTATGATCATGTTTTCAAACTATAGAAGTTACCACAAAGGTTTCATAGCTAGAAGAGTGAGGACTATGTTGTTGCAGTCAGGAAGGTTCATAGAAATGATCCACATTTCTCTATAGTTAATGTTGTGGGCTTGCAGTTTAGAGGATGAGTTCAAATGGTCTACATGTTTTCTCATTTTAAGTTTTAGAGGTTTTGGTGTTGGGTTACCAAAGTTGTTGGTCTCTATGATTGTTTGCTTGTGTCAGCATAAAGTAGCATGAAGTTGTGAAGGAAATGCATGTGAATTCCTTTGAATATCATATATGTTTGTAAAGTGACCCACATGTTGTTTTTTGGTCTCTCTAGTACCATCTTTGGTCTAGAGCTAATTTGTGGAATGATAAGTGTTTGTTGGGCCAACTTAGAATGTTGAAGTGTTTGTGCCAAATCTTTGAGGTGTGCACCAACAATGGAATTTTTGCTAAGGTAAAATAGGTCTTTCTTATCTCCTAGCTTGGACCGCATTGATTTATATTTATAATGGATGTTTTGAAGTCAACTTATTATGGTTGTTGCACATTTCATGTCATACGTTTCATTTTGGCCGACAAGGAGAAACTTTTTGAAGCTCGTAGAGGATATGAATGGAAGTTCAAGATTGTTGCAAAGTGTGTTTGATGTATGATTAATGTAATATGCCTAAAGTAGTTCATTGAAGGTAGAATAATTTGTGATTGTGTGAGTATACAAAGAAGCATATAAGGTTTTTTTAAGGAAATGAGATGAAAGTAGCAGTATAAGTGTGAGTGTTGAAGTGTGTTGAAGGTAGTGAGTTCAAGGTAGCAGAGTTTGTTAAGCAGAGGAGTTAAAGATTATGTGTTGGAAGCAGTGAGATAAAGGGAAAAAAAAATTGTGCGAGTAGGTGTGTCAAAATTAGTGAGCTTGGTAGTAGAGGTGTTGAAGGTCTTTGTAGTAATGATTGATCAACAAATTTCATTAAGGGTTTTTATATAGAGGTTGTAGCATCATTCTATAAGTGGCGTTGTTTGTAGGGATTTTTAAACTTCCTTTGGTTGAAGCCACAAAACCAATTGTAAATCTTGTTTTATTTGTGAGGATAAATTTGGAAATTAGCTCCAAGCAACTTGCTCATGGTGGTTTTTCCCTTCTAGGGTTTTCCACATATATTTGATGTTGCGGTTGTACATTTGAGTTTTAATCTGAATTTGATACTTTATCTATTTAAAGTGGTAAGAATTTTTTGATTAAGTTGAATTGGATAAAATTTAGGGATATACCGATTCACCCCCCTCTCAATATATCATTGTGTTCTAACAATTGGTATCAGAGCTGAGTTCCTTGGTGCAGCCTAATAGTTGAGGGTAGATCTTGGTTTAGAACGCATGGCTCAGAAGGAAACCTCGGGTCTAAAGCACCAATGTTTGATGGAAACAATTATGCCTTCTAGAGTGTGAGGATGGAAGCCTACCTTACTTTGCTAGGGTATGATGTTTGGAGAGTTGGAAAGGATGATTATATTGAACCTTCTCATCATATTACTAATGCTAAAAAAAATAAGACTCATGAGAACAATGCTAAAGAAAAGAATTCTATCTTGAGAGGTTTGAAAAATTAAGTGTTTTTTAAAGTAGTACAATGCAATACTACCAAGGAGATATTGGATAAGCTCAAAAATATCTATTAAAAGGAAATGACAGTGTGAAACAAGAAAAGTTGCAATCTTACATAACATTGTTTAAGAATTTGAAGGTGAGAGAAGAAGAAAACATATCCAGAGCTATTTGCTTTGGGTATATGAAACAATCAATGGAATCATAGGTCTTGGTGAAGATATAACTGACTCAGTGCTTGTTGTGAAGAAATTTTTGAGAACTCTCCCTCATTGATTTGATTCAAAGGTCTTTGCAATTGAAGAAGCCAAAGATCTGACAAAACTTACTATGGAAGAGTTGTTTGGATCTCTCACCGCCTATGAGATGAGAAATGAAATTCAAATTACACACGAAAGAGAAGCTACATTCAAAGCTATGAAGAAAGAATAAGCATTTGTCTCAAAGGGATCAGTCAAGTATAAAGGTAAATTACCCTTCAAATGTTTTAATTATGGGAAAATTGGTCATTATGCCTCTAAATGGACCCTTTTGGAGAAAATGAAAGTAGCAACAAGGGTTTCAAGAGAAACAATTTTAGGAGGAACCTTCTTTCCAAAGAATATTATTGCTCCCCAAAAGATCACTGCTCATCAGATGATGATGGAGGAGAATCACTATATTCATGGCCAAGGTGATCTCCGATGACTCAAAAAATATTGTGGATGAAGAAGAAGGTGAAGTTGATTTTGAAGGTGAACTTATTTCTACTCTTGAAAAATTGGAAAGTGCAAGAAAATAGAACAAAGAACTAAAAGCCCTAGTTGAATTCAATACAAATGAGTGCACAAGACTTAAAAGGGAATTGGATAAATAAAAATCTAAAAACCCAAAATAGGCAGATCCCATTAGAAGACCTTTCAAAGCAATAAGTTTCTCCAAAAATAGGTTCAATCATACATTTTTTGGTTATTGTTTCATTTGCAATAGGTATGGCCATAAGGCTATAGACTACATGTCTAAAATGAATAAAATAATTTTTGCAACTAAGATTTTTCTTGCTTTATTAGTGGATGTCAATGTGGTATGTCAAATCTACAACAATTTTGGACATATAGCAAAGCATTACAAAAGTGAATTAGAAAAATGAGTAACTCAAAAGGAAAATTATGTTGAGGAAGTCAAGGAAACAAACAATGAAGATGAAAACTCAATGGTTACATCCAAACAAAATTTCATTCTCAAGGGAAAAAAAACTTGTGGGTGATAGACAGTGGATGTTCAAGTCACATGATAGGTGAAAAAAGAAAATTCATCAATCTTGTTAAATCGAATGATGGATCAGTCAATTTTAGTGAAATTTATCAACAAAAAATTATGGAAAAGGCACCATAAGTATTGATGGAAAATCCAAGACAAAAGATGTTCTTTGTGTTGAAGGTCTCAAGCACAATATTCTCAATGTAAGTTAGATGTGTCGCAAATGATACAATATTTTATTTCATGATCAAGGATGTGAAATAAAGAGAGAAAATTTTGGTAGATTGGTGGTAGAAGGTTCCAAGATTGAAACCAACTTATATAACCTTAAGGATGTTAATGGAAGAAGTTTTCTTCTAGGACATACAAATGAAGGTTGATTGTGGCACAAAAGGATGGTACATATTAACTTTGATAACCTTGTGAAGATTAGCTTCATGCAAGCAGTGAGATATATGACAAATATTATCAAGCTTGCAAGCACCATGTGTAAAGAATGTTAGATTAGGAAGCATACAAGAATAAGATTCAAGACCAAGGAGTATTCTTCTACCAAACCATTGGAAGTTCATATTGATTTGTGTAGACCCACTAGGAAAAATATTCTTCAAGTTGAAAGGTATTTCATGTTACTCATTGATGATTTCTCTAGGATGACATGGGTTACATTCTTAAAAGAAAATTCAAAAGCTTTCAATAGGTTTAATATTTTCAAGTCAATGGTTGAAAATGAAATGAATGCTAGAATCAAGTGTTTAAGTTCTGATAGAGGTGGTGATTTTACATCAAATGAATTTGAGGAATTTTGTGAAGAACATGGAATAAAGAGGCACTTTTCTGCTACTATGATTCCTCAGCAAAATGGAGTTGTGGAAAGAAAGAATAGAACTGTTCAAGAAATGGAAAGAACAATGTTGAATGAGGCTAAAATTCTTGATGTATGTTGGAAGGAAGCAATTCATACTATTTTCTACATTCTAAATAGATGAAAACTAAGGGTGGATAGCACGAAGAATCCTTGTGAGTTTTAGTATAGAAGACCAACAATTATCAAGTATTTTAAAATCTTTGAAAATAAATATTACATCAAAAGAGATGAAGAAGGAATGGGAAATTTTGACCCAAGATTTTATGAAGGAATGGGTATGTGCAAGATCATCATGGAAAAAATAGGCCCTTAAGTGGCAAAAAAATTAGAAAAATCAAAGTTAGGCAACTTGACGTAAAAATTTGAATAAGTTATCTATATTATTTCAAAAATATGTAAGAATAGAATCTGTAGCAAATTGAATGTAGTTTCTAAACTACTAGGTTGTTTAAAAAAAAATCTATTTGGTGAAAATTTGAAATTTCAATGCAGTAGTACTTAAATTTCAAGGAAAAATAAGAAGTAGGTGTCTGCCTAACCACCCTAAGCACAATAAATGATAATTTTTTATAATATTTTATATATAAGTAGAGGACTCATGTCCCGATGTGATGCATATTTTTTTGTAATTTTTTTAAAACAATTAATTATGATTTTTTATTACAACTTTTAAAAAATATAAAAAATTGTATGTCTAACCACCTTGGTCAAAACTTCATGAAATTCATTTTTTTTTTTTAATCCTATAGTATATGAAGCATAGAATGTGACACATGTTTTGGATTCAAACAATGTGATACCTTTGAAAGCTATAGATGTTTTTCAATCAGTCTATCAATCAGACTTTAGTTGTAATTTGAATAGAAAATGAATAATAATTACTTATTAAATTCAAAGTAAATCATAATTTATATTGGTGGAAAGCTGAGAATCTCCTTTAAAAACCCTTTTCATTTCATCATTTTTGGTAAAAAAAGTCATCAACCACATACCCATCATATTGCCACTTTTTGGCCCATCATGATCTTGCACATACCAGAATCTTTCTTGGATACTCAACTAGGAGCAAAGCTTGCAAGTACTATAATAAAAGGCCGAGGAAGATAGTTGAGAGTGAAAATGTAAGGATTGATGAAGAATCACATAAAAACATATATGGGAAAGAAGAGTGTTGGTTAGATGAATCGACCTACATAAAAGAAGAAGAAAAATAAATTGAAGAAAAATTAGAAACACAAGAAAAGACCACCAACACTAGTATAATTTGGCAAATGTATGACTAGGTGACTAAAAATTTTAGTCACAACAACTAATTATGACTAAATGCTACTCATTTTTTACAACTCAACTATAAATGAGTAAATAAATGACTAATTTGTTCATTCACTAAAAAATTATTTAGTCACAGAAATAAAAATGACTAAATAGTTAGTCATCAAATCTAAAGTAGACAAAGTTTTTAAAAAATAATTCAACCAAATATTGGCGTGATGTATTGGCATGATTATTCATGTTCATTGCAGATTCATTTGTCTCGCTTGACCTTGCTTCATTCGTTCATTGCAAAACTCTCTTGATTCATTCGCTTGGAATGAGGTGTTTTGATTAGCAGCTACTTGCATGGGCGATAAGGATTCAGACAAGACCTGGAGACTTCTAAAAATGTGGGCAAGGGCAAGGAATTCAAAGTTTTTTGTAATGAATTTGAATTCACCGAGGCCCTCTGTAGCGAAATCTGATTTGGGGACGCCCTCTGCAACAAATTCAAAGGTAATTCAAAATGCTCAATACATTAAACACAAATTTGAAATGATCATTACAATCTACTACTCTTAATAATGGTCTTTTACAATCTTTCCACTATTCTGCTTCATAATGTGCTTGAGCTAAATATAATAAAATTTGGGTATCAATGCCAAATTAGAATTTCCTCAAACAATTTTGATACATTTTCACTACAAGCGCAAATTTTCCTTGTGCAAAGTAAACATGTACTAGATTTACCCACACATCAGGCATATGAACAAAGACGTTTCCTGCTGCAACTTCTTGTACCTATGTAAAAATTTCCTTTGCAATATCAAATTGACCCCTTTCAGCTAGCACAATGGCTGCCTCATTTTTAGCATAAACATTTCTTGGTCTCTATGCCAACACTTTACAATACAATTCTCTAGCCTTCTCAAGATGTTGTGCCTCCACCTTTGGATCCCTCCTCTCATTGCGAAAAGCTGCAAAATAATTCCAATTTCCAAGTGAAATTTCAACATAAGAATTATTTGCATCTAATTCACTTTGTGCAGCTTTAATTGTTTCTTTTCTTTAAGCCAGTCATCTATTTTCAGTTCCATTTTTCCAAGCATAGATAAAGCATTTGATGATTTTTTATCCACCTTAAGTGCACCCCCAATCGATTCTAGGCTTAGTTGGATCTCATTCCGAGCCTAAGCCATGGTTGCAAGATGTAGATATGCATCCATATAATTAGGAAACTTGAACATTATTAGCTTGTATAAAATATTTTCTTTTTGAGTATCATGTAGTTGTTCAAACAACCTAGCAAGATTAAATAGTGTTATGACTTTATCCCATGGTAACTCTTGAATGAAACACCACCTTCTTCTAATCAATGGAAGAATTTCATATCCTTAAAGAGCGCATGAAAAACTGCAAAAATAGCACTAGGGCTTTTATTTACGAATTCAACCCAAATGCCATTTCGTAATGCCTCCATAAAAGTTTGTTCAGCCAACTCTAGTTCATCGCACTCAAAATGAAGAACCCCAATGTTGTTTAACAATTGAATGGGTAATTCTTCTCTAGTCTACTTCAGAAGAGACTTTGGCATCCTCAAAGAATCTAAGGCTGCATTGGGGTCTGATGATATTAATAACTCGCTATGAATCTTGATAAATGCATGGGCATCATGTGGATCTATGTGAGTTTCCTTTCTTAAAATTTCCAAAGCCTTCTCTTCCTAACGTTGCTGAGAATATGTATGGCCTACAACTCTTAAGCTCTCATAGTTCTTAGGGTGGACCTCCAAAACCTTTTCAAAATTTGAGAGAGAACTCTTAAGATCTCCCAACTTCAATTGAACCTATCCACAAAATCTTGTGGCCTCTAGCTTTCCTTGACAAGTGGTTTCATAATCACCATTACTATGATAAGATCATGTAAGATTATAATATGAATGAGATTTCATGAGAGGGTGGTCAGTTGAAACAAGAGCTATCTCAGTCAACTATTCCACAAGAAAATGCTGCCCTATGAAGAAAAAATGGTTTGCTAAATGATTCAATTCCATTGCACAGTACGAGTATAATTCAAAGGATCTATGAATCTTTTCCATTTCTTCATGAACACTACCTTTTTCACTAATTATGAGAATCCTACAATTAAAAAGTGAACAAAACAGACCACAAATATTTTTCCCCATTTCAAACAGCAAAATTGCCAAAAAAAATGTGTTTAAAACTTGCAAATAAAATCACATTGATTTTCATGCCAAAAAAAAAAACCATGACACCATATCTTGTTTCTTACTATTATGCTTTGATATATTTTTTCCAAGCATCCATAGCTTTTTTCAAATCACCAATTTTAGGATTTTAGCCATAGCAGCAAGGCAGTGAAGTCTTTGATAAAATGTGTTGGTAGACATGTATGAAAAATGTGGTAGCATAGAAAAGGGAATAAACTTTGGAAAAAATGCATCAAATAAATGTGGTCTCATGTTGATGGAATTCCATGATGAATTCCATGACAAGAAAATTGTTATAGATTGTCATGGCATTCCACCACCATGCGACCACATTTCTTTGAGGCATTTTTTCAGCCAGTTCACTAACTTGTCTATGCTATTGCTTACTATTATGCTTTGATAAAAAATTTCCAAGCATCCTTAGATTTTTTGAAAGCAGTTGTTTTAGGATTTTATCCATAGCAACAAGGAAGTGAACTGTTTGATAAAATGCTTTGGTAGACATGTATGAAAAATGTGGTAGCATAGACAAGGCAGTGAACTTTTTCAAAAAATGCCTCAAAGAAATGTGGTCTCATGGAATGCCATGACAAGAAAATGCAATTGGCAACTACTCCTAGTTATTAGTTATGCAATGTCAAGTAATTGCATAACTACTCAGGTTGACTTTATAAAAACTATATTGTAATTGAAATTTTGTCATCTATCAGCATCTAGTTATTAGTTATGCAATGTGAAGTAATTCTCTGAGTTTGAAAGATATGCAATGCAATGTAATCAACAATTTGAATACAAACTACAAAAATCTATTTTTTACAATTCATTAGTTAAACTCTCTATTTTATTTTCTCTCTATAACTCTATTTCTATGGAAATGCCTTTCAATTAAAAATAGTTTTTCTCTCCTAGTCTACAATTTTTTGTTGCTATGTGTAGAACATTATAGATGGATCAATGTCAAAGGTTGAAATACCATGCATTTGATGAGATAATAGACAATGACAGTGACATGGACAAATATCCATGTCCATGTAATGACTGTCTTGGTGGAAAGGTGAAAAAAAGAAGTCAAATTTATCGACATATGATAAGATATGTGCATAGTGGTATAAGCCTTTGGAATGTCAATTATTACAAAGATATGATAGAATGGAAGAGTGTGAGAGATGAAGAGGAAAAAAACATATAGATGAAGTGGCACCAAACATAGATGAAGAGGCAGCAATGTTAGACGAAGGTTTTGAAGTTGATAGAATGTTGAATGAGGGTCTAAACGATGATTGGGCCAAGTTGATGGAGGATGCTTCAAAGCCTTTGTATGCTAATTGCAGGTTAAGTCATTTGAAAACACTCCTTCAAATTCTTAACTTGCAAGTGGTGTTTGGTTGGACAAATGAGAGTGTATATTAGTTATTGGCATTATTAAGTTTTTTGTTACCACCTAACTCCACATTACCAACAAAACAAAGTCAATGTAGAAAGGAAATCACTAAGCTAGGCTTAGGGTATGAAAACATCCACACATGTGTGAATGGTTGTGTATTATTTCGCAAGAATCTTGCAAGTGAGAGTGAATGTCTAAAATTTCATGAAGTGAGGTATAGAGAAGGGTTGAAATCAGTTGTGGTTCTTAGAAAGGTTCTTCACCACTTTTTGGTAATCCCATGATTACTTTGAATGTATAGGTGCAGAGACATTGCTGAACTTATGCAATGGAATGCCCAAAATAAGAGCACTAATGGAAAACAACATGTGCCTGATTGTAAGACATGGATGGAATTTGATAATAGATGGCCTGATTTTTCTCAAGATCCTTGTAATATAAGGTTGGGTTTGGCTCTAGATGGGGTGAACTCATTCTTAGATCAAAGTACTAAATGGTCAACTTGGCCAGTGTTTTTAATAAATTATAACTTGCCTCCATGGTTAGCAACTAAACCATTTTTCTTAATGCTATCATTGATTATACCAGGAAAGAAAAGTGTGACTTCAGATATAATTGATGCTTATCTAGAGCCATTATATTATGAGCTAATGTAATCGTGGAAAGGAATTGAAGCAATTCAATATTTAAGGGTTGGTCATTCAATCAAAATCACTTTAAGAGCTTCCCTATGTTTACGATTCATAATCTTCCTGCATATGGCACATTGTCTGCTCCCAGTGTTCATGGATACCATGGATGTCATGCTTGCAACTTTAAGGATTTTGTGAGGCACTCATGAATTTTGTGTAAGAGTATTTATTTTGGACATCATGCTTACCTTAAAATTTATCTATATCGTCAACAAAAAACACAGTTCAATGGTCAAGAAGAGAATCGTGAAGCACCATTGCTAATAATAGGTGATTATATTATTGAGAATGGAAAAAAAAGAATGTCATTTATTGAAAATGATGGGATTTTTGGTAGTAGATATGATCCATGTAATGAAAGTGGTGTAAAAAGGTTATGCATATTCTATTTAAGTTGTCATACTTTAAGGATAAAGTCATTAGGCATACTCAGAAAAATATAGCCTATGTTATTATAGAAACTCTTTTTGGTGCTTTTGATACTATTTCATCATGTGAAGACTTTCGAAAACTAAAGATTCGTCGAAATCTTTGGGTTAAAAAATATGATGATGAAAAATATAGAAAACCAAGTGCTCCTTATGTTTGGACAAAGGAACAAGATGCACAATTCTTACAGTTGATGTCTTAGACTCGCTTTCCCATTGGATATGCAAGTAGTAGTATTAGAAGCCAAACTAGTCCATTAATGGCTTAAGAGGCCTCAAGACCCATGACTATCATGTCATAATGGAGAATATTTTACATAATTTGGTAAATATATTAAGTTTGGCAAAGGGGCCAAGATTGGAAGTTATAAGGTTGGGCCTTATATTAAAGAGAATGAGTTTACATGTATTAGATCCTTTGAACTTTTATAGTTTGAGGGAGGAGGTTGTTGAAGTCCTTTGTCTATTGGAACGAGAATTTCCATCAACAATCTTTAACATTCCTATGCATCTTTTGATGCATCTACAATATGAACTAAAGGATTGTGGCCCGGTAAGAACAAGATGGATGTATCCTATAGAATGATATATGAAGGTTTTGAAAACATTGTTCGTACTAGGGAAAAATTGGAAGGCATATATTCAATGCAAGAGGCCATGGGATTTTACACATAATATATTAAGGATTTAAAAAATGCCAATCAAGGTGTATGGGACGATGACGAAGAAGACATAGTTGCACGTGAATTATTAGAAGGCAATGGATGTCGCTTCAAGCTATCACATCAAGAAAGAAGTGTGATACATGCCTATATTCTTCAAAACACATGTCTTCATTCGATAAGAAATGCAAATAAAAGAAAATTACACAATAATTTATTTACTCAACTGCATTTACACATTTATATTATCAATCTTACTATTTGTATGTTAATATTCTATGTAGAAAATATGAAGAAGACAATCAACCTTGGATGCAACATTGACCTCAAAGGCGCATAAATCATGTTGATTTGATTAGAGGTGATTCTTTTCCAAAACTTGAAGAGTGGATTCCTAATGCAGTTAGTGATGCAAAAGAAGAAGGTCAAGATATAACAACGGAGGAAAGTGAGCTTTCACAATCTCCACATTTATGGGCTACACGGTTCAGTGGAATGTGGGAATATGGTAGTCATTTAAGAGTGGAATAAATAGACAAAGGAAAGACAAATTATGATTATGTTGTTAGTGTTAAATTTATTCACGAAACTGAGAATAAATTTTATTTTGGCTTCATCCAACAAATTATTCTAGTGGACTATGGTGAAAATAGTCCTATATTATTAAAGTGTAAGTGGATTCGACCATCTGCAATACAATTTGATGTGTATGGATTTGTATGTGCAAATAGAAGACAATTTTTATCAGAGACGGATGAGTTGTATGTTCCCTTCTTCAAATTAACAAATCATTTCTAATTGACTATGTAAGAATCCCAGGATGGTCGTATGTCATTCAAACAAAGTCTCGTTCAAAATTAAAATTCATGGAAGTTGTTGATATAATTCCTAATGGGAAATATGTTAATTTACAAGAAACATTCAAAGAAGTGGATGAAGACGATAATGGAGTGTTTGAAGAATACATTTTGATTACCAATGAAGAGATTGGGAGACAGAATGCATTGCATGTTGCAGATGAGGATTCAAGGAATAAAATCAAGCAGATGTAGACATGAATGATCAGGATTCTGATCTTGCTGGAAATGTAGATGATTATGATGATGTTTTGTCACCTAAAATTTGGTTATATGTATGGTGTGATTTATTATTGAATGTAATAAAGATCTGAGTATAGGTATGCTTATTCACTATTGTTTTACAGATACATTTCTAAATGTAATCATCATTATTCTGTTGGTACATTGTATACAAAACTTGAGATGTTCACTGCTGATTTGAAGTGCATTTAAAGTTAGGTTCAATCATTCTTCTTAGTTTTCTTAATTTGGTTGAAATTTTGAAATTAATTTGTTTAGTTAGAATATAATTTTGTGTATGTCCTATATGTTTTCTAGATGCAAACATATAATGAACATTTGTGATTTAATAATATATATTGATTTCTTAACATTAGGTGAACTAAGCCTCCCTATTACAAACAAAGAAATGATCTCTTAGTTCTGACTAACACTGAAAACTAAAACTAAAATATTGCAAAATTAGAAAATTGTTCAATCTTTTCAATAAAATGATATCTAAAATATTGCATTCATAATAAAATCTAATACCGCACTACCGCAATAGTCTATAGAGGTATGCATAGGATGGCGGGACATATAGGTCAATGTACAAATGCTTAAAGCAATACTGTGGAAATCAAATATGAATACCGCAGGGTGGCAATGAGAATAGGTTAACAACTAAAGTAAACTGCAACCCCACAAGGGGTAAACACTGACACTGTGGTATAGCGGTGAACAATCACTCAACCACTAGAATTAACCTGTTGTCTCACAGGAATCCAAAGGGGTGTGCGAGGGGTGGTAGTACTAATACTATTGCTCCGAAGTGGTCTTCATATGACAAAGCAGTATGGTGGTGAACAGTCACTCAACCACTAGAATTAACTCACTGTCCTGCGAGAGTCCAAAGGGGTGTGTGCGGGGTGGTAGTACTGCTACCGTTTCCCCACAGTAGTCTTGATATGACAGTGCGATATGGTGGTGAACAATCACTCTACCACTAGAAATAACCTGTTGTCCCACGGGAGTCCAAAGGGGTTTGCATGGGGTGGTGGTACTGTTGGCGCTACCCCGTAGCGGTCTTTAAATGACAGAGCGGTACTATGGTACAAGCTGTCAAGAATTAAATGAATACACCATTTAATTTCCCAAGATCAACATGTATTCAAACTCAAAATATGGGAAGATTATGAAATATTTTGCATGAATGATATTAATAGCAAGGTGATTGAGCTTAGCAAAAAAAAATTACTTGGGACTCGACGACATTTTGGAAATCATTCACAAAGCTCAGCGTACTTGAGGCAAGGGAGTTCAAGCGAGAAAACTCTGCAGCTATTATTTTGTCGAGTAAGTTCACAAAAACCCTCTATAGCAAGTGTATAATAACTGAATTTGCTTCTACAAGTAGACACCTAAAAAATCAAGTAGGAGTAAATTCTTCATCATGCCACCCAAAAAGAAGTCAACTTGCGAGTAAAATGGGAGAGTCCACAGTTTCTAAATCAAAGAAGAGGTCCCTACAACAATCCATTTTAAATGTGTTGTACCTAATTTTGTAGACAAAGGATCCAAAAAGGTGTTTAAAGATACAACCCATGGATGTAGAGACCTAATTATCCCTATCTCAAGGTGGGATATGTTTTGGTACTTGTTTGAAAAAAGGGTTGAGAAGGTTCTAGTTTTGAATCCTTGGACCTTATATTTGGCCAAATTTATAGTCCCAAATGTCTTCATAGATGTTGAGTTTATTAAATTATTGGCACAATATTATCACCCGACTACCAGGACTATAAGAATGCCAGATTGTTCACCATTAGTGGTGCTGATTAAAGAAGCAATTATAGAGTGTTTTATGTTAAACAAGCAAGATATCACTAAGATCAACTTGGATATAAGTGAGAAGGATTATAGGAGATTCAGAAAAACCTACAGGAGTGATTAACTTCCTTTACACATGAAAAAGGGTGTAAAAAATAGGAGGATACCTATCTCCCCCTCCCAAAATGAGTCATTTTCCATAAAAGACTTCCAAGTATATTTTAAAAGAACTTATTTTTCTTTGTTCCAAGTGCTTGGAATAGATTCTCAAGAGAGGATGCCAATATATCTCATGATGATGGCAATGAGGATACAAATTGAGTATGACTTTTCTACTAAAATTGAGAAAGGGCTACCTGAGGGATTTTTGCAAGTAAGAGATAACTTAGCTCTCATCACTTTCAGGAAATACTCTTTGTTTTGTCATTTAATATTGTACCAAAACAAAAATAGATGGACTAAAAGAATGTGTTTGGGAATGACTGATGATGAAGGGAATAAGTTGCTTGTACAAAACTGGTGTTACATCTAGGATAGTAGATGTAAAAATAGTTATTATGTAATATTTCATGATGATTTCGTAGTAAAGGTCATGGCCGCTCTTGGTCATATTTAACTAATATTTCCTAATAAAATCATGCAAGTATTAAGACCTTTAGCAATGAAGCTAGAGCAAGGACACACTCACAATTTTGGTGACTAGTTCTTCTTAGCAAACCAAACAATAATAAGGGTTTATGGGTGTCCTCAAGCCCCACATGTTTTACCTAAATTTGTTTCTATTCAAATTGCATTTTTTAGAATTTGTGTGGCAAATGTTATGGATGGAGCAGGATGTTATGAAAAGATAGAAAAAGTGGACATTCCTCCTTGACCTAACTGAATGTGAGGGGCTATTTGTAGGATCTGACACTCTTGAAGAACTGAAAAAATATTTGAAGATGTGGTATTCATTGAAGTCACAACGAGAAAGGGTCTTTGATCCTAAAGGTCATATTAATTTTATAAATCAGAGACTTCTCACTAAAGTTGGGATTACCCATGTAATGGATTATGAAGAAGATGTAATAAGAAATTCCTTTACACCTGATGAATTTTTTCAGAGGAAGAGGAAGTGGAAAGTCATAAAGAGGCTTGAGGAGGAGAAGAAGAAAAGGGACATTGGATTCCAAGGATCCTATTAGAAGGATGAACATAATAATTGACAACTTTGAAAGATTATATGTTGAACCAGAAGAGAAACCTGAGGATCAGTATTCAAAACCCTCCAAGTTGCACATCAAACCAAGTGGTACTGTAATCACAGAGCCCATACTAGACACCGCCACAATACAATCAGAAGCATCCCCTAAGCAACCAATTCCTAAAAGGCAGAAGACACATGGAGTGGCCCCCTTAGTGGCATATGAAATAAGTGAAGGAGTAGGGGATATTGAAGAGGTAGCCAATGTACTTTTGAATTTTAAAGATGATGAAGTTGATCAACCATTTCCTAAGCTTGCAACTGATGCTCACAAACCAAAAGAAAGAGTGGATGTACATGGGAATAATGATCAAGAAGTGCATGATGATGAAAGGGTGATTGTTGCCCTTAGATTTATTGAAGATGATGAATGTATTCAAACTCCTGAGTTTAAGGATTTTTGGTTTAAGATGAAAATGAAAGAATTTGAGGAGAGACTCCAAATTAATAAGATGGGTACTGAGGAGTCACAACATGACTATATTGTTTCCCAGACTCTTGAAAAACACAAGATTAATGAAATTATTGTTAACCCCCAAGAAGCAAGAAAATTGGTCTTAGAAAGCAATATACTAATTATTCCTAGGATGGAATTAAAAAAGGATATTCTTACTGGATCAAGTAAGAAGCCAAGAAGATCCCATATTGATTTCTAAATTCAATTTAGATGAGGGAATGAGTGGCACAGGTTACAATCCAAGACTTGAAACCCTAGCCTTTTGGACCAAGCAAAAAGAATAGAAAAACCAAGATTGCTTGATGTTGTAAAAGAAATGAGAGGGACTGCCATGGTAAATACACTTCAAGACACATCAACATTGGAGGCAGCTACTATGAAAATGCACTGAGCAATGTTTACTAGGGATGTGGTTAAAGCTATGGAGCTTAGATTGGAAGAATATGAGAAAGCACAAACTAATCTTAATAATGAAGTGAATAAGTTATTCATAGAAAATGTGAAATTGAAATAGCAGTTGAAGGGAGCAGGTCCTTCCCAAAGCACAAAATTAACAGTATACTAGCCCCCTACCATCCAAACTGATATAGGTGAAATCATTGTTCAGCAAGTTCATGTGCTAAAAAAAGAAATTGAGAAGTTGAAAAAGATTAATGAAGAAGCAAAGGAAAGAGCAAAGAGAGAAACCCTCAGGGTATTGGAACAAATCTTGGAGAATAGGGTTAAACTAATTGTGGAAAAATTGGAAAATGTGTATGAATGTTATGTCTCCTTATCACAAGCAGTTGATCAGATAGAGGCCCATGTACCTATATTGGACCCCTTATTCAAGAAATGGCAACTTGTACATCACACCTTAACGATTTTGTGTAGAATTTTACAAAGGAGTTTTGGGGCCCCCATAGCTTTAAAGCCTACTGAGCAAATGGTCTGAATGGTCACAGATGAATTTCAATACATGTCAGTAGAAGAGAAAAAGATTAAGGAAAGAATGGATTCATTTCACACGCTAAAGCAGTGGTTCGTTCCTAAGGTACTAAGGGATGACAATCAACTGAAAGGCTACAAGGATTGGATAGATGAGTTAAGCAGAATTGTTCCCAACTTCCTCACTAATATACAAAAGGATGGTGACATAAATATTCACCACCTCAATTTAACCTTGGATGGAATAATTGCATAGGTTGTTGGGTACTCAAAATTCATCGTGGATACCAAAGGGTTATTAGATAGCAAATGGAAGAGTCACTTAGCCAACACACAAAAAATCTAGGAGTACAAATGGCCTCATGACTACACGATGTACCAATGTGAGGAGACATATTGAGCTCCCCCAAAAGAATAGGCCTTGCAGTGAAGTACCAAGCCTTGCAGATACTATCATGGAGAGAGGACCTTGCCAGATTTGAATGATCATAGGTACCTTACAATGAGTAATGAAATTTCATATCATGTGAATGTTGTGGACTTCAACATCTCATAAATTCTCTTCACTTCTCATTTTTCACTACTTTTAAAGTTTTATGTAATCCTATGTAAACAATGATAATTAAGACTTTTTGATTTATGTTAAAAGTGGGTAACTGACAAGACACTTTTTGACATGTCAGTTGGGACAAAATTTTGAAATGTATTGTGAAATCTTTTTCAAGATCAATAGAATGAAGTTATAATTGGTGGTTGAATTCTGGTTTCAATTGTTTGTTGAAGTGAATTAATGAATGTTATATTGTTGTCTCTAGTTTTATCTTTCCTTGTTATTTAAATCAATATATCAAGGGTATATCTGGTTTATCAAAACACATTTTTTGTCAAAAAAATCATTTTGTACTACATTATGGTGTTGGTAATTATGGTTAGTTTCATCACATTCAAATTCTGAATTCTGGGAAATTATATACAGTAAATAGATTGATGGTTGTTTGGATAGTGAAATTAGCTCTCTTAGAAATTAATTGAAATATCTTGTCTTGAAATATCTAGAAGGATTATTTTAATTAAAGAGGATTTTGTGGTTATTTTTCTAACAATGATTTTACAGTGGAGCTAGCTTGCTATTTCATTCAAGATACAAGTCATGATCAAAGTCAAGCATATAAAGAAGATGGTACTCAACTTCAAACCCTCAACCTCACTTAGTTTAGTCTACTTACATGGGGATATTAAGGAAGTTGCTAGACAATTAATATACATCATTTGTTGTTTGTGAAGGAGAATCATGTGAGATCCAATATGGGAGTGGATCAATATCCGGTTTCTTTTTTTGCTAATACTAAATGAGTTTAGGGTGTTGCAACAACCAAGACATTATACTTCAGAACATCAAATTTTATAGTTATGGAAGCTGATACAAATCCTCCTGCCATTCTTGATCCTTTGATTTCAATGGCCAAAGAGAAGGTATTGATTTTTTCTCTCTCCTTGTACCATTTTGAATTTCGACATTATTGCAACCTTTTAAGATGTCAAATGGGCATTGCAACATTTTTAAGTTAACTCCATGTGCCATGCAATACCTGAATCATTCCTTAATTTTTGATCTAGGCTTTCCTTCAATCACCTCTGATATGTTTCAACCATTCACCGGCAATCTTTACAACATGTAGATGTTGCAAAGGTGGATTGAAGGGATCGAAACTAATAAAATGAACATAGTTTGATTCTTATTGTATAGGGAAGTAATCACATGGGTAAAATGGTGGGATTGAAACTAATGAAATGATGTTTGACATGGTACAAAACCCTTTTAACTACAAAGTTTTCCCATGATCAAATCCCCTGACTTGCTACCCTTTTTTCTAATTTTGATGAATTGTAGGAGAATAAACCTAATTAACTTGCACAAGAACATCAAATTTTTGGACTTATATTGACGATGAGTTTTGAACCATTTGGTGATGCTTCTATGTATTTGTTCAAGTTGTTGTTTTCTTGCAAGTTTAATGGATGCCTTAAGTTTTGTTATTAATCATTAGTTTTAAAATTACCGTTGTAGAAATTACCTTATGTGTTTGTTCCTTCAAAATTTGAATTGGGTGGTGCTTGTAAAGTGAATGGGGAAGATGATGTCACAGTTGTGAAACTTGTTGTGAAACATCAAGTTAGTAATTTTTTCATATTAAAGCTTCCCAGTTGGATATCAAAGATCTTTTCTCATCAACTTAATTTCAAATTTATGTATAAATGGATTCTTTAATGGTCCAGGTCTTTACTGAGACAACACATGAACCAGGATTGACATTCTTGTTGTCCAAGTTTGATGGCATTCTTGGGCTTGGTTTCCAGGAAATTTTTGTAACTGATAATGTTGTTGCAATCTGGTTAGTGTTGATAGCCTTCATTCTATAATATGTCAACTTCATTCTATAATCTGAGTGTATCATCTTTCTTAAATTTTGAACAAGGTTTTGAAATCAAGGGTTCAAAATGCATATTTCAGGCCTATGTTGAACACTTTGTTTAAGGCATTTTTTGGCAAGGCTACAATTTTTTAATTGATTTATCTTTATGTTGTGTTTGGACTTTCTTTTGTAAACTTGCAATATAAAATGCACTTTTATTCTTTCTAAATTAAGACTAATATTAATTTTGTTGGTTGTATTGAGGCACAACTTCATTCATGGTGCAAAAGGCAACACCCTATTGCTCATATCAAATGGCACATTGCATATAAAGGAGGAAATATTCTAGCTGGGTTATTGTTGATTGTGTTGAAGGTAGAGAGAGCTTCATATATGGGACACAATCAACACTCTCCTTGGATTCTACACGTTACAACTTTCTCTAGGAAGATTTCTCACGTTGTAGAAGTTTTAAGAGATGAAAGGGGCATGTGCTTGCATTGAAGGGCTTCAAGCATGCATTTCCATCATTGCCAAATTCTTTTGGAGAAGTTTCTTTCTTGCAGTCGGGTCAAACCACAATAGTGGTTTACAATTGAGAAGAGGAAGGAAAATCAACTTTTTAAAACTTTCAATAGGAAGGATGGTTTAGCTGAACCATAGGTTCGGCTGAACCAATTAAAGGTCAACAGAGAAATAGTATTTTAAATGGGTTTGGTTGAACCCATGTTCAGCCGAACCCTGTTGAATTAGGGAACATTTATAAATCAAACCCTATCACTATCAAACAAACAAAAAAATGACGAACTATCAGACCTGGAGCTTGTGCGTGGCGAACAACAAACACAATTGGTAGGGAATGGTGAAAACTTGCAATGAGACCACCATTTCAACTTGAAATATCAACTTCTTCAACTTGAAATATCGACTTCGACGTCCATTAGCAGGTTGGCATTCTTTCACAATGATTTAAAATTCCATTTGTTTGTGAATTTGTAAACTCCGATGGATTCCATGAGACCAAATTTTTCTGGTGAAATGAAAACAAAATTCCAAACAAAATTTTCATTTAAAACTTGAAGGCACATTATGAGAACAAAATTTATTGTTTATAATGAATATACCCTATTTGAAGCTCTCATTTTGGCTCATGGCTATGAATTGCATTTGCTTGAAAGTTTCTAAAACCTTTTAAAAACAATACCCATTATTTAAAATTTGGATTTACAACTACCAATTGCATTTGCTTGAAAGTTTCTAAAGGCTTTTAAACAAACCCAGTTTTCAACCAAATTTGGATCTACAGCTGCCAATTGCATTTGCTTGAAAGTTTCTAAAGCCTTTTAAACAAACTCATTTTGTAAAATTGGGATTTACAACTACCAATTGCATTTTCTTGAAATTTTTTAATATTCATTTGGCTTTACAGTTGCCAATTGCATTTGCTTGAAATTTTCTAATATTTTCCCCAATAGCAATGCATATATGCATGATATTATAAAAAAATTGGGACCGCTTCAATGCTTGTTTTTCATAAGAACACATACCCCAATTGGGGCCTCAACCTTTGTAAAAACACTACCTTCTATTACTAATTCATTATATCATTTCTTATATACTAGCATAAATACCCTAATCAAAATTAGGTTAATGTTAGAATAGAATAAGAAACTAACTTTTTAATCCATCCTACAATTTAAAGTCATTCATTTGTGGGACTTTCTATTACTAATGTTCTCTATATGGCACATGTATTGAGCACATCTGGTACATTAATAAGGTGAAAGAATTGTAAGAATAACTACTACAAGTGTATGAAAGTTTGGAATTCATTTCTTAAACAAGGATTATCATAAGATTGAATTATGTGATTACACAATTCAACAAGAGAAATAAATCAACAAATCATATCAACACAAGATTTACGTGGAGATTTTTTTAAATCCCCATAACAAAAAGGATTAAAGTAGGTATTAATCTTCAATGGAGAGATACATCACACACTAACATGAGATTTATGTGGAGAAATCATTTTTTATTTAAATCCCCATAACATAAATGATAAGTATGTATTATTCTTCACAGAGAGATACATCACACACTAGCACTCTCTTCACTCTCCAACAAAACTAGAACCTAACAATGAGATCTTCCTACTAATATTTTTGTTCATCTTTAAACCAAGTTTACTCAAACCTCTAATTAGAATTTAAAACTATTAGAATTATGAAGAAAATAGTCAACATCTATAGCCCAAAGATTTCCCCAAAATGTATAATCAAAATTTAATTTTGTTCCATCTTGAGGATATTTCCAACCTACAAGTATATCCATATTTTAGTTCTCTCTATATCCATTAATAGATTGTGTTGAAGGCATTGCTTAAATTATCAACATGGAGATATTATTTGTGAATATTATTATAGACTTATTTTTCTTGTAAACTTGAATTCAAAATTATACTTGAATGGAACCTTAGAAAAATTAATAGGCTAGATTTATTGCTTCTATATTATTGGTTGCATAACACTATCTTAATTATTCTTTGGATAAATTTTTATCTAAGTGATTGAAATGTTCAAATTGATTTTCAAATTGGTCACTCCATGAGTCTAGTTCTAGAGAATAATTTTAAGAATAAAAATCTATTTTTGTTTAGTGAATCAATAAATTACATCACCTCTTAATTGGATGAATTGTTGTAATGGAGTGCAACATTTACCATAGTTTTATATAAATGATATCACATTTTTTGTGGCATTTTTCCAAATAATTTGTGTGGTGTTTATATGCATGCCTATTTTGCATACATTTAAGTAAAACTAGCATAGTAAAAAATTCTACTAAATTGAGCAAATATTATTCAATGAGTGAATAATATTTGTAAGAGGAAGAAATGAAAAAAAAGAAGGTTTGTATTCTTTTCAAAGAGAAAAGATCAATAAAAGTAATATAACTTACAACATTAAAGAAGAAAACAAATAATATGTAGAAAAACATTGCAAAGTTATATTATGATAAATAATATTCAAGTAAAGAAATTATAATGTGCTTGAAGAATGAATATAAGTTAAGAATAAAGTAAATCATAAGATTTTTTTCAAATAGGAAATTTTTATTGTAGTCAATAGAAATTATATAAAAATTGTATGAAGAATTGTTGTAGTATATATAATGAAATATTATAACATAAGTTAGAAATAGAATGTTAGATATAACTAGAGCATATAATGTTTTAGTGGCCAAGAATAATAATGTAGAAAAATGTAACATGCAACAAAGAGAAACCAAGTGTTGTAGTGTAGGAAAATAAAAATAAATAGTAATTTTGTTTCATGCAAGAGTAGAATGAAGAATGCTCCAATGTAAAGAATATATAGAATATAAGTGTCAAAAAAATACTATTATACTGCATTTGTAGAATTTTAAGGATTAAATGGAGCGTATGAGGGATATATTACACTTTTGCATATAAAAGTACATAATTCCTTTCAAATTTGAATAAAAAATGGAGATTGGTGTTAAAATAGGGAGGAATACAACGTAATGGGATGAGATAAAGTTTTGGAAAAAATGTGTTAGAAAAATTGGACAAATAATGAGAAAAAAAAGAATTTTGTAGATATTTTTTCAATCCTTTCAAAATTAGTTATAAAAAAGGACATTTTTGAGATGTTAAGAATAAAATCCAACATATTATGAAAATAGAGAAAGCTATTATAAGACATTGTATGATTAGAATGAAAATTCTTTCTTTTGTTTCTTGTAATTTGGTATCAAGAATGAACTATTGTAAGTATTTTATAAAATAGTAGCAAGAGGAACATGCATTTCAAAAATATAGTTGTATGATTAGAATGAAGATTCTTTATTTTTCTCCTTGTAAAGATGTCAAGAATGGACTATTGCAAGTATTTTATAAAATAGGAAGATTTATCATTTTAAAATGGTAGTGAGAGAACATGCATTTTGAAAATACAATAATTTGTATTAAAAAGTAGTTTAAATAAAAAAAAAATGATAAGAGGATAATTGTATTTGAGTTTTGATAAAATATTTAATTAATTAAAGATAAATTTAATTAAAAATAATTTAAAATGTCTTAGTTAGTTAGAATTTTTTATTCAAGTAAGAAGAATGATTTAAAAAAAAAAATTGTTAGGATATTTTTAGAGTCATGAAGATGTTTATATAATTGTGTATTTAATGTTTGAAACAATACATAAATAATAAAATGTTAGAAGACGACAAATACATAAAAATATGAAATTTAACATAATTAAGTAAGAAAATATGAGATTGCCACTTAGATCTAGGAGAAGGTTAGGAAAGAGGGTTAAATGGGCCCTAAAATTATGCTATGGATATAGATGCTAAAATGTGAGCATGAAATATAAATTAATATTGTAGTGTATGCAATTCTTGACATCATATTTTCTTTCACTTTAACGGGCTAATGTCACTATATGATAAAACATAATTAAAGTATAAAAAATAAATGCTAAAAGAAAAACATGAAAATAATCAAACATTTTGGATACATAGAATGATATACAATGTGTTAAATGATCAAGGAGTTGATTCCCTTTCAAACTAAGATATGCAAAACAAGCATGTCAAAAAACACAAAAATCTACAATATATATATATGTTAGAATAATACAACCAATAATACAAAGTATGCCAACAAATCATATATAATCCAAAATAAAATTATACATGTATAAAAGGAAAAATGTCAAAATTACAAGGGTTGTGAGAGTATATGCCCCCTTAAATAATTGTATAAAAGAAATATATGTAGTTATTTTTAAGGTAACTAGAGGGGAATATAAAAATAAAAGTAGTTCATCACTAATTTTACAATAATACAATAGATCATTATCTAATGTAATCATGAAAGTTTTACTTCCACATAAAAAACTTTACAATATTGGTGTCCAATTAGATGGAACAATCCCTATTGCATGAATCGAAGGTTTTCCGTGAAGGAGTTTATAATAAGAAATTTATTCCCTATCATAACATGGAATAACAAGTGAAGCAAAAAGGGCTAAATTCTAGATAAGAAAATAATAGTTCCCAAAGGATCTCATCGAATAATAACAAAACCTTTAATAGAAAATTTAGGAAGAGTACTTGATTAGAAGTATAAACAAAAATAAATTTTAGGAATTAATGACTACAAATATTAAGATTAAAAAAGCATTTTCAATCAATGTATACTTAATGCTCATATAGGTTTAGTACCAAAAATGATTAGAAGATAAATAATCTTCTATTAAACCACATTAAAGTGAAGTTTAGATGGAAGAAATGTAATCTTCATAATGTCAGTATATAATACACCCAATTTGGGAAACTATTTCAATAGGCTTAGTAGAAGAGGGAATATGGATCTTTTGTATAGAATTATGAAGAAACTCATGGTATTAAGGTGAAGTTTAAATAATATCCCAAAGAGAAATATTATATACTAAAGTTCTTTTATACTATTATACTCTTTAGTGTAGATTAAAGGAATACAAGAAGTCAAAATGAAATATTGGGATTAGATAAAGGAAGAGGAACAATCTTAGTGTTGGTTTGTTAGTTTCACCAAGTGTTATAGGTATTCATTACTGCATAAAATTTAAAAATAAGAGTTTCAAGTATAATCATCAACAAAATAAAGGTTGAAATAAGATGGGTCAACAAGGGATAATTTCTAGGTTTGTTAGGAATACCTACCTAGATCATGAAAACTAAAGAAGACAGTGGGATGAAGTAAAATACCCACACAAAGATTTGGAACATCAAGGATTGATCATTGTGCATCATTATAGTAAGCTCTAGTCCATTATATCTAGTTGTGGAATTTGTATAGGCAACTTTTAAATTTTAAAAAATGTAAGAGTTGATTTATTTTACTATAATATCCAAGAAATTTATAAAAATAAGAGTAATTAAATAATTATTAAATATTATCTTTAAATGAGTAAATATAACCATATTTTCACATGGTGGATTTTATATTATCTATAATATTTGAGGTAATAGAAAAAATATGTACAAAGATTAAATCAAGTCATTTTCTCCTATTCTTTCGTTATTTCTTTCTTTTTGTACTAGGGTTAAATCTTCATCTAGGTTTTTTGTATACTTATAAGAAACCTTTGTTCCTTAGTATCATGTTCTTGTACATTGTATGGTAACTTTCATGATAAATATTATGTGCATGTGTCCCTTCCTCCTATCAGATTTTGTTTATAATGGATATGAGGAAGTTTATTTCTAGTTTTTTGGTTTCCTCCTTATCAAAATATTGCTTCAATAATTTAGAAATCATATTTACAAGCTTATATCATCTCTCTCATTTTCTTCTCTTATTTGTACCTTCAATAATGACTAAATTGATTTTACATGACTACCAATGTTAAGTAATGATGCTTTCCCTTTATTACTAGTTATAGGAAATAAATCTTAGATGCAACCTTTATCAATATTTTTTAAGTCTTTAATGGCACATTTTGTACTAGAGTGCACACTTGTAAATTTAAAATTTAGAACTATTTTAGATTATGTTTTGTGTGCAATCTAGTAATTTGAATGTTTTGATTATTAAAAACTAGATAGATGTTGAATGTTTTTTTGTTAATGGTATGAAAATATTATTGATGAGTAGATGGATTATTAGAACTGTTTTAGATAAATATATTCTCTATAGCTAGATATATTTTTACCAAGGTCTCATTGCTCCTTTAGGTGTACATACATATATAACATGGAAAATGAAGATGTTCCACCTGCAGAAAAATTGTTTGGAAATACCACTAATGAGATTAAAAAATTGAGAGATTCATTAGCATGGGGTGCAAACCCGGGGATATATATTGAACCATGCATGTTAATATTGCATAGTCTAGAAAAACTAAAAGATGAACTTGAGAGGACTAGTGCATATTCCCCAGATAGAGTAGCTATTATTCTTTCCCGCATGCGGGAAGAAGTACATGGTGATGTTCCCCTTAAACAAATACAGGATAGTGTGACCAAAGAAATGATAAAAGCCACTTGTTTTCCATTTTATCAAAATGTCCATAAGGTTAGGGGATACCAGGTCACTAGATGTTTCGATCATGTTATGGCCTCATTGATCTACCCATGATTTCTCGTAGCACATGGTCTATACCAAAACAATGACCAGATTACATTGTATTTTGTTCAGCAATTATATATTGAGGTTCATTTGGGCCTCAAAGTCAACTACCTGGACATTCCACCATATGTTTGTTAGGGGCGTGGCAGGATTGCTGATAGGCCCACCTATCGTCGAGTAGATAGACCACCCCCAATGTTTAGGGTATTGGTTGGTGAGAGGTCTCCTACTCTCACCCTAGCTCTAGCCCCCATAGCAGATGAGGTTGTCGTTGCTTCCCAAAAGGAAGCAATTGACACTGTAGGTGACATTGCGGCTGCCACCACTAGGATATCTGATGATCGTGTAGGTCAGTATTTGATGTCCAAAAATTCCTAATCCACGCCATTTTTAGCACATTAGACAACCATGGATCCTTTTACAGCGGTCGACATCCCTACTCCTACACAGCTTGATGCACTTATAGGAGATATGGCACGCAAGACTCTGCATTGTTTGGCTGAGGACCTGTTGCAGGCATATGCCCACATTGCATCAGACAATGGGATCGATATAGAGCATGTTAGAGATCATTTGAGATTCGGGCATGTGCAGGATCATGGTATGCCAAAAAGTGGCAATGGAGAAAAAATACGTGTTTCTACGACTCAAAAACGCGAAAATGGTGAGTTGACTTTTTGGGGCTTGGGTGACTACCAAGGTAGAGGAAAAACTTAGATTTAAGGATCGGATATCCTATTTTGTTGACATATATATATAAAAAAAATCAGGCGACCAAAACTTATTCACATTTGCATTCGGCTCAACTGCGGCGGGCGCACAGTGGAAAGCGCAAATCAGATATCCGATTTGAAATCCATCTCCAACAGGTAAAATTTGTAATACCCCCATGTTTCTGATACTATTTACTACTATTGTTTGCTTTATATGTTAGTGTGATAGATGGTGACTGATTCATCATTTTGGTGTGTGTAGTTGTGTAGTTTAATTGATTGCTACATTTGATTTTTTTTTTATGGTGATTGATGATACTCTGTATGTAGGGTTTGGATTATGTTATTATACAATGCTTTCTCTCGAATGTTTCAATGTCGATGTGATAATTCTATGATCATGTGATTTGAATTCTATGTTACTTTATAATGCAAATGTTTAGTAATTAGTTATGATGCAGTAGTTAATTAGCATGTTATCTTTTGATCTATCTGGTTAGAAATGTTAGTTGCTAATGACATTGTAATTGTTAGAGTAGATTAGGTGAGAGGACAGGGTAGCATCACTCGTTCACGAGTGCCCTGCTACACTGCGATTCCTTCTCACGGTAGGATGTTGATTTTATATATATATGTATGCATGTGCTGTTTGACATTTGCTTGGATGCAGGATTGCAGGAATAAGTCTCAATTCCACCTGCTTCGGCAGGACAGGGCGAGCAATAAACTAGCCCAACGGGTAAAATTGTTGAAAAAGGGAGTAGGTTTGGAAGCGTCCCCGTCCCAAGTCGTCGTCTGTTGTGAGTCACGTTATGACTGTGGTTTTCGTTTTTCGTTGTTTGTGTAATTGTTTTGTTGAAGTATTCAGTGATTAATGGTTCATGTTTATTTAATTAACCTTGTTTTATAAGATAATGGATTAAGGTTGTTTAGTTGTTTGATTTAATTGTGTGTTAGTTAAATGGTTAAATTTAAATATATTATAAATTAAAAAGTGATTTAATTTATTAAAAGAGTAAATAATTATTTTAAATTAATATTGTTGATTATAATTAAATTAAATAAATATTGTTGAAGATAATTGAATAATATCTTTTATTAATATTAAATTAGCATAGATAATATCTTGTTTAAATAAATTTTATTAAATAAAAACTGTAGATAAATTTTGTGCTTTTAAAAGCTGAAAAGGACCAATAGGAAGCAGGCTTTTTGAGAAAAGAAAGCATGGAAGCTTTATTGAGTTTTATTTTGTTTTATTATTATTTTTATGAAAAGATTATTCACACATAGAACTTCTTCTACTCTGTTGTTCTGGGATCTGGATAGGAAGAATAAAAGAAAAATAAAAGATAAGAATTTTTGGGTGGTAAACTTGGGAGAAAAATAATTGATTTGAACAGAGGTAGATTCGAAAAGAGAGCTCGAGGAGGGATCGAAAAGGATCGGCAGGAGTATTTCGAAAGGAGCTTTTAGAAGGATTCTTCTTCAGACGAAGTACTCCAGGTTCTATTCTGTTGATTAGTATTGTTTTATTGTTTTGTAAATAAAATTTAGTTGAGTTTGAAAAAAATCCATTCCTTTATTTCCTTTTTGAAAATGAATCTGCGAGTTGAAAACTTGTTGTATTAAAACCCTCGAATCTTCTGTAGAAAAAAATTTAGTAAAACCCCTTAGAAAATTTTTAATATAGTTGATAGAAAATTTTATTGTTTTGAAAAGAGAACCATTTTTATTATTGGTTAGATGTGCATGCCCGAATCTAGACTTGTATTTGTTACAGAAAAGATAGGTTTAAATTAATTAATTATTATTCTGGTTAAATATATATTTAGTAAATCTTTTTAATATTTCTTCAACATAATTTAGTTGTAAAATTTATTGTTTTAAGAAAAAAAAATTAAAAAATATATGTATCTAATTGACATCTTGTTCTGTTAATAGTTCTCTGTACTTTTGTACGAATTTAGGGTTTAATATAAAAATAAAAATAAAAATGATTTATATAAATGTATGCATTGATTTTATTTGTATATATATATATATAAATAAAATATATATATATACAATATATATGATTGTGTTCTATTCAAACAAATATTTTATTCTGTGAAAATTGTTAATCTGTGTTTTTCGATTTCCGTGCCCGTACTGGGCAATGAAAATTATTATAAAGAAAAAGTTATGAAAAATAAAATAAAATTTAAATTTTTAATAAATAAATTATATTCGTTTTGCGTTTCGAATTCCGTATTTCTTTTATGCCCTTTTGGAAAACGAAATTTATTTAGGTTAATTTACATTGAATGAGAATTTGTTTTTTTTTTTTAAATAAAAAAATATATTATTAAACTTTATTTATGGGGGATGGTGGGAGGTCGGCCCAGGCCGTACCCCCACGCACCCCAGGGTCTGTTGTACGCAGCCATCGCCGGCTGCGCACAACAGTCAATGACTGCTGGGCGCAGTCCGGTGGGGACTGCGTACAGCAGTCCCCTCTCTGACAGCGGGCCGTGCGTCCTTGGCTGTTGCTTTAATTTAAATTTATTTTTTTTGTTTTATTCGAAAATTCTTGGTATGTGTTGTTTATTTTTGGTTATTTTTTAATTGGTACATTTTATTGTATTTATTATATATTATTTTAATATATATTATATATTAATTAATATATATATTAATATTATTTAATATATATATTAATATATATATATATATTATATATTATTTAATATATATATATATATTAGTATTAGTATTTATTATTTGTTAATTATTTTAATAAAATATATATTTTAAAAATAGGATATGTATGGAGTTTTTGTAGTATAATTTTGGTGGAACGGTTTTTACAAAATATTTTATCTGTAATATATATATTTTCTTTTAATAATTTAAAATATATATTTGTGTAATTCGGTTATGAAATATAATATATATTTTAATGTATAAGTATATTAATATACATTTTTAGAATACAATATATATTGATATTTTGAATTAAGGGATAATATTGTACAATTATGCAATGACATAGAGTGGTTGAGAAAACTAGAAATAGAATTAAATTGTGTTTTGAATGTGGCCGATTCCTCTCGAGCAATGGACTTAGTTATTGATGAAATTTGTTTGTTATTTAAAGGAGTTTTATAGTGTCGTTTGTGTAACCGTTTTTCCACAAGATTATTCATTCAAGTTGTTATGGTTTTCTGTAATTTGGGTTTAGGTCTTGTCGAGAACCCTAGAATCAATGTATTCAGTTATAGGAATCTAAGTCGAGTTAGGACTTCCAGAGGCGAGGATTTTGTATTCGGGTTCGATCTTGTATTTTGATGTTGTCCATATGTTTTGGCTTCGGATGTGGTATTGATGTATACTTGGATCGTATCGTTTATGAATGTCATACATGTGATTTTGGGCGAGAGGGTTGTGCCTCGCGAGTGAGCCATTGTTGGTTCGTTTTTCCTTGTTGATATAATCCTTTGAGTTGGATATTCTTGTGCTAGAGTGTCTAGAGAGAGTGGCTCTAGTGGGGGCCGGCGCACAAAGGGGCTGTCAGGGTAACCCACGTAGAGTTAGTTTAATCAGTGATAACTTAAGTAATAAACCACGGGTGGGGATTAAACACTAATAAGATAATTGTGAAGCCTCGTCCACCTGTTAGTGCTATCATAGACTAAAGGGGACTGAGAAGGCCGTGGTTGGCAAGGTCATTACCTTGTTCTCACGAAAGGTCAATGACTCCGCATGAGTAACCCTATGGAGCGGCACCTTGAGATAGGTTGTCAGGAGAACCATAGATGGAAGCGGCACCTTAACTAGGTTGTCTGGAGAATCCATGTAGAGTTGGAGGCGGCACCTTGTAATAGGTTGTCTGGAGAATCCATGTGAAACCATGCGATGACACTCTCGTCTAACATTCTATTTATGTTGATTTACTGAAGTCCTCTGGAAGTGATTTATTGATTTATCTTTGATTATTGTTGGAAGTAGTATTTGGGTTTTATGTCTTGAGTTTCGATATTATGTCTGGAGTTTCATTGAGGTTGTGAGTATGACTGGTTGTTATGTTCATCAGTAGTTTGTGTTGTGTCTTTTGGAATTGTCTTTGTAGAGTATTCAGTGGTCTTTGGTGTTAAGTTGTCTTCTTGAGATTAGTCTTTGTTTTGTTAGTCGTGCTTGGTCGGGGACCCTTCCTTGTCTACTCTCAGCACGGGGGTGGTTGGGTGGAACGTGCTTCGCACCCCGTTGGGTTTCCCTTTTTCTATTGCAGGTGTATCTTTATTGCAGGGTTTTTTGAAGATGTTGATGATCCAATTATTCTTATGTACCAGATAGTTGTATATACTTCAGTTGTAATGTATTTAATGTAATCATGGATGTATTGCCTCCCACGTGTGTTGGGACGACCTTGTTGTAATTGGTATATGTAGTTATTGAGATGTATCTCCAGTTAATTGTATTTTATTATCACTTGGGATGTGATGTATGTTCAGGCCTTGTAGGTATTCAAGATTTGTCCCTTGTAATGGTTGGTTACGTTATGTGGTATCTATTGAAATATGTAACATTTTACATCTTTATAATTCCATGTATTGTCCTTTATGCATATGGTATTGATATGGGTTATTGTTTAATGGATATGTAAATGATGAAATGAGAATGAACGGATATATGTAACTGTTTAATTATGGTTTAATTTATTATCGATGTTATGGGTTAGAATAGTCATGTCACTTTGTGTACCCCATTGGAACAAGTTGTGCCTCTTAACATATTGTTATGTTGTTATGCTTAATGATGTTATTATATTCTTTTAAAAAAAAAATTGTTCCATTGTTTTAGTTCCTTTGGGGTTCGCACGGCGGGGCGTGACAAAATTCTTGATTTTTTATTTTCTCTAATCAAATTTTCAATTAGATTTGTTTAATTTTAGTTGATTTTTTTTCAAAATAGGGTTTTTTGGTAGATTTTTTATGAAAAAGTTGAGTTTAGCATGGATTTTGATGAAAATTGAATGTTTGCAATGGATTTTGATGAAAATTGAATGTTTGCAATGGATTTTCACTTAAAAATAGTGTTTTTTATGTATTTGGATTAAAAATTAGAGAATTTTATTAATTTTTGTTAAAAACTAGGGTTTTTGTTGGATTTTTAAAAAAAACTAGGGTATTTTTATACTATTTTCATTTATATTGTCTGATTTTAATTAGATTGATTTGTTTTTATATTTAATCAGGCATTAGCATTAAATTGTTTTGAATCTTGTAGAAAATTTATGAGCTTCATGACCTTGTGTCACTTCACTAATACCCACGTGAGATGTAGTTGTAGACTTATGGCTTCCTATGTTGCAATCATAGCCAATGTTGAGCTTGATTCTTATAACTCTTTCACTCAACGTATAATGTCTACCCAATCCATCTTATATTCCCTCCCTAGTCCTACATTACCCATGTCTTTTTTGTAACCTAACATTTATGTGGACTTGGCATATGTTATTTCTAAGGTCCCCAATGATAATCTAGAATAATTGGATAAAGACCTACAATGAATTCAACAATTCTTAAGCATTGAACCTTTGGATGGAGAAGCAATCCCTCTTTTGGATAGCATTGGGAAGTTGGTAAATGATTAGGAAGGGATAGAAGTGTTACGTAGCCTAGCTAATATAGTAGATTCTAATATTCCTTTGGTAGCTAGTTTCACGAAATTTTTGACTAATGCTCAAAATCCTTTTGGAAAATAAGTTTCCTCTCCCACAATAATGCCTTCTATTCCCAACTTTACACCTCCAATCATAGCATCAATGATGGAATATAACAATGGTTTAAACTCAAGCTTAGGAATTTCTAGTGGAAATTATAATAGTTTTGTCCCTTCACCTATAACACCTTCATATTCATCACCCCTCCTAAACATGAAATATAATATCCCACCATTACTCCATACTAGTTCACCATACTTGAAAAACTCTCACAACATGTGGCCCAATGATTTTGTGATAAATCAACTTTTTTATTTAAAGCATGAGATTATTACAACAACAAATTTCAAACTTAAACCAAAATCAAACCAATAGTAAACATCCAAAATACCTTACACATAGTTCATTAATGTTCACTATTTTAAATACACCTATACTACAAAACATTGAAATACCTCGCTTTGGAAAGTACAATGGTAAAAAATATCCTAATAACCATTTGTTAGTTTTTACTACCTTGTGTAGAGACTTTATTTTTGAAGATTCACTCATAGTGAAACTCTTTTCTAGATTATTGAAAGATATGGCCTTGGATTAGTTTTGTTCATTGTCAAACAATCAATTACCTCCTTTACACAACTCATTAATGATTTCTCCACACTTTCAGTGAACATCAGTCCTCAAGTTACATTAACAAATTTAGTTCATTGTAATCAAGGACCTAAAGAGAAAATAAAAAACTTTATGAAATGATACTAATCCCTTTATTTGAAATTCTCTATAGTCTTCAAGATGTTGACATTCAAAGGGTGTTTATAGGTAACTTACAGCCTAATATTCAAGATAAGAAATTGCTAATGAAATATCCATCCTTAACATTTTGTATAACCCTTCATGATTATCGAATATTGATTAGTTGGTATGAAGGTACCCCTTCATAGGCTCGTATTGGTCAATCATATAAGTCATGCCTCAAAACAACTATCAATCATTTAAAAAGAAAAACAAAATATTCATTACTTGATAAACATTCATGTCAAACTGCTCATAATATTGAGACAGAAGTAACTACTATAAACATAACTCTAGATATAAATTTAGGCCATGAGATAGGAAATTTTCATAGTTGTTTGATTCTCTCCATGTGATCATGTTGCAATTGTTAAACAATAATATGATTCAACTTCCTCCAATTAGTCATATTCAAACAATTAAACCTTTACCACCAAAATTTAATGCAAAAACATTTTTTCAATATCATCGTACACCTCGACATGATATGGAAAGATGTAAGCATATTTATAACCAAGTGCAAGACCTCATTCTAATCAAATCCCATTGGATGACCTATTAATGACAAAGGAAATAAATTGGTTTTTCACCTAATCAATATTTACAAATATTTACAAGCCCATTGCCAATTCATTCAACAAACTTTGTTCAATACAATGATAATGAAGAGATGATAATGATTTTTCCATCTTTATAAACATTATTAATATTCAAAATCATAAAGGAAAAACCAATATTTCTGTTTGAAATTTCTTTTACATATATTGATTCTTCTATAACTACACTCGATGGTCTTCTTTATATCAAGTTTGTAGAAACCCGAAAAGGGGAATACTCATTGATCCCATGTACATAGTGAATATGATCAAAAAAGAGTTATTGTATGTACATGAACTTTATGCAGATGATTATGAACAATCAAAAGCATGATTAAAATCTCATGATGGTTATGGCTTCCCTATAATTGGTTTGATAACTCTCCCAGTAAAGGTTGGACCTAAATAGTTGGGTGGTTTTGATAGATTTTTTATGAAAATTTTGAGTTTAGCATGGATTTTGATGAAATTTGAATGTTTGCAATGGATTTTGACTTAAAAAATAGTGTTTTTTATGTATTTGGATTAAAAATTAGAAAATTTTATAGATTTTTGTTTATAAACTATATTGTTATAATATTTTCATTTATATTGTCTAATTCTAATTAGATTGATTTGTTTTTATATTGAATCAGGCATTATGGCTGCTGACAATGAAAATGCACCAATTCCACCACCTCCACCACCTCCACCTCCTCCACCTCCACCTCCTAAACCTCCACCTCCTCCACCTCCACCACCTCCACCACCTCCATAGCCATCAATTCAAGAATTAATTTCTAAAAAATTGCAACAATTAAGGGACATTTCTGAAGTTTATACGAGAGTCCCTCGATTATCTTCGATGTCAAACACAATGAATGAAATAATTAAAAATATAGAAACAATCTCCTCGCAACATAATGCCTTTCATTCGTGGCGAGAACTATCGAAGAATATTATGCATGTGTGGATTGTCCTATGATGATGTGAAAGATCTTGGAATAACCAAAGCCCAAATAGCCCTCTTTATTTGAGTAACCCCCTTGCTTGGTTTTCAGTTCAATGTTGTAAAAACAAAACTTTCTATAAAATGGTTGCACTCATAGAGACATTTATAGAAAAATTTTGGGATCGTTGGTGTATGGTTTTTTTGAAACCACCGAACAACAATTTGGATGTACCATTTTACTTTATAAAAAAATTATATGCTGAGTTTGTGTTAGGGCATCATGTCAATTACTTTGACATTAGACCCTTCTAGGGCGTTGGTGGAGGTATGCCCTAGGATAGAGAAGGGGCAGTTAGAGTAATACCCCGCCCACATGTTCCCCTCCCTCGCCTTCCTCCGCCACCTCCAGTATACCATCTAGATATTATGCAGGATGCGGCCACATAAACTATCCATGTTATTCACTCTTTGAGTGGTCTTTTGGTTTCGCATGCTTCTGTAGTAGCTCAGCCACATTCTGGTGATGTTGGTGATGGCTCGAGTACTGCTGCATCATCCTCGTTAGGTCCACATATTTTTGTACCACATACTTGCTCCATGTGCCGCCAAATATGCTTGGGTCCTCTTGTAGAGCCTACCGAGCATCCCCTAGACACTTCCGATTATGACTTCCACGATGTGGATATTATAGATCAGACGTAGGGGAGTGGAGCACACCATACAGAGTCCTCTCCTACTAGAGAGGGGGACATTGGAGGCGTGACACAAGTAAAATTTAAGTTGTGAATTTATAACTTGCATTTGTTTTTAAATGAATATTAATAAGAGATAGTATAATGTACTAATATTTCTATTTACATGGTTCATTTAACAGCTTGATGTCCTGAGGAGGGAGCTGAAAAATGCGGGACGGATAAGCACCTGAGGGCCATTTCACTGACCACGCGACACGCGATATATTTTTGCACTCACCATTTACATTTATTTATTGCATACTTTCTTTTGTCCTTTGAATTGTCATTAAAATGAAATTATATAATAACTTCTTATATGTTTATCTCCTATTTTCCCTCCTTTGTGGTGGAAATACCTTCATGAAAGTGAGAGGTGCAACCTTTCTGTGATTATGGAAGTGTAATGCTGATAAGGGCAAGGTAATTGAACTCAAATTTGATTGAATTGAATTTTAAGTATCTTATATTGATTATACATACACGGCCATAGATTGGTAGTTTCATATGTACTTGTCATTTTTATGTGTTATGGGAATTATGAGCTATATGTCCTTGTTGATTGAAGCGGGCCACAACACCCCAAGTCAGCATTTATCGAAACACTCGGCGAGTAGGTGCTGAAGTAGCTCAAGTGAGGAGGTGTTGAAACACCTAAAGAAGTATGTGTTCATTTTATTTTGTGTTTGGTATTTATATGTTCCTATTACCCACAATTGTATGCTAACTTGGATCAGGGCTTTATGTTTTTGTTCACCTATATAGATTGAAATTTCACAAAGATGTAGTTTGGTCGGGTTCTTTGAGAGGGGCATATTCTAGAACTCCTAATTCTTTGAAGAGACGGATATTTCGTGTAATCAAGATTACAATTTTAGAGTTCAATTATAATTTAATGTATATTGATTTTGATGTTAATTATTCGATTTAAATTATATAGTATAACTAATCTCAATTGTGGTTTGACTTTTTCTGTGCAGCCACCAGAGGTACCTAGTGCTTCAAAGAGGCAACATTTTGATGATCCACCAAGAGGTTTAGGAATGAGATAGACATTTTGGCATGTAAATTCTGAATAGATACCGAGATGGCATATGCCACATATTGTAAAACTTTGTTTGAGTTGGTGTTGATGCCATTTTTGTATATGGACATACACTTGATTATTGGATAATTTGATATATATATAGAAGTTGACAATAAAAATTTAATTTCCTCATGTGCATAATTAAACTCTTTGAAATTTTAATCAAGGAGTAAATGGTTAAATATCTTGATGTACAATAGCATAAAAAAGAATGGTTATATT
>VDFB02281492.1:580816165-580831658 GCA_007258455.2 Sequoia sempervirens
CAAAATAAGAGATTCTAAGAAACTAACTTTTGGTTACTCTTAGTATATATGTAAATTTCAACCACACATGGGTTGGCCCTCAATCAGGTAATAAACATACAAGCACACATAATGGTATGGTTAATCCCACACCTCAAATACAACATATCCTCCATGGGTGGGTACACAGTCTCACCATCCCATGGGCACATAAAACAAGTACAGGGTATTCACAACACTCAACATGTGCACTAACACAGGATGTTCACATAACTTGGAGTACCTTTTTCCCAATTTCCTCTTACCAAAATAAAACCATTATCCACCTCTAATTATATAAGATCAATACAACTTTCCAAGAACATGTACTACCAACATCCATACAAAACATTATAGTGCATGGAGTAAATCAACAATGCGATAATATCTCTCACATTCACATTCACTATTATAAGTGGTAAATCACCTTACTAAACACATATGTTATCCCAAGACATGGTATGCAACATTAGCACTTCTACATACATTTACCATTTTTGCATTTTGAATCCAAGTACAATGATTTAACATCTACATGATTTCATAAGAATTAACAATAAAGTTGGGGACTATAGGCCTCACCAACAAGATGCACCTATAACGCAATTGTCATTAGCAAGCACATGTTTTCACTATTCTATTTTCTCTAAAATTTTACTTAATGCAAACTAATTCTCTATTCATATTATACATGTTCCATGATCATGAATGCAACTTGGGGACTTAGGGTCCTTTACCCAAGGTTGAACTAATAAAATAAACCTTCATGAATGTATAAACATTTGCTCATAAGAGACAAGCATACCATGGATTTCAATACACTACACATTCAAAGATAGGCGTCTTTGTTAAACCAATGAGAAGAGAGAGAAGGAGAGAGAGGGATTTACAGTTCTGACATAAGCACGAATGCAAATAAGGTCTCATCATCATATATCATAATTCCAATACAATATAATTTGCGAAAGAAACTCCAAAACCACATAGGTTCAATCTATCAATCAGTATAACAAGGAGGTAAAGCACAAGAAGGCATGCATCGAAACTTGCATGATAACGAAAATAGAAAACTCAGGAAGAGGATACACACAAAGGGACTTCTTGGCACCCTCAAGGTCAAATAGACCTTCCAACAACATAAACAAAGAAACCAAGCAAATACAATTTTAGGCAACACATGTCACCTACAACCCACCAACAAACTAAGGTCCAACATGCCCATCCACATCACAAGATAAGGAAAGTAATCAATCTCAACCTCAAGAGAACTCTCAACCAAGGGAATCACTCCAATTTCGTAGGGTAAGGCAAGACCTAGGAGACATCATTCCTCCACAATACAAGACAGGGTTGGGAAACTCAACCCTATAAAATGTCATACCAAAGCACTCAAAATAAGAGGTCCAATGACTACCTGGCCACAACAAGCACTTGAAACACACATATCAAGCACACTGCAACCACATGGGCTACAACCACACTCAGGGACCACTCAAGGGTCACAATAATTTACACAATGAAAGAGCCACACATCAAGAAGGAGACCAATCATAGCACACTTCTTAGTGGGCTCGAGGGTCTAACTAACCCTCACAAAACATTCATCAAAAAGACATGCAAGGGGAAAAAACAACAACAAAACTTGTTGTCGTCCACCACACAACACACCAAACACGAATCAACCATAAGCAGGGATCCCAGTGCTGCAACATGGGCTCTACCTCTAACTCTGCCTCTGGCCCTGCCCTTAGGGGCATCCCAAAGAAACAAGGGACACATTATAATAGATCATCATAAGCATGATCTATACATCATACTAAGGCATGAAATCAAAACAATAAGACTATGAAAACACTATAACAAGCTTACGCCACACACACAAAACACAACAAAACATAGAAGGCTCAAGTACGCCAGAGCTCCCAATGTGTGAACATGGGCTCTAATACTAGATGTAACATCCCGCTACGCAACCTCGAAGGGTAAGAGCCAAAAGAGGACAAGATAATTTTTTTTTTATAACATAAGGAATAACTTTAACAAAAAGCAGTTGCCAATATGATATAACAACCACAAACATGGCCATGCATGGCCGAACATAACCCAAGGGAGAGGACTAATCCACCCTCTAGAGAAAAATCCAAATAGGAGCAAACATAATGGCTCCGAAAACCTTGCTCCAGAACTTCCGGCTACGGAAGTTCCAGCTACGAAACTTCTAGCTACAAAACTTCTGGCTACAGAACTTCTGACTACGAAACTTCTAACTATGGAAGTTCCAACTATGAAACTTCTAGCTACGAAAGTTCTAGCTACATAACTTTTGACTATGGAACTTCTAGCTACGAAACCTCTGCTCCAGAACCTTCTACACTGCTCCAGGACTTTGGCAGCATGGCTCCAAAACTTCTGCACTGCTCCAGAGCCTTTGGCAGCACTACTCCAGAACCTTTGGCAGCACTGCTCTGGAACTTTCAACACTGCTCCAAAACTTCCAGCGCTGCTCCGAAACTTGAACAATGCTACTTCGGAACTTGAACAACGCTGCTCTAGAACTTTCAACGCTACTCCGGAACCTTTAACAACACTACTCCAAAACTTTTAGTGCTACTCCAGAACTTCCAACAATGAAACAAAATGAAACATAGGAAGTGGCGATGCTTCAGAACTTTTGCAGCCGCAACACAAAACATTAACAAAAGGCTTGCGATGCTCTGGAACCTCTACAGACTAAAGAATGAAGGAAATATACAACTAAAACTCAAATTTTTGCATGGAAACCATTGAAGAAAAAGCCATTATGACCATCATAGTACGAGCGAGTCCGATACCAACATCGAAACTCGTAAACCAAAATAAAACATCACATTTCTTCTCATTAATCTATATGATTTTATCTTCTTTTTCAAAAGAGTACAATATACATGAATGAATGTACATGAAATAAAAGGCATAGCCATGAAACAAAATACATCAACCTATAATACAAGCGCAAGGGAGAGCAGCTCCATTTGGTGCTCCAGTAACCTGTACATCGGTGCCCAATGGCGGTGGCAATGCCTCCCTACCATGTGGACTCAAAAGAGGCCACCCCACCGTGCTCGGAGGTAGTCACAAGGCCCAAGCATAAAACAAGGCAAGGGTAACATATGGCCAATACTCATGCCAGACAAGGAGCAAACATGGAATACACTGCATTAAGCCAATGTCACAACAAGAAGATGCACATACATTAACATGTCGGGTACTACTCACGACTACTAAGGTACAAGGTGCAAGAGTGCAGACTGGGTAAAAATTTCGTCATGTGTGCTCGAAGGAATGGCACCACATGGAATCAAGTACATCTCTCCTACAGATGAGTAAAACTCAAACATGCCTGAATCAATGCCCTGCAAATGGATAACTCAACGCCCTACAAATGGATAGGCCTTTTCATTTATCCAAATGAGGAATCCAAAAACAAATGTGACACATGGAAAAGCCACTAAGATCCATCTCAAAATCTTTTTAAAACGGTCAAACAAACATTGCTGGTAATCATTCAAATAGCTGATTACAATCATGAAGTAGAGGCATAAAAATTCAAGTGCCCAGTTTAAAATTCTAAACCTGACCCAATTCATATTTTGGCGTTCCAAATTGGAATCCACCATCAATGTTTGATTTTAGGACCCATAATGAGGTGCTATACTGAAAAACGTCATTTAATGCAAGATTGGGCAAAAACGTGAAATATGAAAGTGTCCGGATTGAAAATCGAACAAAGACTCAGTTCGTATTTTGGAATTTCTACATGGAATCCAATTTTAATTTACATTTTTGACATGAGGTAAAAGAGAAGCAATGAAAAAATGTCATTTTAACAGTGGGCACAAATTTGGGCAAAAATGAAAGTGCTCGAAACCAAAATCTGCCAAAGACCCAGTTGAGATCTTGGTGTTTCAATGAGGAATCCACCTTTAGTTTTTGTTTCCAATAGGTGATTAAGGAGAATTAATAAAAAAACATTTTTAAACAAGTTGGGCAAAAAGAGAAATGGAATGAGAGTGCCCAGAAATCAAATTTAACAAAGACCCATTTCAGATTTACATGATTACACCAAAAAAATCTGTCATATAGCAAGACTAAAAACTTCAGATTGAATCCAAACACTCATTATTCATCTCCCAGGTTTTCATAAAATGAACAGAAAAATAATTCTGCCATAAGGAAACTTACAAAGCTTCCATTCCCAAGCTAAATTGCATTCAACACCACCAAAAATTTCAGGGAATTCAAGAACTACAGAAAAACACCTCGAAATTGCCCCAAAACTGAAAAGAGAGAGATAGTGCGCTAATTGTGAAGCGCAGCTGGGTTTGAAACTGGAATAGCAAGGGGAAAATGGCGTGCTGATTTCAACAGTCAGCTACCCAAAATTTCTTCTCGCAAAAACTTGCACAATTGAATTGCCCAAATGTGGGGTTTTTCTCCTACATGGAAAACAAAAAATTTCTTCTCCCCCCACCCCAAAAGAATGAATCCCCCAAAATAAAAATAAAAGAATAAATGTCTCCCCCCAAAACAAGGCTACCCTTATTTTAACAAAACTCCTCCACACAATAAAATTTGAAATAAAACATTTTATTAAACAAGTTATTAAAACTCCCCAAAACAATTAAATAAATTCCCTAAATATCCAAACGTTAAAATACATAAAGCTCCCTAAAAAGGCTTTAATAAAATCATTTAAAATTTCCAATGAAATATATCATTCCCTTGAATGATCAATATAAATAATTTAAAATAACATATTTTAAAATCTCATGAATAAAACCATTCAAATCTCCCATCAATAAAATACTATAAAAAGCCATATATGAAATCACGAAAAGACGTCAAGGAAACCACGTCAAGACACCGAAAACCAATTAAATATATATCCACATAACAGATTCACAGAAACCAAGACAAAATACCTCAGCAAGACAAACTGGTAAACCACATGCAACAGAAAGGTACGCCGGAACATACGGTTGAAAGGTGCTCCGGAACATACGGTTGAAAGGTGCTCTGGAACATACTATTAGGTAACTAGACGGTAAGACATCAATAAGGAAGACACTACCCTAACAGGGTACAGTGGGCTAGGAAAGAGGAAATTTGGCCTGTGAGTACCTCCAGTAACCACCATCGGGGATATGAGTACGCTCAGGCCTGTGGATCCAGGCGGAGTCGATACTTAGTACATGCATCACTTCCAATTACACATCAAAGTACATGTGTATTTACATAATCATATAGTCCAAAGAACATTAATCATCAGGAAGGGAGTCACATGATATTGTAAGCCTCTCGAATATGAGTGTTACGACATCACCCCTTTCCTGCCAATAATCATACAAAGAAATGATAATAGTATGTAAACATATAAGCATGTAATCCAGAATAATAACTATTCATCAATGTCTAGTCTCATTATAACAATATTTAGTAGTTAGAATACCAAATCAAAATCAAATGCTATTTTATCGGCTTGGGTTTAGAGAGGTATTACAAACATTCTGATTGCTCCCATTCTTGCCACTAGAGAAAAAGTATCCTCAAAATCAATTCCTTCTACTAGTGAATATCTTTTGTACACCATTATTTCTTTGTTTCTTCCCACTTATCCTTCTTCATTCAATTTATTCTTGATAACCTATTTTGTCCCAATCACATTTTTGTCTATAGGCCTAGGCACTAGCTTCCAAGTATGATTTTTCTCTATCTGATTTGGTCCTTCCATTGCTTGTATCCATCCTTCATCCTTGCTAGCATTAACAAAAAATTTTGGTTCTATTATTGAAAGTAAAGAAAAGTTCACCTATTCATTTGTCCTTGCAAATATTCTTCTAGTTTATAATCCTTCATTCTTAACTCCAATGATCCAATCTTCTGAATAGTTCTTCTAAACATACTTGGTAGAAGTCTTGCATTAGTACAAAAACAACAATAAACTACTAAAAAAACTATTAAAAATTGCTTATAAATGAGTAAAGTTGGTCACGTGACCACTAGTAGTTTATTTCCAGTCATATATATAACGTGACCAGAATGATGACTAAACCATTTTTAGTCATTTATTGGTTGTTTTGATTGATCGATTTGGTAGTATATTTAGTCGTTGATTTAGTCATGCATTACTACGATCTGGTCACCTATTTAGTCACTTTTTTCCATTGTTATATTTAGTCATTAGTTTAGTCATTGATTGTTATAATCTGGTCACTTATATAGTCATTTTCTATTCATTGATATATTTAACTGGTCACTTATTTAGTTGTTGATTTAGTCATTGATTATTGTAATTTGGTAACTTATTTAGCCATTTTTTATTCACTGATATATTTAGTCATTGATTTTTGTTAACTGGTCACTTATTTAGTCATTTTTATTCATCGATTTCTGTGCATTGGTAGTGTATTTAGTCATTAGTTTTAATAATCATTTTGATCAATTTGGTAGTATATTTAGTCATTTTTATTCACTATTCACTAATTTATGTCAATTGGCAATATATTTAGTCAATTTAATTATTATTTGATGTCAATTAGTAGTATATTTAGTCATTTTAATTGAATTATATTTGAGGATTTAAGCATAAAATAGAGAAACACACATCAATCATCAATTGCACATAATAAGACAACCATTGAGAAGGAAAAAATTGTGAATTTTATAAATAATATAAAGGTGTTCTCATTACAGCTTACAAATAGAGTATTACAATTGTTATTTTTAGTCACAAGACTGAAAAATATAAGTTACAATATTGCAAAGAAATGACTGGGTGATCCCACAATAGTGGTTTACAATTTTTTGCAAAATTGGAAACTGATTTTTTTTTTCAACTAAATCTTCACATTGGGGCACCCATAATAGATAAACCGTGAGGAATTTGAAGATGATGCAAACTAGAGTCTCTCCTCATTTTGTCTATAGATTCTAAAAATATTTTTTTCAAAATTTTTGGAATCAAATTGCACTTCTTTGACCATCTCCCATGAAAATTGGTTCTTTTCATAAAACAACATTTAAAAAAAGTGATGCACACCGTATAAAGCATAACTTTTTTTCCTTGAAGGATAAAATTCTAATTCTTTCAAATTTAGATTTGTAACTCTAATATCTAGTGCTTCACTTGGTTAGATAATTTTTTATTGAATATTTTTTATTTAATCAAGTTTCAAAGTCAAACCAATTACAATTTAGACATAGCGTGACCGTATAACGCATAACTTTTATTGTATGTATTGATTTTTTTTATTTATTTATTGTTGGATGAAGGACTCCAATATCTGGTGCACTCATATTTTTCAATATTTTTTTTTGATAATTTTCTATTTTTCCAAATGTACAGAATAAAGAGCTTCATTTTCGGTGAGAAACCTATATTTAATAAAACTTAAGAAACAAATAGATAATAAAACCAAAACATATTAGAATTATATTCGTTGGATAGCTCATTCTGAGGGCTACCTGATACCAGTTGGGTTTGTGAAATCTCCTCCATTTTCATTTTCAAATCGAGCTTCGAAGTGCAAAATTATGGACAATTTTGGTGCCTCGAAGGGTGAAGGTGAAAAAAGGGTGGTTCAGGCGAACCAATGTTCGGGCAGACCAATAAAATATGTTTGGTCGATCATAGGTTCGGTCGAACATATGTTCGGCTGAACCACTTTAAAATACAATAAAAAATGTATACTAGAGGGGTTCAGTCGAACCTGGAAAGCTGGTTCAGCCGAACCCCTTGACATGGATCTTTGTTTTCCCCATTTTTTTTCCAATTTGTTTTTTTTTTGTTTTCCAGTTTTTTAATAGTTGTATTTTATTCTTTTTATATTATAATATATAATATACTTATTATTACAATATATTATAATGATAATATATAATTATTATTGATTATATATTATTATTATAATATTAAAAGCATATAATTAAAAAGTAGAGGGAGAGAGAGGAGAGGGGTAGGAGGGAGAGACTTGAGGGGGGAGTGGGAGAGAGATACAGAAGTACATGTGGGTTTAGGGTTTAAGGGTTAAGAGTAGAGGGGAGAGAGGGAGAGGATAGGAGGAGAGACCTAGAGAGAGGGAGGGAGAGAGATAAAGGTAGGGGCACAAGGGGTAGAGGGAGAGAGGGAGCTGAGATAGAATTAGTGATGAGTGAGAGACAGAGAGAGAGAGGGTTTAAGGGTTTTTAAGGCTATAGGGGACCTCGAGATAAAAGGAGTGAGTCAGTGAGTGAGAAAGAGAGAGAGGGTTTAAGGGTTTAAGGCTTAAGGCTAGAGGGTATAGGGGAGAGAGGGAGAGGGGGTAGGAGGGAGAAACTTGAGAGAGATAGGGGGTACAAGGGTTTAGGGTTTAAGGGTTAAGGGTAGAGGGCAGAGAGGGAGAGGGGGTAGGAGGGAGAGACTTGAGAGAGAGAGAGGGGGAGTGGAAGAGAGATAAAGGGTAGAGGGTACAAGGCTTTAGGGTTTAAGGGTCAAGGGTTAAGGGTAGAGGGGAGCTCGAGATAGAATTAGTGAGTGAGTGAGTGAGTGAGTGAGTGAGAGATGGTTTAAGGCTTAAAGGCTTAAAGGTAGAGGGTAGAGGGGATCTAGAGATAGAAGGAGTTAGTGAGAGAGAGACAAAGATGAAGAGTGGGTCTAGGAGGGAGAGACTTGAGAGAGAGAGGGGGGAGTGGGAGAGAGATAAAGGGTAGGGGGTACAACGGTTTAGGGTTTAAGGGTTAAGGGTAGAGGGGAGAGAGGGAGCTCGGGATAGAATTAGTGAGTGAGTTAGAAATAGAGAGAGAGAGAGGGTTTAAGGGTTTAAGGCTTAAAGGTAGAGGGTAGAGGGGATCTAGAGATAGGAGTGAGTGAGTGTGTGTGTGTGTGTGTGTGTGTGTGTGTGTGTGTGTGTGTGTGTGTGAGAGAGAGAGAGAGAGAGAGAGAGAGAGAGAGAGAGAGAGAGAGAGTGGGTCTAGGAGGGAGAGACTAGAGAGAGAGGGGCAGTGGGAGAGAGATAAAGGGTAGAGGGTACAAGGGTTTGGGGTTTAACCTGGTTAAGGGTAGAGGGGAGAGAGGGAGAGGGGGTAGGAGGGAAAGACTTAAAAGAGAGAGGGGGAGTGGGAGAGAGATACTGTAGAAGCAAGGGTTTGTGGTGAGAGGAGGTGGGAGGAGAGTTCTGGGAGAGAGAGGTATGGGAGAGAGGATAAAGGTAGGGGGTACAAGGGTTTAGGGTTTAAGGGTTAAGGGTAGAGGGGAGAGAGGGAGCTCAAGGGTACATTGATTTATGTTTTAAATATGTGTGCAATAATTTTATAATTAGATAATAATTAATTTTAAAATTTACATAATTGCCCATGGAACAATTTGATGGAACAAATATAAGTTGTATATATAATTGTATATAAGATTCTTGAACTTAAGAATTCCATGAAACAAATATAAGTTGTATATAATTGCATAATTTCCCATGGAACAATTCGATGGAACAAATATAAGTTGTATATAATTAAATGTGAGAGATGATGCTATCGAAGATTCTTGATCTTAAGAATTCCATGGAACTGTAAATATGTACATATAATTGTAATTTATGCAAAATGATTTACAACTATGTAAAAGTTACTATAAATTCTCACTTGAACATGTAGAGGGTTACAAGTGAACTTGAAAATCATGGATATAATCTAAGTCAAAGATTCTGGTTCAGCCCGTTCTTCAATAACATGTATAATTTTTTGATGATCTTCACTATCTAGTCTCCATTTTCTTCAGCCATGTGCATGTGGAACTGCGTGAAGATGTAGGGCGGTATAAATTATCAAGTGACTATATTGATATACGTTGTTATCAGGTTCATAGTCAACAAAATGAATCCCGTGCTGAACAACTTTGACTTGTTTTAGATATGTCCATTGCACTACAATAGAACCTACATGGTAAACATGAACCTTCTTAGTAAGACATATGAACATGTACACCATTTTTGTGCTCAAGGTTTGTACAATATATATTTAATGTTTATAACAGTCATGCATGCACATGTGAACACAATGTATATATAATTTTAAATTCAAACTCAACTGTGGGAAATTAAATTCCATCACTTGTTTTAGGTTGTATTAGCTTATTCCTCTCTTTTGTGCAACACAATAAATAATAGCTAACACCTTCGATGTTTCTAGGCTCTGCTATGACTGCAAAAACATCTCCTGTACACCAAATTTACACACAAAATTTCTAAAAAAATTAGAAATGTCTCTAGACTTTAAAAGATAATTAACTAGATATATAATATATAAAAATTCATATTGAAAACTTACACATGTACCTTTTCTAACCAATCCCTCGATATATGGTCATAATCACTCATTGAAATCAAAGGAACAGCCTCAAATCTTTCTTCCTCATTTTACCATATGTTTCTCAAAAACAACTAGTGGCACCGTGATCCGGCCACCAACATATCCAAGTTCTTGGGCTGTTGCATGCATGATCAAAGCTCTGCAATGCACTCAAGGCAAAACAAGAGTAATCCCTTGTGTGTAATGTTTGTCCATGGTGACTATTCCAACTCCCAAACACAATGCAAAGATCCTATTTTTTCACCTCATCCATACTATCTTGTCCACACCTAGATACATGTACAACAAAAAAATTATGTGAACAAATATGTATATATATATATATTTTAAATTTAAATAAATTCAAATTTTTGATTTAATGTAATTTATACATACCCGATATCTCCCAAAACACTCTATGTGGAATGTGTTAGTTTGTTCTTGAAGATGTGCCGACCACATTTGATGCAAAGTGTTTCTTGCACCATTCAACAACATCATGTGCATTGTCTAGATGATCTTCTGGATAACTCATTTGATGCTTTCTTAAAGCTCGTTTGATGCAAGCTCCTGCTCCATCATGCTCACCCTTTCCATGCCCACTCTCAAAATAACTCCAAACATGTGGTATTTTGTAGATTTTATGATATCTACAAAGTGCATAGAATGGCCATGAAGATTTGAATTGTGCCACACATCCATCCGACCATACAAAATTATTTTCAAATTTTACACCCTTGCTTCTCAAATTCTCAAAAATTTGTAGCTAACGTTGGACAAAAAAAGCATGTCATGCCTTTTATCATCAATAATATACATATTTTTCCATGGCTCATTCTTCATCCTGTGACTCCTCAACACCATCCAATTCTAATCGTGCATGTTGATAACACACATGAACCATACAGGATTTTGCTTTGAAAAGTAATAATTCCCATTTGAATCTCCTTGATGTAATGGCTATAATTTTTGCAAGTTGATCACTGATAGAACTATTCCAAATAAAAGTATCTCTAATGTTTGATTTCTGCTTGCCACTTAGCAAAAGGAATGTCAGATGTATGGTTGTATCAATTTTCAAAATCTTCCATAAATTTTCTAATAGGAATCTCCTCTTCTACATAGTTCAATCTTCTGGATTCTTTCCCAAAATTTGTTTGAAACTTTACATACTTGTACCTATGTGAGTAAAATATGCGAATAAGTAATAAACCACACAATGAATGAAACATTACATTAGAGAATTCAAATAACAATCTAATCAAATTGAAACAAATAAACTCTCTAAAAATAGTACTTACCTCTTTCAATTTACTGTCTTTGTTAGGTCATTATCCTCATTTCTTGAAGGAAATTTAGCCAAATTTCCACATGTCTCACAAATTCCTTTTATGTAGTTTATTTGAGGTCCATTTTCATGATCACATAAAATAGCCTTTATGAACAAACTTGCATGTTTAGGAGGTGCATTTTGAAACCCACAACTTTCTTCTCTCATCTTTCGAAACACCTGATAGTAGATATCAAATTCAATATGATAACAGCAACAACAAGTTTCAAAAAACTTGTTTATCTTCACATAATATGGCTTTAATCTTTCAAATATTGTTTTCCCAATCTTTATATGAGGATATGTACAAAAAAGTCTTTCATACATGTCAAATTAAAAGCTATGTATAGCCAATAGTTTGATATGATTTTCATAAATACCGTGCCCAATCCCCGTGTCTCATAACATCTCTAGTATTTGATGATGGGTGAGTCTAATCATGCCAAAAACATGAGATCAAGTTCCTAACAACATCTTCAATCCTATCAAAATGGGGAGCTCTACAAATAATTTCCCAATTTCCTTCTAAAATCTCATCCAAAACCTTTCTCTTTTTCTCATATGTTATTAGTGTGGTTCTACTATAACCAATTTCAACCCAGTGCATAATTTTCTTTTCTTGCTATATCTTGATGTACAATAGATCCTCAACATCACCCTTCTTGTAGTGGCCTTATCCACTAATCGAGATCCTTTCCCAATGGAATCTAAACCCTCTTTAACATTTTGAGCAATATCCTTTTGTAATCCCATGTGTTTCTTCTTATTTGATGCTGAATGTACACCCAACAATTGTAATGACTCTTTCAGCTCATTATGAAGAAGTAAACGTGATAACAATTGGGTTTTTTCAAGTTTATCAAGATGATTGATTATTCCATTTACAAATTTAGTCATTGACCTCTTTCTCTTATATATTATAAGGCTGGTTGGCATAACATTTCAGCTTCTCTATATCCATTTCAAGTAAATTATCTAAATTTCTATAAGAAATTTGTTTCATCACCTTTTCAGCTAGTTTTATATGCTTATGCATAGCAATAGAAGGAAGTGATCCTGACCCCTCTCCAACATGCATTGTTTGAACTTGGGCCTTCTCCCTATCTTCAAGGTCCATGTGTTCTTCAACGGATTCATTTGATCCAATATCTAGATTTGGCTCGACTTCAACATGAGAACTTCCTACTTGTTGAGCCCTTTCTACATGTCACATTTTGCAAAAAAAAGTGAGAGATGCTTCTATATAAGTGAAGTTTATGTATGCAAGCAAAAAAAGTGATAAAACATGATTCAATAAGTGATAGAAGTTTTGAACAACTAGTTTTATATGCTCATCCATACCAATAGAAGGAAGTGATCTCGACCCCTCTCCAACAAGCATTGTTTGAACTTGGGTCTCCTCCCTAACTTCAAGGTCCATATGTTCTTCACCAGATTTGTTTGATCCAATATCTAGATTTGGCTCAACTTCCGCTTGAGAATTTCCTGCTTGTTTGAATTTACATGCAAGCAAAGAAAGTGAGAGACTATGAGTTATTTACTTGTGGAGTTGAAACAAATAAAATCAAATATTCTTAAACTTAATAATTCCATGGAACAAAAACAATTGGAAATAGATGATAAGCAATTTAGGTAATGTCTATGCAAGATGACTATTTTTTAGTATTAAAGTTTCCAAGTTAAATCTAACATGGTTTTCATAAAAAGCATGCATATTTATAAGAAAAACAAATTGAGGTGTTAATAAAAGTGCTAAACACACTTGAGAGAGAGAGAGAGAAGAAACAAGCATGTGTACCTTGTTTCTTTCTATGATAATTTTCCAAGTTTTGTTCACGCCTCTTTTGTTCTTCTTCTTTTGACAATTTTCGTTGAGCCACATTTTTTCTTTTTCTTTGTTGTCCCATTTTCTTCTTCAAGTTAAAAATGTCTCCAAAATCCGCGAGCTCCAACTGATATAAATGCGAATTAATCTTGCAATTTGATATGGAATAATGAAAAAAAAGCTTGTATCTATATGCATATGGGGAAAAAAATATTCTAGTGTATGGAATAACTACATCCTAGATCATTAAATGAATCAAGTGGTAATCAAACAAGTTATTTCATTGTGGAGTTTTTTGTTTTTTAATGTATAGATATGCAACATATATCTTAGAGTAATTTTAGAATTTTGTTACTTGTCAAAAAGACAATAGAGGTATAATTTGAATTGAATTTTCTTAATGTTTCAAAGAATAAATTTTTGTATAATTTAATAATGGTGTAGATTAAGAGATTATTTATGAAATAATTTAACATAAAAATTTTATAACTTAGAGGGAAAGTGTTTGAAGGATGGTATATAATTATAAAAGGAATGTTACTACCTCTTCTTTATAATTATATTTTATAACTCGTTTATATAATATCATTAGTCTACTTGATCTTGAGAGTCATTTATTTTATAATTTTTGACTTCTTACTATAAAATTCAATGGGTGTGCATGCAAATTATTTATTGTGATCAACACATGAATGAAATTAATTATAAAGTGGCATGCTCATTTCCTAAAATTCTACTAGAGATCAAATGTATATCATATAAGGAAATGTAAGTTCTAAGATATCATCAAATAAGCAAATGTATGTATATTGAATAGAAGCAAATGTATACATATATCATAAAAACATGTAAACAAAGCAAACACATACATACATGTAAATAGATTCAATGTATAAACATGTAACATGTTATAAGAAAAGAGCCAAATGTATGTATATAAGAAAATAGCTAAATGTCTGTATATAAGCAAAGATCATCAAATGTCGAATACTAAAAATCATCATATAAGCAAATAGCCAAATGTATGTATATAAGCAAAGATCATCAAATGTCGAATACCAAAGATCATCATATAAGAAAATACATGTAGTAAAGATCATAGATCTAGTGCAGGGCCTAATATGAATGTCGACTCCTAGTCGAATGAACATCTGAATGGGAAAGATCGTGCTCTGATGGATGTGCTGAGCCCTGCAAATAAAAATGTGTACAAAATGTGTTAAATACATATAATTTATATTAAATAAATTTTATGAAAGTTATTTTTAAGAATGTACTTGTATATTTTTAAATATCTATCTAGATCTATGTGCATACATATGCATGTACTTATACATGTGTATAAATAAAAATTTAAAACTCACATGTCCATTAGCAACGGATTCATCCACAGAGTCACGTCGATGTATACAATCTGGAGGAACAAGGCTAGGAGTGACATGAGGTATGTCCACCTACAATATATATACATATATCAGTACATGAATATCTCTAAGTTAAAACTAAAATTTAAAAATAATTAAGAAGGAATTGAAACATGCACATGCATACTTGCATGCACACCATCTGATATCGGATGACCTAAGTCCTCTGAAACAAACACCTCCACCATATCAACTATACGGTCAAGTGACAAATCAACATATGCATCCCTCTGATCTATCCCATGTCATGCCATAAATGATGAGTGAAGAGGACTATGCAGGTGAGATGGCATTGGTGATGACAAACCAAAACCAGTCAACATGTCAGTAAAACCCATAGTCTATGTAGCTACCAAATGATCTGTAGGTGGATCCTGACATGCACTAATGCTGGGCTGAGAGTGATGGGATCCTGGAACTGAACGACCTCTGCATGGGTATGTGCAGGATCATGGTATGCCAAACAAGCCCTTAAGTGGCAATGAAAATTCAGAACAATTAGAGTTAGGCAACTTGATGTAAAAATTTGAATAAGTTATC
>VDFB02281492.1:580831758-580930973 GCA_007258455.2 Sequoia sempervirens
ACTACATTCAATTTTCTATAGATTCTATTCTTACATGCTTTTGAAATAATATAGATAACTTATTCAAATTTTTACATCAAGTTGCCTAACTCTAATTGTTCTGAATTTTCATTGCCACTTAAGGGCTTGTTTGGCATACCATGATCCTGCACATACCCATGCAGAGGTCGTTCAGTTCCAGGATCCCATCACTCTCAGCCCAGCATTAGTGCATGTCAGGATCCACCTACAGATCATTTGGTAGCTACATAGACTATGGGTTTTACTGACATGTTGACTGGTTTTGGTTTGTCATCACCAATGCCATCTCACCTGCATAGTCCTCTTCACTCATCATTTATGGCATGACATGGGATAGATCAGAGGGATGCATATGTTGATTTGTCACTTGACCGTATAGTTGATATGGTGGAGGTGTTTGTTTCAGAGGACTTAGGTCATCCGATATCAGATGGTGTGCATGCAAGTATGCATGTGCATGTTTCAATTCCTTCTTAATTATTTTTAAATTTTAGTTTTAACTTAGAGATATTCATGTACTGATATATGTATATATATTGTAGGTGGACATACCTCATGTCACTCCTAGCCTTGTTCCTCCAGATTGTATACATCGACGTGACTCTGTGGATGAATCCGTTGCTAATGGACATGTGAGTTTTAAATTTTTATTTATACACATGTATAAGTACATGCATATGTATGCACATAGATCTAGATAGATATTTAAAAATATACAAGTACATTCTTAAAAATAACTTTCATAAAATTTATTTAATATAAATTATATGTATTTAACACATTTTGTACACATTTTTATTTGCAGGGCTCAGCACATCCATCAGAGCACGATCTTTCCCATTCAGATGTTCATTCGACTAGGAGTCGACATTCATATTAGGCCCTGCACTAGATCTATGATCTTTACTACATGTATTTTCTTATATGATGATCTTTGGTATTCGACATTTGATGATCTTTGCTTATATACATACATTTGGCTATTTGCTTATATGATGATTTTTAGTATTCGACATTTGATGATCTTTGCTTATATACAGACATTTAGCTATTTTCTTATATACATACATTTGGCTCTTTTCTTATAACATGTTACATGTTTATACATTGAATCTATTTACATGTATGTATGTGTTTGCTTTGTTTACATGTTTTTATGATATATGTATACATTTGCTTCTATTCAATATACATACATTTGCTTATTTGATGATATCTTAGAACTTACATTTCCTTATATGATATACATTTGATCTCTAGTAGAATTTTAGGAAATGAGCATGCCACTTTATAATTAATTTCATTCATGTGTTGATCACAATAAATAATTTGCATGCACACCCATTGAATTTTATAGTAAGAAGTCAAAAATTATAAAATAAATGACTCTCAAGATCAAGTAGACTAATGATATTATATAAACGAGTTATAAAATATAATTATAAAGAAGAGGTAGTAACATTCCTTTTATAATTATATACCATCCTTCAAACACTTTCCCTCTAAGTTATAAAATTTTTATGTTAAATTATTTCATAAATAATCTCTTAATCTACACCATTATTAAATTATACAAAAATTTATTCTTTGAAACATTAAGAAAATTCAATTCAAATTATACCTCTATTGTCTTTTTGACAAGTAACAAAATTCTAAAATTACTCTAAGATATATGTTGCATATCTATACATTAAAAAACAAAAAACTCCACAATGAAATAACTTGTTTGATTACCACTTGATTCATTTAATGATCTAGGATGTAGTTATTCCATACACTAGAATATTTTTTTCCCCATATGCATATAGATACAAGCTTTTTTTTCATTATTCCATATCAAATTGCAAGATTAATTCGCATTTATATCAGTTGGAGCTCGCGGATTTTGGAGACATTTTTAACTTGAAGAAGAAAATGGGACAACAAAGAAAAAGAAAAAATGTGGCTCAACGAAAATTGTCAAAAGAAGAAGAACAAAAGAGGCGTGAACAAAACTTGGAAAATTATCATAGAAAGAAACAAGGTACACATGCTTGTTTCTTCTCTCTCTCTCTCTCAAGTGTGTTTAGCACTTTTATTAACACCTCAATTTGTTTTTCTTATAAATATGCATGCTTTTTATGAAAACCATGTTAGATTTAACTTGGAAACTTTAATACTAAAAAATAGTCATCTTGCATAGACATTACCTAAATTGCTTATCATCTATTTCCAATTGTTTTTGTTCCATGGAATTGCTGTCGAATATCGACGGTTAACAACCCGGGCAATAACTCAGGTCTCTCTCACTTTCTTGCTTGTACAATCAAAGAAAATTTCACAAGAGCAATCTAGATATTAATTGAAGTTAGGATATAATTGTTCAAATTAATGTTTGTTGAGAACAGACTTCTCTATTGGTATGGATGAGCATATAAAACTAGTTGTTCAAAACTTCTATCACTTATTGAATCATGTTTTATCACTTTTTTTGCTTGCATACATAAACTTCACTTATATAGAAGCATCTCTCACTTTTTTTTGCAAAATGTGACATGTAGAAAGGGCTCAACAAGTAGGAAGTTCTCATGTTGAAGTCGAGCCAAATCTAGATATTGGATCAAATGAATCCGTTGAAGAACACATGGACCTTGAAGATAGGGAGAAGGCCCAAGTTCAAACAATGCATGTTGGAGAGGGGTCAGGATCACTTCCTTCTATTGCTATGCATAAGCATATAAAACTAGCTGAAAAGGTGATGAAACAAATTTCTTATAGAAATTTAGATAATTTACTTGAAATGGATATAGAGAAGCTGAAATGTTATGCCAACCAGCCTTATAATATATAAGAGAAAGAGGTCAATGACTAAATTTGTAAATGGAATAATCAATCATCTTGATAAACTTGAAAAAACCCAATTGTTATCACGTTTACTTCTTCATAATGAGCTGAAAGAGTCATTACAATTGTTGGGTGTACATTCAGCATCAAATAAGAAGAAACACATGGGATTACAAAAGGATATTGCTCAAAATGTTAAAAAGGGTTTAGATTCCATTGGGAAAGGATCTCGATCAATGGATAAAGCCACTACAAGAAGGGTGATGTTGAGATCTATTGTACATCAAGATATAGCAAGAAAAAGAAAATTGTCTGCACTTTCGGTTGAAATTGGTTATAGTAGAACCACATTAATAAAATATGAGAAAAAAAAAAGTTTTTGGATGAGATTTTAGAAGGAAATTGGGAAATTATGTGTAGAGCTCTCTGTTCTGACAGGATTGAAGATGTTGTTAGGAACTTGATCTCAATTTTTTGGCATGATCAGATTCGTCAATCATCAAATACTAGAGATGTTATGAGACACAGGATTGGGCCTGGTATTTATGAAAATCATATCAAACATTGGCTATACATAACACAATTTGACATGTATATGAACTTTTGTAATACATATCCTCATATAAAAATTGGGAAAACAATATTTCAAAGATTAAAGCCATATTATGTTCAGATAAACAAGTTTTTTGAAACTTGTTGTTGTCGTTATCATATTGAATTTGATCTCTACTATCAAGTGTTTTGAAAGATGAGAGAAGAAAGTTGTGGGTTTCAAAATGCACCTCCTAAACATGCAAGTTTGTTCATAAAGGCTTTTTTATGTGATCATGAAAATGGACCTCAAATAAACTACATAAAAGGAATTTGTGAGACGTGGAAATTTGGCTAAATTTCCTTCAAGAAATGAGGATAATGACCTAACAAAGATAGTAAATTGCAAGACCTAGTAAGTACTATTTTTAGAGAGTTTATTTGTTTCAATTTGATTAGATTGTTATTTGAATTCTCTAATGTAATGTTTCATTCATTGTATGGTTTATTAAGTTTATTCACACATTTTACTCACATAGGTACAAGTATGTAAAGTTGCAAACAAATTTTGGGATAGAATCCACAAGGTTGAACTATGTAGAAGAGGAGATTCCTATTGAAAAATTTATGGAAGATTTTTGAAAATTGATACAACCATACATACAGCATTCCTTTTTTGCTAAGTGGCAAGCACGAAAAATCCAAACATTGAGAGATACTTTCCCATTTGGAACAGTTCTATCAGTAGTCAACTTTGCAAAAAATTACTCCTTCGTACATCAAAAGGAGATTCAATCAGAGTATTACTTTTCAAAGCAAATCACTATTATGGTTCATGTGTGTTATCAACATGCACAATTAGAATTGGATGGTGTTGAGAGTACAGATGAAGAATGAGCCATAAGGAAAGAATATCACTTTTATATTACTGATGATAAAGAGCATGACATGCTTTTTGTCCAACATTGCTTTACAAATTTTTTTGAGAATTTGAGAAGCAGGGGTGTAAAATTTGAAAAGCATTTTGTATGGTCAGATGGATGTGCAACACAATTCAAATCTTCACAACCATTCTATGCACTTTGTAAATATTATAAAATCTACAAAATACCACATGTTTGGAGTTATTTTGAGAGTGGGCATGGAAAGGGTGAGCATGATGGAGCAAGAGCTTGCATCAAATGAGCTTTAAGAAAACATCAAATGAATTATCCAGAAGATCGTATAGACAATGCACATGATGTTGAATGGTGCAAGAAACACTTTGCATCAAATGTGGCTGACACATCTTCAAGAACAAACTAACACATTCCACATAAACTATTTTGGGAGATATCGGGTATGTATAAATTACATTTTCAAATTTTTGAATTTATTTAAATTTAAAAATTATATATATATACATGTTTTTTCACATAAGTTTGTTGTTGTACATGTATCTAGGTGTGGACAAAAGATCAATGCATGGATGCAAGAGGGTAGAAAAAATAGGATCTTTGCATTGTGTTGGGAGTTCAGATAGTCACCATGGACAAACATTACACACAAGGGATTACTCTTGTTTTTGCACTGAGTGCATTGCAGGAAACTTTGATCATGCATGCAACAACCAAGAACTTGGATATGTTGGTAAATGGGATACAGTGCCACTAGTTGTTTCAGAAACATATGGTAAAAATGAGGAAGAAAGATTTGAAGACATTCCTTTGATTTCAATTGATTATGACCATATATCAGGATTGGTTAGAAAAGGTACATGTGTAAGTTTTCAATAATTTTTATATATTATATATATCTAGTTAATTATCTTTAAAGTCTAGAGACATTTCTAATTTTTTTAGAAATTTTGTGTGTAAATTTGGTGTACATGAGATGTTTTTGCAATCATAACAGAGCCTGGAAACATCGAAGGTGTTAGCTATTATTTATTGCATTGCACATAAGAGAGGAATAAGCTAACACAACCTGAAACAAGTGATGGAATGCCATTTCCCACAACCACAGGTGAGTTTGAATTTAAAATTATATATACATTGTGTTCACATGTGCGTGCATGGCTGTTATAAACATTAAATATATATTCTACAAATCTTGAGCACGAAAATGGTGTACATGTTCATATGTCTTACTAAGAAGGTTCACGTTTACCATGCAAGTTTTTTTGTAGTGCAAGGGACATTTCTAAAACAAGTCAAAGTTGTTCAGCATGGGATTCATTTTGTTGACTATCAACCTGATAACAAGGTATATCAATATAGTCACTTGATAATTTCTACCGCCCTACATCTTCACGCAATTCCACATGCATGTGGCCGAAGAAAATGGAGACTAGATAGTGAAGATCATCAAAAAATTCTACATGTTATTGAAGAGCGGGCTGAACCAGAATCTTTGACTTAGATTATATCCATGATTTTCAAGTTCACTTGTAACCCTATACATGTTCAAGTGAGAACTTATAGTAACTTGTACATAGTTGTAAATCATTTTGCATAAATTACAATTATATGTACATATTTGTTCCATGGAATTCTTAAGATCAAGAATCTTTGATAGCATCATCTCTCACATTTAATTATATACAACTTATATTTGTTCCATCGAATTGTTCCATGGAAAATTATGCAATTATATACAACTTATATTTGTTTCATAAAATTCTTAAGTTCAAGAATCTTATATACAATTATATATACAACTTATATTTGTTCCATCAAATTGTTCCATGGGCAATTATGTAAATTTTAAAATTAAGTATTATCTAATTATAAAATTATTGCACACATATTTAAAACATAAATCAATGTACCCTCAAGCTCCCTCTTCCCCCTCTACCCTTAACCCTTAAACCCTAAACCCTTGTACCCCCTACCCTTTATCTCTCTCTCCCACTCCCCTCTCTCTCCCAAGTCTCTCCCTCCCACCCCTCCCTCTCTCCCTCTACCCTAAACCCTTGTACACCCCACCGTATCTCTCTCCCACTCCCCTCTCTTTAAGTCTTTCCTCCTACCTCTCCTCTCCCTCACCTTTAAACTCAGGTTAACCCTAAACTTGTACCTCTACCTTTATCTCTCTCCCACCGCCTTCCTCTCTAGTCTCCTCTAGACCTCTCTCTCTCTCTCTCTCTCTCTCTCTCTCTCTCTCTCTCTCTCTCTCACACACACACACACACACACACACCTCACTCACTCCTATCTCTAGATCTCACCTCTACCTTTAAGCCTTAAACCCTTAAACCCTCTCTCTCTCTCTATTTCTAACTCACTCACTAATTCTATCCCGAGCTCCCTCTCTCCCCTCTACCCTTAACCCTTAAACCCTAAACCGTTGTACCCCCTACCCTTTATCTCTCTCCCACTCCCCCCTCTCTCTCTCAAGTCTCTCCCTCCTAGACCCACTCTTCATCTTTGTCTCTCTCTCACTAACTCCTTCTATCTCTAGATCCCCTCTACCCTCTACCTTTAAGCCTTTAAGCCTTAAACCATCTCTCACTCACTCACTCACTCACTCACTCACTAATTCTATCTCGAGCTCCCTCTACCCTTAACCCTTGACCTCAAACCCCAAAGTCTTGCACTTCTACCCTTTATCTCTCTTCCACCCCCCTCTCTCTCTCTCAAGTCTCTCCTCCTACCCCTCTCCTCTCTGCCCTACCCTTAACCTTAAACCCCAACCTCAAATTTCTATCTCCCAAGCCCTCCCACCCCTCTCCCTCTCTCTCCCTAGTGTTCTAGCCTTAAGCCTTAAACCCTAAACCTCTCTTTCTCACCACTCACCTTTTATCTCGTGAGTATCCTCAGCCTTAAAACCCTTAAACCTCTCTCTCTCTATCTCACCACTCACCAATTCTATCCTCAAGCCCTCTCCCCACCTTTGTACCCCTACCCTTATCTCTCCCACTCCCCCTCTCAAGCCCTCCTCCCATCCCTCTCCCTCCCCTACTCTAACCCTTAAACCCCAAACCTTTGTACCCCCTACCCTTTATCTCTCTCCCACTCCCCCCTCTCTCTCTCAAGTCTCTCCATCCTACCCCCTCTCCCTCTCTCCCCTCTACTTTTTAATTATATAATTTTAATATTATAATAATTTATATATTATAATAATAATATATAATTAATAATAATTATACATTATTATTATAATAATATTATAATACTATTACTATTATAATATATTGTAATAATAAGTATATTATATATTATAATATAAAAAGAATAAAATACAACTATTAAAAAACTGGAAAACAAAAAAAAAACAAATTGGAAAAAAAATGGGGAAAACAAAGATCCATGTCAAGGGGTTCGGCTGAACCAGCTTTCCAGGTTCGACTGAACCCCTCTAGTATACATTTTTTATTGTATTTTAAAGTGGTTCAGCCGAACATATGTTCGACCGAACCTATGATCGACCAAACATATTTTATTGGTCTGCCCGAACATTGGTTCGCCTGAACCACCCTTTTTTCACCTTCACCCTTCGAGGCACCAAAATTGTCCATAATTTTGCACTTCGAAGCTCGATTTGAAAATGAAAATGGAGGAGATTTCACAAACCCAACTGGTATCAGGTAGCCCTCAGAATGAGCTATCCAACGAATATAATTCTAATATGTTTTGGTTTTATTATCTATTTGTTTCTTAAGTTTTATTAAATATAGGTTTCTCACCGAAAATGAAGCTCTTTATTCTGTACATTTGGAAAAATAGAAAATTATCAAAAAAAAATATTGAAAAATATGAGTGCACCAGATATTGGAGTCCTTCATCCAACAATAAATAAATAAAAAAAATCAATACATACAATAAAAGTTATGCGTTATACGGTCACGCTATGTCTAAATTGTAATTGGTTTGACTTTGAAACTTGATTAAATAAAAAATATTCAATAAAAAATTATCTAACCAAGTGAAGCACTAGATATTAGAGTTACAAATCTAAATTTGAAAGAATTAGAATTTTATCCTTCAAGGAAAAAAAGTTATGCTTTATACGGTGTGCATCACTTTTTTTAAATGTTGTTTTATGAAAAGAACCAATTTTCATGGGAGATGGTCAAAGAAGTGCAATTTGATTCCAAAAATTTTGAAAAAAATATTTTTAGAATCTATAGACAAAATGAGGAGAGACTCTAGTTTGCATCATCTTCAAATTCCTCACGGTTTATCTATTATGGGTGCCCCAATGTGAAGATTTAGTTGAAAAAAAAAATCAGTTTCCAATTTTGCAAAAAATTGTAAACCACTATTGTGGGATCACCCAGTCATTTCTTTGCAATATTGTAACTTATATTTTTCAGTCTTGTGACTAAAAATAACAATTGTAATACTCTATTTGTAAGCTGTAATGAGAACACCTTTATATTATTTATAAAATTCACAATTTTTTCCTTCTCAATGGTTGTCTTATTATGTGCAATTGATGATTGATGTGTGTTTCTCTATTTTATGCTTAAATCCTCAAATATAATTCAATTAAAATGACTAAATATACTACTAATTGACATCAAATAATAATTAAATTGACTAAATATATTGCCAATTGACATAAATTAGTGAATAGTGAATAAAAATGACTAAATATACTACCAAATTGATCAAAATGATTATTAAAACTAATGACTAAATACACTACCAATGCACAGAAATCGATGAATAAAAATGACTAAATAAGTGACCAGTTAACAAAAATCAATGACTAAATATATCAGTGAATAAAAAATGGCTAAATAAGTTACCAAATTACAATAATCAATGACTAAATCAACAACTAAATAAGTGACCAGTTAAATATATCAATGAATAGAAAATGACTATATAAGTGACCAGATTATAACAATCAATGACTAAACTAATGACTAAATATAACAATGGAAAAAAGTGACTAAATAGGTGACCAGATCGTAGTAATGCATGACTAAATCAACGACTAAATATACTACCAAATCGATCAATCAAAACAACCAATAAATGACTAAAAATGGTTTAGTCATCATTCTGGTCACGTTATATATATGACTGGAAATAAACTACTAGTGGTCACGTGACCAACTTTACTCATTTATAAGCAATTTTTAATAGTTTTTTTAGTAGTTTATTGTTGTTTTTGTACTAATGCAAGACTTCTACCAAGTATGTTTAGAAGAACTATTCAGAAGATTGGATCATTGGAGTTAAGAATGAAGGATTATAAACTAGAAGAATATTTGCAAGGACAAATGAATAGGTGAACTTTTCTTTACTTTCAATAATAGAACCAAAATTTTTTGTTAATGCTAGCAAGGATGAAGGATGGATACAAGCAATGGAAGGACCAAATCAGATAGAGAAAAATCATACTTGGAAGCTAGTGCCTAGGCCTATAGACAAAAATGTGATTGGGACAAAATAGGTTATCAAGAATAAATTGAATGAAGAAGGATAAGTGGGAAGAAACAAAGAAATAATGGTGTACAAAAGATATTCACTAGTAGAAGGAATTGATTTTGAGGATACTTTTTCTCTAGTGGCAAGAATGGGAGCAATCAGAATGTTTGTAATACCTCTCTAAACCCAAGCCGATAAAATAGCATTTGATTTTGATTTGGTATTCTAACTACTAAATATTGTTATAATGAGACTAGACATTGATGAATAGTTATTATTCTGGATTACATGCTTATATGTTTACATACTATTATCATTTCTTTGTATGATTATTGGCAGGAAAGGGGTGATGTCGTAACACTCATATTCGAGAGGCTTACAATATCATGTGACTCCCTTCCTGATGATTAATGTTCTTTGGACTATATGATTATGTAAATACACATGTACTTTGATGTGTAATTGGAAGTGATGCATGTACTAAGTATCGACTCCGCCTGGATCCACAGGCCTGAGCGTACTCATATCCCCGATGGTGGTTACTGGAGGTACTCACAGGCCAAATTTCCTCTTTCCTAGCCCACTGTACCCTGTTAGGGTAGTGTCTTCCTTATTGATGTCTTACCGTCTAGTTACCTAATAGTATGTTCCAGAGCACCTTTCAACCGTATGTTCCGGAGCACCTTTCAACCGTATGTTCCGGCGTACCTTTCTGTTGCATGTGGTTTACCAGTTTGTCTTGCTGAGGTATTTTGTCTTGGTTTCTGTGAATCTGTTATGTGGATATATATTTAATTGGTTTTCGGTGTCTTGACGTGGTTTCCTTGACGTCTTTTCGTGATTTCATATATGGCTTTTTATAGTATTTTATTGATGGGAGATTTGAATGGTTTTATTCATGAGATTTTAAAATATGTTATTTTAAATTATTTATATTGATCATTCAAGGGAATGATATATTTCATTGGAAATTTTAAATGATTTTATTAAAGCCTTTTTAGGGAGCTTTATGTATTTTAACGTTTGGATATTTAGGGAATTTATTTAATTGTTTTGGGGAGTTTTAATAACTTGTTTAATAAAATGTTTTATTTCAAATTTTATTGTGTGGAGGAGTTTTGTTAAAATAAGGGTAGCCTTGTTTTGGGGGGAGACATTTATTTTGTTTTATTTTGGGGGATTCATTCTTTTGGGGTGGGGGGAGAAGAAATTTTTTGTTTTCCATGTAGGAGAAAAACCCCACATTTGGGCAATTCAATTGTGCAAGTTTTTGCGAGAAGAAATTTTGGGTAGCTGACTGTTGAAATCAGCACGCCATTTTCCCCTTGCTATTCCAGTTTCAAACCCAGCTGCGCTTCACAATTAGCGCACTATCTCTCTCTTTTCAGTTTTGGGGCAATTTCGAGGTGTTTTTCTGTAGTTCTTGAATTCCCTGAAATTTTTGGTGGTGTTGAATGCAATTTAGCTTGGGAATGGAAGCTTTGTAAGTTTCCTTATGGCAGAATTATTTTTCTGTTCATTTTATGAAAACCTGGGAGATGAATAATGAGTGTTTGGATTCAATCTGAAGTTTTTAGTCTTGCTATATGACAGATTTTTTTGGTGTAATCATGTAAATCTGAAATGGGTCTTTGTTAAATTTGATTTCTGGGCACTCTCATTCCATTTCTCTTTTTGCCCAACTTGTTTAAAAATGTTTTTTTATTAATTCTCCTTAATCACCTATTGGAAACAAAAACTAAAGGTGGATTCCTCATTGAAACACCAAGATCTCAACTGGGTCTTTGGCAGATTTTGGTTTCGAGCACTTTCATTTTTGCCCAAATTTGTGCCCACTGTTAAAATGACATTTTTTCATTGCTTCTCTTTTACCTCATGTCAAAAATGTAAATTAAAATTGGATTCCATGTAGAAATTCCAAAATACGAACTGAGTCTTTGTTCGATTTTCAATCCGGACACTTTCATATTTCACGTTTTTGCCCAATCTTGCATTAAATGACGTTTTTCAGTATAGCACCTCATTATGGGTCCTAAAATCAAACATTGATGGTGGATTCCAATTTGGAACGCCAAAATATGAATTGGGTCAGGTTTAGAATTTTAAACTGGGCACTTGAATTTTTATGCCTCTACTTCATGATTGTAATCAGCTATTTGAATGATTACCAGCAATGTTTGTTTGACCGTTTTAAAAAGATTTTGAGATGGATCTTAGTGGCTTTTCCATGTGTCACATTTGTTTTTGGATTCCTCATTTGGATAAATGAAAAGGCCTATCCATTTGTAGGGCGTTGAGTTATCCATTTGCAGGGCATTGATTCAGGCATGTTTGAGTTTTACTCATCTGTAGGAGAGATGTACTTGATTCCATGTGGTGCCATTCCTTCGAGCACACATGACGAAATTTTTACCCAGTCTGCACTCTTGCACCTTGTACCTTAGTAGTCGTGAGTAGTACCCGACATGTTAATGTATGTGCATCTTCTTGTTGTGACATTGGCTTAATGCAGTGTATTCCATGTTTGCTCCTTGTCTGGCATGAGTATTGGCCATATGTTACCCTTGCCTTGTTTTATGCTTGGGCCTTGTGACTACCTCCGAGCACGGTGGGGTGGCCTCTTTTGAGTCCACATGGTAGGGAGGCATTGCCACCGCCATTGGGCACCGATGTACAGGTTACTGGAGCACCAAATGGAGCTGCTCTCCCTTGCGCTTGTATTATAGGTTGATGTATTTTGTTTCATGGCTATGCCTTTTATTTCATGTACATTCATTCATGTATATTGTACTCTTTTGAAAAAGAAGATAAAATCATATAGATTAATGAGAAGAAATGTGATGTTTTATTTTGGTTTACGAGTTTCGATGTTGGTATCGGACTCGCTCGTACTATGATGGTCATAATGGCTTTTTCTTCAATGGTTTCCATGCAAAAATTTGAGTTTTAGTTGTATATTTCCTTCATTCTTTAGTCTGTAGAGGTTCCAGAGCATCGCAAGCCTTTTGTTAATGTTTTGTGTTGCGGCTGCAAAAGTTCTGAAGCATCGCCACTTCCTATGTTTCATTTTGTTTCATTGTTGGAAGTTCTGGAGTAGCACTAAAAGTTTTGGAGTAGTGTTGTTAAAGGTTCCGGAGTAGCGTTGAAAGTTCTAGAGCAGCGTTGTTCAAGTTCCGAAGTAGCATTGTTCAAGTTTCGGAGCAGCGCTGGAAGTTTTGGAGCAGTGTTGAAAGTTCCAGAGCAGTGCTGCCAAAGGTTCTGGAGTAGTGCTGCCAAAGGCTCTGGAGCAGTGCAGAAGTTTTGGAGCCATGCTGCCAAAGTCCTGGAGCAGTGTAGAAGGTTCTGGAGCAGAGGTTTCGTAGCTAGAAGTTCCATAGTCAAAAGTTATGTAGCTAGAACTTTCGTAGCTAGAAGTTTCATAGTTGGAACTTCCATAGTTAGAAGTTTCGTAGTCAGAAGTTCTGTAGCCAGAAGTTTTGTAGCTAGAAGTTTCGTAGCTGGAACTTCCGTAGCCGGAAGTTCTGGAGCAAGGTTTTCGGAGCCATTATGTTTGCTCCTATTTGGATTTTTCTCTAGAGGGTGGATTAGTCCTCTCCCTTGGGTTATGTTCGGCCATGCATGGCCATGTTTGTGGTTGTTATATCATATTGGCAACTGCTTTTTGTTAAAGTTATTCCTTATGTTATAAAAAAAAAATTATCTTGTCCTCTTTTGGCTCTTACCCTTCGAGGTTGCGTAGCGGGATGTTACATCTAGTATTAGAGCCCATGTTCACACATTGGGAGCTCTGGCGTACTTGAGCCTTCTATGTTTTGTTGTGTTTTGTGTGTGTGGCGTAAGCTTGTTATAGTGTTTTCATAGTCTTATTGTTTTGATTTCATGCCTTAGTATGATGTATAGATCATGCTTATGATGATCTATTATAATGTGTCCCTTGTTTCTTTGGGATGCCCCTAAGGGCAGGGCCAGAGGCAGAGTTAGAGGTAGAGCCCATGTTGCAGCACTGGGATCCCTGCTTATGGTTGATTCGTGTTTGGTGTGTTGTGTGGTGGACGACAACAAGTTTTGTTGTTGTTTTTTCCCCTTGCATGTCTTTTTGATGAATGTTTTGTGAGGGTTAGTTAGACCCTCGAGCCCACTAAGAAGTGTGCTATGATTGGTCTCCTTCTTGATGTGTGGCTCTTTCATTGTGTAAATTATTGTGACCCTTGAGTGGTCCCTGAGTGTGGTTGTAGCCCATGTGGTTGCAGTGTGCTTGATATGTGTGTTTCAAGTGCTTGTTGTGGCCAGGTAGTCATTGGACCTCTTATTTTGAGTGCTTTGGTATGACATTTTATAGGGTTGAGTTTCCCAACCCTGTCTTGTATTGTGGAGGAATGATGTCTCCTAGGTCTTGCCTTACCCTACGAAATTGGAGTGATTCCCTTGGTTGAGAGTTCTCTTGAGGTTGAGATTGATTACTTTCCTTATCTTGTGATGTGGATGGGCATGTTGGACCTTAGTTTGTTGGTGGGTTGTAGGTGACATGTGTTGCCTAAAATTGTATTTGCTTGGTTTCTTTGTTTATGTTGTTGGAAGGTCTATTTGACCTTGAGGGTGCCAAGAAGTCCCTTTGTGTGTATCCTCTTCCTGAGTTTTCTATTTTCGTTATCATGCAAGTTTCGATGCATGCCTTCTTGTGCTTTACCTCCTTGTTATACTGATTGATAGATTGAACCTATGTGGTTTTGGAGTTTCTTTCGCAAATTATATTGTATTGGAATTATGATATATGATGATGAGACCTTATTTGCATTCGTGCTTATGTCAGAACTGTAAATCCCTCTCTCTCCTTCTCTCTCTTCTCATTGGTTTAACAAAGACGCCTATCTTTGAATGTGTAGTGTATTGAAATCCATGGTATGCTTGTCTCTTATGAGCAAATGTTTATACATTCATGAAGGTTTATTTTATTAGTTCAACCTTGGGTAAAGGACCCTAAGTCCCCAAGTTGCATTCATGATCATGGAACATGTATAATATGAATAGAGAATTAGTTTGCATTAAGTAAAATTTTAGAGAAAATAGAATAGTGAAAACATGTGCTTGCTAATGACAATTGCGTTATAGGTGCATCTTGTTGGTGAGGCCTATAGTCCCCAACTTTATTGTTAATTCTTATGAAATCATGTAGATGTTAAATCATTGTACTTGGATTCAAAATGCAAAAATGGTAAATGTATGTAGAAGTGCTAATGTTGCATACCATGTCTTGGGATAACATATGTGTTTAGTAAGGTGATTTACCACTTATAATAGTGAATGTGAATGTGAGAGATATTATCGCATTGTTGATTTACTCCATGCACTATAATGTTTTGTATGGATGTTGGTAGTACATGTTCTTGGAAAGTTGTATTGATCTTATATAATTAGAGGTGGATAATGGTTTTATTTTGGTAAGAGGAAATTGGGAAAAAGGTACTCCAAGTTATGTGAACATCCTGTGTTAGTGCACATGTTGAGTGTTGTGAATACCCTGTACTTGTTTTATGTGCCCATGGGATGGTGAGACTGTGTACCCACCCATGGAGGATATGTTGTATTTGAGGTGTGGGATTAACCATACCATTATGTGTGCTTGTATGTTTATTACCTGATTGAGGGCCAACCCATGTGTGGTTGAAATTTACATATATACTAAGAGTAACCAAAAGTTAGTTTCTTAGAATCTCTTATTTTGGTTCTCTAGTCCCTCAATCCATGATGGGGTAGTAGCAGCCACAATGTTCCTTGGGCGGAGTGTGCAGCGTACACATGTTGTGGCGCAGAGCATTCTCAGTTCAACCGATCCCGAGGAAAGTACTCACTACTTCCCCTTACGATGGATCAGGGTACTTGATCCATATGTGCTAGCCTAATCCCCACAGTTTTGTGTACAACGGCATTGGTTTGTTAGTATTTCCTAGCCATCCATAGAGACATTGAGCTGGCATTAGTGAGTCGACCTCGTCCACATGAGAGGTGAGGGTCGAGTAGCCCCATATTGTTATATTCATATATGCACTATTTAATTCCATGTCTGCACGTGTTCTACCACGGTGCCATAGATATGATGCCACGTGCTTAGACGCGTGAAGGTGCACTATGAGATTGTGTTATGGTAGCCTACTTGTGTGATGAGCGTGATGGGGCCTCATACACTTGTAGAGGGACACTCATATTTCTCTCGAAAGTGTTTGGGTCGGTTGGCATATGGGTATGTCCTAGCCATGTATACCTCTAGCTACGACGAGTACTTGTGTGTGCCCTTTCCACGAGGTATCGCTATGCAGGGTATGTTTTGTGTGTGCCTACTTCCCCAAATCCACAAACACACTGCCATGCGGTGTACAACCAGTATGTGCCTTCTCCAGCTAGCGTATGACCATGCTACGCTGAGACACAATGCGAGATGTGGCTGAGGTGCACATTCCATGTGGATAGCCAAGGAGTGTGTGGGCCACTTGGCGAGTCCATGTCGCGTGATGACACGATGCGGGGTGTAGCCGAGGAGTACACCTAATGCCATGTAGTTGGTATGTTCACTCCGCCACACATGAGGGGCTATTGTGATAGTCAGACGTTGTTCCCTCCTTCCTTGTTTAGTGGCTAGTTTAGTCACATAGTTATGTATTGTGCCATTTCAAAGATTGTGAATCTTCTTTCGGTTATTGATAGATTTTATTTGACTTTGAGGACCAGAAAAATTTGGTTTATCTTGTTTGTGATGGTTTAGCCACAAATTTTGAAACTTCTTTGCTTGTAGCCCTTGAGGTTACATATGATTTAGTGTTGAAATTGCACGCATTTCTTGCTTTATTGCTGAAATTGAATCTTTATTTGATAATTATTGATGATCTTTGGTGGCTAAACTAATTTTCTATTTGTGGTTTTCAAATGTTGGTCTTGTGTTGTAATGTGATTCCTCATTGAGAACAGGAGAGCCAGACTCGGTTGAGTGTATACAAGGAAGTAGACGAGGGAAACTTTGAGGATGGGGGTATGTGAGGCTGTTACATAGCTAGGACCCACTACCCACCTATGTGTGATGACTATCTCTTGGAGGCTAACCACCTTATTCAACAAGAGATAGGTCATTGTGGTCTTGTTTGGATGGTCTCACCATGTGTGTGTGGCCTAACACCATCAAACCACTGAGTGTGAGGTATGGATTATGTGAGATGGATATTGGCTCTTGGCTCATGGATTAGTATGCTGCTTACTGGTGTCCAGATGGACCCTTGTGTAGCCTTGTGATATGAATTCCCAGTGATGTAAGTATGTATGTATGTATAAATGCATGTTTCATCTTGGATATGGTTTCATATGAAAAGTTCAAAAGTTGGCTTATTGTACTTTAGAAAGTGTAAATTGTTATATTTTGGTTGAAAATGATGTCAACTATGTTCTCATGTGTGAGATTGGAAGTGTTTGGAAAACAAATATTGTTGCAAATTATGGTGTTTTGGAAAGAATTGAATGCTTATGCACCTTCTTTACTCTATTCTTAGTGGAAATTAATGTATCCTTGAATGAATGCAGATGTTAAATTAAATGCTTATTCTGAAATTGTGACACATGTGATGTTAGCAAGATTAACCATGCTATTTTGTTTCATGTTGAGATTTTATGAGTAAGGCATATGTCAGTATATTGATAAAGATTTGTAGAAAGGCGAACGTCAAAAGGATTTTTGTTCTATTTTGTTTAGTGATGAATGATGTAGATTATGTTTCTCATCCTTGGAAGGAAGGAAAATTATTTAATGTTGATTATTATATTTTGAGTACTAATGTGTGACATGGCTGCATATTGAGTTTACATGACTTCCAGGAGTAAGTCAAATCTTAGGGAGGGAGGATGTAACACCTCTCTAAACCCAGGCCGGTAAGATAGTGCATTTGATTTTGATTTGGTATTCTAACTACTAAATATTGTTATAATGAGATTAGACATTGATGAATAGTTATTATTCTGGATTACATGCTTATATGTTTACATACTATTATCATTTCTTTGTATGATTATTGGCAGGAAAGGGGTGATGTCGTAACACTCATATTCAAGAGGCTTACGATATCATGACTCCCTTCCTGATGATTGATATTGCTTTGGACTATATGATTATGTAAATGCACATGTACTTTGACGTGTAATTGGAAGTGATGCAGGTATTGAGTATCAACTCCGCCTGGATCCATAGGCCTAAGTGTACTCATATCCCCGATGGTGGTTACTTGAGGTAGTCACAGGCCAAATTTCCCCTTTCCTAGCCCACTGTACCCTGTTAGGGCAGTGTCTTCCTTATTGATGTCTTACCGTCCGGTTACCTAACGATATGTTCCGGAGCACCTTTCAATCGTATGTTCCAGAGCACCTTTCAGCCGTATGTTTCGGTGCACCTTTTTGTTGCATGTGGTTTACTAGTTTGTCATACTGAGGTATTTTTTCTTGGTTTCCGTGAATTTGTTGTGTGGACATATATTTAATTGGTTGTCGGTGTCTTGATGTGGTTTCCTTGACATCTTTTCATGATTTCATATATGGCTTTTTATAGTATTTTATTGATGGGAGATTTGAATGGTTTTATTCATGAGATTTTAAAATATGTTATTTTAAATTATTTATATTGATCATTCGAGGGAATGATATATTTCATTGGAAATTTTAAATGATTTTATTAAATCTTTTTTAGGGAGCTTTATGTATTTTAACGTTTGGATATTTAGGGAATTTATTTAATTGTTTTGGGGAGTTTTAATAACTTGTTTAATAAAATGTTTTATTTCATTTTTTATTGTGTGGAGGAGTTTTGTTAAAATAAGGGTAGCCTTGTTTTGGGGGGAGACATATTTATTCTTTTGTTTTATTTTGGGGGATTCATTCTTTTGGGGGGGGAAGAAGAAATTTGTTGTTTTCCATGGACAATAAAAACCCCACAATTTGGGCAGTTGAATTGTGCAAGTTTTTCCGAGAAGAAATTGTGGGTAGCTGACTGTTGAAATCAGCGCACCATTTGCCCCTTGTTGTTCTAGTTTGGAACCCAGCCGCACTTCACAGTTAGCGCACTATCTCTCTCTTTTCAGTTTTGGGGCAATTTCGAGGTATTTTTCTATAGTTCTTGAATTCCCTAAAAATTTTGGTGGTGTTGAATGCAATTCAGCTTGGGAATGGAAGCTTTGTAAGTTTCCTTATGGCAGAATTATTTTTCTGTTCATTTTATGAAAACCTGGGAGATGAATAATGAGTGTTTGGATTCAATCTGAAGTTTTGTAGTCTTGCTATATGACAGATTTTTTTGGTGCAATCATGTAAATCTGAAATGGGTCTTTGTTAAATTTGACTTCTGGGCACTCTCATTCCATTTCTCTTTTTGCCCAACTTGTTTAAAAATGTTTTTTTATTACTGCTCCTTAATCACCTATTGGAAACAAAAACTAAAGGTGGATTCCTCATTGAAATGCCAAGATCTCAACTGGGTCTTTAGCAGATTTTGGTTTCGGGCAATTTCATTTTTGCCCAAATTTGTGCCCATTGTTAAAATGACATTTTTTTGATTGCTTCTCTTTTACCTCATGTCAAAAATGTAAATTAAAATTGGATTCCATGTAGAAATTCCAAAATACGAATTGGGTCTTTGTCTGATTTTCAATCCGGACACTTTCATTTTTCACGTTTTTGCCTACTCATGCATTAAATAACATTTTTCAGTACAACACCTGATTATGGGTCCAAAAATTGAAAATTGATGGTGGATTCCAATTTGGAACACCAAAATCTGAACTGGGTCAGGTTTAGAATTTTAAACCGGGCACTTGAATTTTTATGTAATTTTTATGCCTCTACTTCATGATTGTAATCAGCTATTTGAATGATTAGCAATAATGTTTGTTTGACCGTTTTAAAAAGATTTTGAGATGGATCTTAGTGGCTTTTCCATGTGTCATATTTGTTTTTGGATTCGTCATTTGGATAAATGAGAAGGCCTATCTGTTTGCAGGGCGTTGAGTTATCCGTCTGCAGGGCGTTGATTCAGGCATGTTTGAGTTTTACTCATTCGTAGGAGAGATGTACTTGATTCCATGTGGTGCCATTCCTTCGAGCACACATGATGACATTTTTACCCAGTCTTCACTCTTTCACCTCGTACCATAGTAGTCGTGAGTAGTACCCGACATGTTAACGTATGTGCATCTTCTTGTTGTGACATTGGCTTAATGCAGTGTATTCCATGTTTGCTCCTTGTCTGGCGTGAGTATTGGCCATATCTTACCCTTGTCTTTTTTTCTACTTGGGCCTTGTGACTACCTCCGAGCACGGTGGGGTGGCCTCTTTTGAGTCCACATGGTAGGGAGGTGTTGCCACTGCCATTGGAGACCGGTATATAGGTTACTAGAGCACCAGATGGCGCTACTCTCCCTTGCGCTTGTATTATAGGTTGATGTATTTTATTTCATGGCTATGTCTTTTATTTCATGTACATTCATTCATGTATATTGTACTCTTTTGAAAGAGAAGATAAAATCATATAGATTAATGAGAAGAAATGTGATGTTTTATTTTGGTTTACGAGTTCCGATGTTGGTATTGGACTCACTCGTATTATGATGGTAATAATGGTTTTTTCTTCAATGGTTTCCATGCAAAAATCTAAGTTTTAGTTGTATATTTCCTTCATTCTTTAGTCTGTAAAGGTTTCAAAGCATCGTCGTCTTTTGTTAATGTTTTGTGTTGTGGCTGCAAATTTTTTGAAGCATCACCACTTCCTATGTTTTGTTTTTTCATTGCTACAAGTTTCAGAGCAGTGCTAGAAGTTCTGGAGCAGCGCTGAAAGTTCCGGAGTAGCGTTGCCAAAGGTTCCAGAGTAGTATAGAAGTTTCAGAGCAGTGCTGCCAAAGGCTTCGGAGCAATACAGAAGTTCTGGAGCAGTGATGTCAAAGTCCCGGAGCAATGCAAAAGGTTCCGGAGCAGAAGTTCCATAGCTAGAAGTTTCATAGCCGGAAGTTTCATAGCTAGAACTTCCGTAGCCGGAAGTTTCGTAGCTGGAACTTCCGTAGTTAGAAGTTTCGTAGCCAGAAGTTTCGTAGCTGGAACTTCCGTAGCTAGAAGTTTTGTAGCTGGAACTTCCATAGCCGGAAGTTCCAGAGCAAGGTTTCCGGAGCCATTATGTTTTCTCTTGTTTGGATTTTTCTCTCGAGGGTGGATTAGTCCTCTCCCTTCGGTTATGTTCAGCCATGTGTGGCCACGTTTTTGTTCGTTATATCGTATTGGCAACTGCTTTTTGTGAAAGTTATTCCTTATGTTATAAAAAAAAAAAAAAATTGTCCTCTTTTGGCTCTTACCCTTCGGGGTTGCGTAGCGGGATGTTACAATGTTTCTTGCATTTGTAGTTCATAAGGACTTCAAGGTATACTAGATGGATGTTAAATCTACCTTCTTGAATGGTGACTTGGAAGAAGAATTCTACATAGAGCAACCTAATGGATTTCAACTATCAGTAGACCTAAGAATGGTACTAGCACTAGGGTAAGTGCAAAAAGATTGGGGGGGGAAAGTGGCCAATTCACTTTTTCAACTTGAAATTGCAAAAACGTGAACGCGTTATAGTAAAACACACTCGCGTTATGGTTTGGTAGTGACTGAGCCTAGGCTTAGTCATTACCAAGCCAAAATGCAAGTGTGTTATAACGTTCTCACGTTTTGGTTTACATTGAAAAAAATCTTCTCTTTTTTTTCTCCTTATTTTTTCAAGGAAACTATATACACATGAAATAAATGTTTTTTTTCTCTTTCTTATTGTTTTTTGTAGGGAAACTATATACATGAAATAAACATTTTTGACATTTACATATGGATATTTACTTTCTTATATACTTTAATTTATATTTCATGTATATAGTTTCAGGATGTTTGAGAGTGGTTTCAGATCTCTAGGAGTTATAATACAAATTCTAGTTTTTGGAAGATCTTAAAAAATTTCAGACAGTCAAATTTTAGTAATCAGCATGTCAAATTTTAGTAATTAGGAGTTCAAATTTCAGTAATCATTAAGTTGTATTATTTCTCTCTCTATCTCACTCATTGTTTATCCCTTACACTTTAAACCTCTCTCTCACTATCTCCATCCCTTTATTTGAATCTATCATTAGTACTTGGACCATTTGCAGACATTATATATCTAGTTTCCACAGACTTCCAAACTCCAAACACTAGAGAAACATGGAAACCTTTCATCCTAGTCTTCTAAAATGCATAATTATATCCATTAAATAGAGGATCCTCCTTCTTATGGACCATCCCAGATTTACCTCAAGTGATTAAGCTTTCTTCCAAGGAACCTTTCTCTAGAACCAATTGTTGAATGCACAAGACAACTGAGAGGGGGGTGGATCAATTGTACAATAAAACATCAAAACCCTCATTAACATTCATATTTGCATTAATCCTTAAACCCTTAGAAACCATTAAACCCTTATCATGCATTAGCAAAATGTAAACATGAGAAACAGTAATACAAACACACACATGAGAACACCACATTTACGTAGAAAACCCAAAGAATGGAAAAACCACGGTGAGGATTAGCTCACAATATAATGTAATTGCAACACCGAATATAGTAGGCTCACTATCAGAGGGCTCACTACCCAAAAGAAAGAAGGGATCACTACTAGTAGCTCATTGCCAGATTAGAAAGAAGAAGATAGAAGATTATTACAATGAGAAATCCATCTCAGAGCAATAGAAAAGTTCCACCACTACTTCACCAGAACATTCACACTCTTTGTAGAATGTAGACACCTTTTGCTTACTGCTTCCAGTAGTCTTAGTCATTAAATCTCATACTACACTTCACACTTTCGCACTTCACATCACAATTCGCATCACACACACTTCACATCATTAATCCTTCATCAACTCAACACATATATATACCATCCTCAACCTTGAAAACAATTTACAAGGTTGGCTATGCACCTCAAACATGAAAATTAAAATTATGTCAACACCAAAACATTCCCACGATGGAGAGGAATGAAGGTGGACCACATCACACCTTAACTTGGACCTAAATCCACATAAACACGTCTCGCCACACTTCCACAAACACCGAAACATATCCACAATTAGTGTAAAAACCCAAGATTGGTCGAACCTGTGTTGACACCATTAATCATTTAAGTACATGCTTCACCAAATCCAAAGATAACTCATGGACCACACACAACACTTAAACAAAATCTAGAGTATTCCATCAACACCCTGAAATCCAATAAATCATTCACAACATCATACACTTGAAGAGCATAGTCATTTTGTACAACCAATTAACCTTCCACATATTATAACACATGAATCCAACCTTGCAAAGCACCAAACTTTGAACAACTTAGACTAAAGATAGATATGAACAATATAAGCACACTTCCAAATCTGCAAAACCAAAAATCACCACGGGGAGAAATGAGGAGCAAAACCATTTATCCTATATAACACTACAACACAATTCACACACTGGTGAACTCAACTTCTTATGTCGAATGATCCAAAACCTGAAATTTTTTGGATATAACACCTCTAAACAGCTTTGATCAGCATATCCGAATGACACAAGCAGACCTTCAACCATGAATAAATGTGGAGAAAAACATTGAACACTATTGTAGCATACAAAACACTCTTTACCACATTGTTTCCTCTTTTATTCAAATTTTCTTAAAAGTATAGGAAAACCAATCACCATAAGCATCATCTCTACATCTGTAACACTTTCTCAACATTTCAACCACACAAGAGGTTGAACATCCACAAGGATATGCTCATCAAAGCAACACTAGAGGTTGACATCAGTGATACTACTAATGAAAACATAATGCAACTAATCAAAGCATCTCCATAGGTTTACATCAATGCAAAAAAAGAGATATGTTGACATCAATAACAACAAAAAATTCCAACAATGTTTTACTAAGTTGGGTGTATCCAATTAATCACCATTGGGGAACCTATGCCAACAAACTCAATTAAAACATTGAGTATATCTACATTGACACATGGATAACCAAAGCACAACATAAAAACATCTAATATGATATAATCCAATCAAATAATTGCATTAAATTAAAAATCATCCAAGGCTAAGATGATTCAAATATCATAAACACAAAAGTAATAACCTATAATAACATGACGTTGAACCAAATAATATAAGCACTAATCATTATATATAGTGAAAATAGTGAAGCTAAAATGTAACTATAAATTTGACCATCATATAATATGTATCCAAAATCCACATTTGAATACCTCAATGTCAATACAAAACATGTCACTAGTAAAAATATGATATCAATTTCAAAATCACAATCAAATAGCAAGATAATACATATAAACTTATAGCCCTAGACTTTAACATTAGTAATTTTATTTTTATAGAATTACAACCAAAGATTAGTAAGTTGGTTGTAGAGTTCCTCTAGTAGATTTTTTTTTGTGTTTTACCAAAATAGTCCTTCCCCATTCTATGTTTTATTCATTATCAAGTGTGATTTAAGTTTATCCTTCATGATGTGCTCATTTTAACTCAATTTTTCAAATGGATTTACAAACTACAAATACTATAAAAACCTTAATGAAAATGGTTTAATACTATGCTTAGATGGAGTTTATAACATAATTATGCAAATGGAATCAATGTAATTCAAAAAGCATATTGAGAAGAGCATAAGAAAACCATGAAATTCCTTTGTTCCTTATGCATACATGTTTAAAGGGTACTTTCAAAATTTCATAGTTTGTACATACATGTTTACCAAGGTAGTTCTTACTTGTCATAATACTTGATTTTATTCCAAGTGAATCTTCAATGATTTAATTGATAGTAAGGAACTAGAATTTTTAAAAATCCTAAGCAATAAATTTGAACATACTAAATTTGGAGCAATCGACTCATTTGATGCTCCATTCAACATCCTTGGACTGTATTAGTAAGATTGCTCCACCCACCATTAAATATAGTGAAAATATGTAGCTAGATAGAATAAGTGGGGAATAGATGGACGATGGATATGGTTTTCAAATTTGGATATGGAAATACAAAATGAAATGGTTTATTATGCATTGGATCCCCTGGTAGTTAATATGTTTGAATATGTTTAACAATAAACAACATAAATTTAGACTAAAGGTAAGCATAAGCAATTTTGGGAACTTTAAAAGTGTTTGAACTTAAACACAAAGCAAAGATATTGTTGTTAAGATTCAACTGCATAGTTTTTGAGTCAAACGCATTGACCCATATTTCATGAGTAGTAATTCACATGAAACCATATCTCATGAGAATTATTGATCCACAATTTAGTTGTGAAAATGTAAAATCAAATGGTTTATTATGTGTTATATCTATTACAGTTAATATGTTTGAAGATGATTGAAAACAAACAACATAAAGTTAAACCAAGGGTAAGCATAAGTGATTATGGAAAATTTAAAGGTATCTGAACTTAAAAGTAAAGTTATCATAATGTTATCAAGTGTAATGTCCCTTGCTGGAAATATAATATCAGATTTTTTAAATTAAATAATATTTTACAAAGATTGTTCAATTTGTAACAACAATAAAAATTGGATATGAAATAAACTTTATTAAATTGTGCAAATATAACTCAAGAAAGTATGCAACTACTGTATTACTATTATTGTCATGAAAATTACATCCTATTATTGTCTCCAATAATAAATAATAGTGAATTACAGCTACAACAAATTATAATGGAAAATCTTAAAACTGGAAGCAAATACATGCGCCAAATTGAAAAAGAAAACCCTCAACACAAACCAAACTGAAATATATTGTTATGAGCAACAATATATATAATGGATAACATTACATATACTGATTTTTTTGTAGCCTACAACCAAACTAAAATTTGAAACCACAACGTACTTCTATACTAGCAAACCCCCGCATGCAATTGAAAAACAAAGCTCTAGTTGAATCTTTCTAGAACCCTAGCAATCTCTGGATGAAATTACTCTTGGAGACCCTTGGAAACACTGTCTTTGAGCCTCAATCTCCTTGGTTTACCAGCCTTGGAGATTATCCTTCAAATAACTATCACAATCTGTGAGAAAAAACATTCATGAATGAAATGAGTGAAAAATCATAATTTTTCTTTTAATGCAAACCACATGCAAAAGGTAAAGTTGGGTGCCCAAAACTCCACTCCAAAATAGAAAGAATCTTATCAACTCATGGATGGTAATTTTGTTGCTATCTTTTTTGGTAATACTGGGTGGTAATGGTTAATATTCAACTTCTCAAGGGTTACCATGGTGTCACAAAAATAAATTCGCACACCCTTCCATTTTTTTCTCATGGTCACACTATTTTTTTGAATTAATGTAACAATGTAAGTTCATACCTTTTTGAAGAGGCCATTGTGATAGTCTTTGAGCATATATCTTTGTAAAACTAGCTAAGTTATGTGTATGCCATCACATCAGTCAAAGGGCATACTTCTTTTATCAATGTAATTACAATATTATTATATCAAGATACATAGATAGATATATATATATATATATAGGCTATGATCCTTTTTCTTAAAAAATAAAAATAAATTAAATCTACTTTTATAGCCAAATATGCTCTTCCCAAAACCCATGCCACTTTGAGGAAATTAACAACCTTTCAAAAATATTTAATATTTATCATTAAATTATCTTTGTTCCAATCAATTTGAAATATAAACTTTTTCGGTTTATTCATAAGTCCCAACTTACTATTTTTGGATACCTAACTTACTAAAAATAGTAATTTGTTATTTTTAGAAAATTCAAAAAAGGGACATGAAAAGTCCTCCCTTCCAAAAATTGCTTGTCCTCAAGCAATTGCAACAATGATGCTCCAAAATAATGATTCCTAAAATGACCAAACATTTCATTCTACAAAATAGAGTGTGATCTCGTGCTTGTGTGAAATTGCATCTTCCTCTCAAGCATGTTGAAAATTTCTAAGAATACCTTTCTTCTAGAATATTATGAAGATTGTATTGATTGTGCAACCTTTTATTCCATATCACCTGAGGTCTTTTAGTATTCCTTCCATATTTTTGAATCAATAACCTTCTCTTTTCAACTCCTTTTTGGAACTGTGTGTGTGCATTGTCACCAAGGAAACTAGAGCAAAAGCTCATGCAATCTTTCTCAAATATATAAATTTGATTATTGTAGCCTATAAGAGGGTTTAAACAAAAAAAAAATCCTTCATTAAAGTGAATATACAACTTAAAAAAAATCACCTCTTTTACCTTGGAGTTATGGGGACATTCCCTACATGATACATCATAAACTACTTCAAACTTTGTTGTTGCTAGAAGGTTGCTTGTTGCAACTTTAGGATTTGTTTTGGAGCAGTATTGGCACATAAGAGGGTCAGAGAATTACATCACACAATAACACACCAAACCCCACAAAAATATGAATATTGATATTGCAACTGCAAGCCCTTCTGATGGTAATCTATGAACTCCTTGAGTCATCTAGCTAGCATACACTGATCACTTAATAAAATCTTCAAAATGTTAGTAGAAAAGACTATTAATGCATCTTCTACTAAACCAAGTGATTTACTAATGTTCTTGAATGTCTCCACCATGAAACACTTCCAAAACAAGCTCTCTCTGCATGATAAATAGTGCTTAGGTTCTCTAGCAAGAAATGCATTGTCAATAAATAACTTGTACTCAAGACTTCCAATACAATTGATAATTATATGAATCTGATTTTTGTTGCTAATAGTACCTTTATAACAACCATTGTATCTTCTACCACAATAGCTACATCCTTTTAGAAAATTTCTTCCATTCACATCTACATTGTTGAGATTTGTATCATAAAAATGCATAACCAAATACCCAAACATTACCTCAACATGAGAGAAGTCTTGGGTTGGTCTATAGGATCCAAAATGCAGTAGTAGAGTGACCATACAACAACAATAATAATTCCATGGTACTCTAAATACCCAAAAGATAAACAACTTATATTCTATAGGAAGATGATGAACTCTTTGGAGTTATCCATTGACTTATACTTGACTTCCTTCACAAATCCATTTAGAATGTTAGAGATAAATGCATCATCAAAAAAATGTTAACATGAGGAAAATACTTTGACCTCTATGGAAGACTAGAGACTTCCAGGAAACAATCATCCTAAAAAAGTCATCTATCACCATCTTTTGAGATGCCTATTTCTGTGACCCCTCACTCCCATAGTACGAAAATAAAAAAAGAGTATCCTTTCAAAGTGATCCATCTCCAACATAATTCTTTCATGAACCATAGGATTTATGAATTCTTCCAAATCATAACTAATAGAAATTTATCATCATACATTGTGAATCCATCTTTCAAAATTTTGAGATTCATTTCATCAAGTTTCTTGAATTCCCACAATGTATTGAGATCCCAAAATTCTTCCTGTGCTCAACAACGAACTACTCATGAAATGATGTCTTTGCAATAAAACAAATGATGTAAGGGAAACAATAACCAAACTGAAATCCAACTAGAAAGAAAAGGGAGATGTATATGGTAGAAGAAACAATATCATTCCCTATAGTCACAATACCTCTACCAACCAACCTTACCCAAGAACTATTATGTTGTAGGGTTGAAGAGTCCATCCAACCCATCTACAAATTAGGATCTAGAAACATGTACAAGCTAATTTGAAAGTGGGTAGTAGTACTAACACTGGAGGTTGACGCACTACTCCAATCTTGAAACAACAAATCTCATGGTAAGAAATTACACCTGGGTCCTGAATCTTGCAATCAAGTCCAAACTCATCATTGCAATCAGTTAGATCTTCATAACCCAACTCAAACAAAGGATTATCATGAGTCAAATTAGCATCTATCTCAAATAAAGGATTAGAAACAAGCTAAATATTACATCCCTCCTCTTGTTGGTCCAAACTCCAACTATCTGAATGTGCCAAGTCATGCTCCTTCTAGATGCAGTCTAACTACTCCATTACCTGTTTGTCCTCCATTGTTTTCCAATCAACATAGGAAATATCAAGCTCACTTTGATCCCTTAGTGCATTTTCAATGATGCTTCCTACATTCATGTGTGTATTATCCAATCTAGATAAAATTTACATTTCATTTTCAATAGACACCAAGAATTGTCTTCCACAACTTCCCTCATGCATGTCAAGTTTTTTAAATATAATACGCTATTTTTATAATGCATGCAAGAATGAAAACCTTATTCATACCTATCATCAACATCCTCATGGTTTTCCCAAACCTCATAGACATCCCTTTGACCAACTTGATGAAAATATGTGGCATCAGGTTGAGGATTCACATCAAGGTTAATGTGTCTATGCCCATTATCATAGCTTCTATGTTTTTTTCTCAAAATCAAAGTTGCTATATCTTTTTTTTAAATCAAATCTCCTATGTCCTTGATCAAAATCAAGATATGAAACAACAATAAATCATATTTGTGCTCAATATCATTAACATACCTAGCAACATTAGCTACCTTAATGTCATCCTCCTTGTATGATGAATTAAAAACATTGGAATGAAAGGGAAATTCATCCCAAGATTAATCCTCATCACACTTATATGCTGACACCCCTAGATCCCATGTGAAAGAGGGTTGATTGCTTTGATCAAAATATAAGTAGTCATTGTGCTCCTCATGAGTGGTAGCCACTTTGGAAGTGTCATTCTCCACCTTCCTAGGACTGAAATCTTCATCAACTTCTTTCTCCATAGGCTTGGTTTGGAAGAAAAACTCAAAGCCACCTATAATCTCATCAATGAAATGATGAGTGAACATTAAAAACTAAATTGGAGATATCATCACCTTTTCCTCTTTCATGTCCATCTTCTAAAAGAACCTCAAAGAACCCATCATCAGTTTCAACTCCACAAAAGACATCAAGGTAGATATTAGTCTTAGAATCTTCAACAAATGAATCCAAATTAGGATTCAAGGCTTCCATTTGTTCTTGCAATTCTATTTTTTCTTTATGTTGCATCATCACCATATCTTGAATTTGTGTCTCAAGTTTTTCTATCACTGCCTTAGGTCCTTCATGCACCACATTATCTGTAGTAATTTCATGCATGTCCAAAGAATCATCTTGAGACTTTGTCACACATTCATCATTCTTCAAAACATTCAATGCATTAGATTCTCTTGCTATGAAATCTTCTACAACTATCTGCTCCCTTTCAACCTTTTGTTCAAATCTATCAATCAAAATTTGATAAAATTCTTCAAAAGAATCTACTTGAATGTGGGCTTGGGTGTTCATACCTTGGTACCAATCATGAGCAGCTCCTTCAAGGTGCAGGATTACATTTTGAATGGCAACTTGCTCCTCCATGAAACTAGAATAGTAACAGTCACGCATCTCAAACAACCATTCTCTGACTGAGATCTTGTCTAATCCATCAAAAGTGGGAGCTGAAGATTAAATAATTTTTCCCCTGAGATATTTTTCCACCTAAATTTGAATGTTGTCTATAATCCTTGATAGCCATCATGTTCTGCATTTGAATGTTGTAGTTACTATATGGGAAATGTTTTTTAAATCCTCCATCTTATTTAATATATGTTTCTCTCATGGCTGCTAGATCTCTGGCCAAATCTTCCATGCGATCATCCATCTTTTAACTCGTTTTTCTTTTTGAAAAATATTATCAAACCCTCAAGCTGACAAGATCATGGATCTAGTACCACTGTAATGTCCCTTGCTATAAATAATATCATATTTTCGCAATTAAATAATATTTCACAAAGATTGCTCAATTTGCAACAACAATGAAAATTGGGCATGAAATAAACTTTATTAAATTGTGCAAATATAACTCAAGAAAGTATGCAATTGTCATATGATGTTGTATTACTATTATCATCATGAAAATTACATCATATTGTTGTCTCCAATAGAAAATAATAGCGAATTACAATTGCAACAAATTATAGTGGAAAATCCTAAAACTAGAAGCAAATACATGCACCAAACTGAAAGTAAACCATCAACACACACCAAATTGAAATATACTATTATGAGCAGCAATATATATAATGGAGAACATTACATATATTGATATTTACTACAACCTACAACCAAACCAAAATCTGAAAGCACAACACACTTCTACACTAGCAAACCCCTAAATGCAATTGGAAAACAAAGCTCTAACTGAATCTTTCTGGCACACTAGCAATCTCTAGATGAAATTGCTCTTGGAGACCCTTGGAACGGCTATCTTTGAGCCTCAATCTCCTTGGTTTACCAGCCTTGGAGATTATCCTTCCTTGGTTTCTCAGCCTTAGAAGAATTGTCACAACCTGTGAGAGAAAACATGCATGAATGAACTGAGTGAAAAATCACAATTTTTCCTTTAATGCAAACCACATGCAAAAGGTAAAGTTGGGCGCCCAAAACTCCACTCCAAAATGGAAAGAATCTTGCATGTCATGATTCGTAACTCCTTTTTCCCAATTTGCCTCCATGAATCAACTGTTTTCTAAATGATTTGTTTTTTGACAAATATTGTCATGAACAATTAAATCAACTTTTTTAGCCAAATATGCTCTTCCCAAAACCCATGCCACTTTGGAGAAATTAACAACCTTGGCAACAATATTATCATTAAATCAAGTTTGTCCCAATCAATTTGAAATATGAACTTTTTCGATTTATTCACAAGTCCCAACTTACTATTTTTGGATAACCAACTTACTAAAAATAGTAATTTGCTATTTTTAGAAAATTCAAAAAAAGCGATGACATCAAGATTCAATTGCATGGTTTTTAGTTGAACTCATTAACCAATATTTCATGAATAGTAGTTCACACGAATCCATTTCTAATAAGAATGAATGGTCTACAATTTGATTATGGAAATGCAAAATGAAATAATTTATTATTCATGATATCTAGTATAATTAAACATGTTCAAAGAAAAATGACAACAAACAACATAAAGTTAAACCCAAGGCAAGCCAAAGCGATTATAGAAATGTTACACATGTTCGAACAAAGTAAAGTTATTAAATTGTTATCAGGATTCAATTGCTTAATTTTTCAATCAAACATATTGACTCATATTTCATGAATGGTAGTTTACACGAACTCATCCCTAATAAAAATAAATGATCCATTAAACACCCTACTTATCAATCGAAAATAAATTTTAAAGGTATCTCTGAGCTTATAAACAACGACCAAAAAATATAAATAAATAAATAAATAATCTAGGTATATGCTTGCCCCAATAAATAAATAAATAATCTAGGTATATGCTTGCCCCAAGTAGGACATTCAAAGCTTGGCACATGTGAAGCGAACAATAAAAAAAAAAGCTATTTAACAATTTCCCTCGTAGACAACGTAACGACCTCAATGAAGAATTCATAGGTATCTTCGATTCCTGTGAAGCGAACAATAAAAAAACAAGCTATTTACAACATAAATAAATTATTTATTTTGGAGGTAGATAGATACGAACAACGCTATACTTGAACTGTGTAGGTACTAACTACAGAATGGCGTGAATACGTATGCACTTTAAGGGAGCTGAATTTATTCTATAAGTAGGAGGTATATTTCCACAGCGAGTCAAATTATGATATTGCTATCAGGATTCAACCATATAGTTTCGAGTCAAACTCATTGACCCATGAATTTAATCTATTCTCTATTCCGCTTAGGCTGCCTTCACATCTTTGGTTGATCGGTTATACTTCATATGGCTTTTCACGAGCTGGCCGGCAGCAAGAGCAGACATGAGAGACAACTCTCCTGCCATAACTGCAGCTGCGACTACTCTGGCCAAGTTCTGAGCATTCGTACCAGGGGATGTTCTATTTGCTCCTTGCACTCCAAGCATGTTTAAGCACGCTGCCTGTGCTGCCAATTGAGTCCCTCCTCCTACTGTTCCCACCTCTATACAGGGCATGGTCACCGAAATGTGCAGGTCTTTGCCCCCATTCGCACCCTCCATCATGGTAATACAGTGGGAGCTCTCCACATTTTGGGCTGGATCTTGGCCTGTTGCAATGAAAACTGCAGAGACAATGTTGGCAGCATGGGCATTGAACCCTCCCATGGCGCCTGCCATTGCAGATCCAGTCAAGTTTTTGAGCATGTTCAGTTCCAATAACGCTGGAACCGTCGTCTTCAATACCTTGTTCACAACTGCCTCCGTTATGACGGCCTCGCACACTACCGACTTCCCACGCCCTTCAATCCAGTTTACTGCTGTAGGCTTCTTGTCTGCACAGTAATTGCCTAAAAGACAGAAGCACGTTTACAAAATTAGCCCACCCATTTAAAGTATAATGCAATGCAATTGCATGGTGTAAAACCCCCAAAAAATAAGCGGTGAAAAATCGGAGGACTTGAATTACCAGAAACGCTGATAACATCCATGTCAGGGAACATAATTTGAAGATAATCCAAGACATTTTGAACACCCTTGGAGACCATATTCATTCCCATGGCATCTCCAGTGAAGCATGAGAATCTCATGTACAAATTCTTGCCTGCAATGGCACATTTTATGCCTTGTAGCCTAGCGAATCTGCTTGTCCTGTTCAAATAATGTGCACCCAAAATCTTATCAGTTATCTTGAAAATATGGCTTTATTTCACAACCCATTGAGCCAATACCCATTAAATAATGTGATCAATGGTGCGTGCAAAATGAAAAAGACGATCTGGAAATGAAACACCTACTTGTTGAAGATGTCAGAGAGGTTATCAGAGTTTGCGGGATCCTCAATATAGAACTTGAGCTCTGCAGCCCTCTTGGCACTCTGAAACCTCACAACAGGAGCCCTAGTCATGCCATCTCTGAGAAGAATGCTTGTAGCCCCACCACTCATAAGAATGGCCTTGCAACCTCTGTTGGTGCTGGCCACCAGACACCCTTCTGTGGTTGCCATGGGCACCATGTACTCAAACCCATTGACTAGTAAAGGCCCTGCTACACCCACAGGGATTTGTACATAACCCACAGGCATCTCACAGCACTGCCCAAGAATGGACTGATAATCAAATCCTTCCAAGGGCAGCCCATCAAGGGATCTCCCAGTCATGAGCTCCAAGGCAGTCCTCCTCACAGAAGCAGCTCTCTTGCAGTCCCCAAGGGAGGATTCAAGAGAATAGGAGGCTACAGTGCCATTGCATACAGCAGCTGCGATGTCTCCATCCTCATTGTCCCCAAGGGAAATTTCCTTGAGCTGGACCTCAGGTTTCTTAACAACAACTTGTTCTTCGGCTGCTATCCCACAGGTTGTTGGAGGGGTGTTGGAATCCGCCTTCACATCAAAATCATCCCATGAATCATCATTGCTCTTGCCGATGAAGTTTTGCACATAATCAATGCCAAAGAAACCCAAAAGATAGATGAAGGAAGCCAGCTGGGCTACAATGGCTACAAGCTCCTCAAAGCTGACAACATGGAGGGGGGTTGAGGTTCTGATCTTCTCCCTCCACCTCCTCATCAGGAAATACGATGCACCGAAGAAGAGCACAAAGAAGAGCTTATTGGTGAGTCCCAAGGGGAGAAACAGAGCATCAGATGCCAACAGCTTTGAATTTTCATTCTTCCTCTTTTCACGATCATCTGCTTTCTTCATGTCAGAGAAGTAGTTAATTTCTCCACCATTCTTCACACCCATCTTTGATTTTCTCAGCCCAGCAAAATCCATCGCAGAGGCTGTTTTCTGTGCTGTCGGCTGCTTATATGCTTCCCCTTGGGCTTTAGAAGAAACTCCCAATGCAAGAAAGATATGAACGTTGCCGCCCTTTATAGAGGGGACAAAGGAGCAAACACAATGCTTACAACCCTAATGAAAAAAACCATGTGAAAAAACTTTATTGGCGAAGTCCCGGCTCGTGCGCTGTCCTCCAGAATCCAAATTCTTGATATTTCTTGGCAATAGTGCTCTTCTTTAAATCATTTAGACTCTTGACACGTTTTATTTTCGGTCAAGCTCGCGTGACGTATATGGACACATTGGGGGCTGCTTCTAAAAATATCTGAATGTAAGCACGCGGACTAGCCTACATAAGTGCTTAAGTATTTTGATAAAGTTAAAAAATATTATGCTGTTTATTAATAGTCAAAATATATTATGCTGTTTTTTTGGAAGAAAAAAATCTTAGTTTTTAAATTAATTTTATTGATTTATATTTTATGAGTAGTAGTTTACATAATTTATTTGTTATGAGTATGAATAGCTTGTTTAGTATTCGTTGTATTTAGGTGACGATCATTCAGATGAAGTATAAGATTTTTAGGGAGGTCAATTATTCTATTATGATTCCAATTGTAGTATATTTAACTAGGGAGTTTCCCTCTAAGATCAAATTCAATTTAGCACTTCTATTCACGGAATTTCCTCCGAGATCAAACTTAATTTTGTGTTTGATATTGGGGGCAACTCCATAGTCAAGTGTGTTTGAGTTGGATAGTATTGGGATGAGTGCAATTCCCATAAGTCCCAAACAAGCTAAGTGAGCTTGATCTTGGAGGAAACTTCACGGTTAAGCATTTTTAAGTCAAATTAATACTAGAATGGGTAACCCCCTACAAAAATTGATGCTTCAATCATATGAGCATCATCTAGATGGAATAAGTGTTGTGGACCATTAATATTCATGAGAGAAAGGCTTAGGTGAACCACTACTCATGAAATATGGATCAATAAATTTAACTCAAAAATCACATAGCTAAATCCTAAAAAAGTAACACAATACTTGATTAAAATAATATATCATAAAAAATAAAAGCCCCTACTTATATCAAGAATATGGTCATGGGTATAAATTATAGTTACATACTAATTAGTGAAAAAAGATCATGCATTTCTTAATACTAAAAATAGTTTGAATTAAAATTCTTTTTTACATGAATATAGATTAATTAAATAAATATAGTCAATACAATTAACATACATTAAGTAAAAGTTAGGTTGATAAATGTATACTAATAAATGAAGTAATTAAATAAGAGTATAGGTGTCCTTAGCTTTATAATTGATGATGTAGGAATGATAATGATGATGCATAGAATTGGTTCATCTCTTTCATAAATTTAATATATCTTAGAATCTACACAAATACATAAAACTTTGAGATTCAATCTTGGACATTGTGGATTCAATCTCAACTATCACAAATCTAAACTTTGACATACAGATTTGAACTTAGAAATTATGGACTTTTGAAATCTATTCACTTTGATCTTTGATATCTCATATGCTTGTAAGGACTATGGTGTTTATAAACATCTTAAGGGAATGTGTGGACCAAGCTCTCCTTGGTCAAACCCCTAGATCCACCAACTTTATGATTAAGAAAATATTTGAACACAACATACACATACATGCAAGTGGCTTATTTGTAGATGATATTAATAATGATTCATTTATCCCTAAATACAAATTGAAGTGTGTACTAATATTTTTATTCTTGTAGTTTCATATGAATTTATTGCAATTCAAACGTATTTAAATACCAAAATACATGTTACAAAAATGTGTACCAATTAGGTTCACAATGGCTAGAAGTAAGCGGCAAGAAAGATAAAATTTAAGTTTAAATATTTAAATTTAGAGGCTCATTCCCACACGTAATGAGAAAATTCTAAGTAGCATGTAGAAATGAACCTAAGTAGTGAAATGATAATCTCAAGGCATGGAGACAATGTTTTAAGGTAAGTGCAAATAAGGTGTAAGAAATGAGGGGTGAGTGGTGGATGTGTGGAAATAAGTGAAAGCATGAGTAAATGGAGATGGATAGAGAACATGATATGAACCAAACTTAATAGAAGGGTGTGTCACGTGTTGACACGTAATCAAATTAAGATATTCAATAAAAATAGATAAAAAAAACTAAATGAAAAATTACATGGGTATAATAATTTCACTATTATATTTTTCTCCCTCTTTGAGATGTGTGCAAACATAATACAAGCATGAATTTTAAAATTACATGAAAATTCTTAATGAATGTATAAAAGTAAATTCATTCACACTAAAAAGGATATTGATCTATATAATGTAATAGATTGTTCTTGGAATTTTCATGTATGTTCAATATGGTCATGTAACATGACTCCACTCAATATAGAAAATACAATAGATGTTTCCTTGATGTAAGCATGTAGTATGATCAAGATCCATCTAGGTATAATGATGAGTCTCTATGTAGTATAAGTCACTACCTAAAATATTAGCCATGAAAATCATTAGCAACAATATATCTCCCCCTCTAATTGGTTGCATACATAGTATGCAATGAAATAGAGGAGCAGGAAATGATACATGATAATGATAAGAAATAATCAAATAAAATGTAAACATGTATCATCAGATAATATGTATGTAAGCTCATAAAATTAAAGATATAAGCGCCATAATATAATGTTTTTCCCAATATAGGAAAAGCATAAAGAAAAGACAACCTTGCAATCTAGATAAGAACCATACAAGCATATATCAAAAATGTAACCAGGTCAAAAGATAAGTGTGTAATCATAAATAGGTAGGATATAATCATATAAGCACATGTAAAGATGATTGCCCCCACATTAGGAGAAATGATAAAATAAAGCAAGAATGAATGGTATGTAGAAGACAAAAGGATCACATGGGTCTCCAATATGTGATCATAAGTAAAATATGATAAAAATTAAAAGACCTGGTAACATAAGCATTAAAACACAAGTGCAAAAAAATAAACAAAAATTGATAAACATGGAATTTTAAGGAGATAACCATGATAAACATATGATAGGTATACAAGAATTACAAGAAAAATACATGCATAAGAGGCATAGTGAATCATAATCTCACATGTAGGGACATGAAAATAAAAATAAAATACAAACAAGCATAAAATCAACTTGCATGAAACATAAGTAATCATAGGTATGAAAGGTAACACAAGAAACATGTTGATACAACCTTAACTTATTGATTGTATTGGGATATGAGTAGTTAGATTATGGCTATAATAACTTCTAATTGTGTTATATGATTATTAATATAGTTTTATATTGGTAGTTAATTTGGCCTAGATGGTATCTTTGCTGCAAGCATAGTATATATAGGAGGCAAAGGATAACTTATTATTAGCTATATTATCTTTATTATTATGCAAGGTGTACAACACACACTTTCACAATATCTTTGTCAATTATTTATTCAAAATAGAAAATAATTATATCATCTCAACATACAATCCCTCCTCTACTACATCATATTTATATGCATGAGTAGGAGTTGTGAGAATATCAATATTTCAAACAACCATTTTTAATAAATTAACACCAAAGTAATGCTACATATGTATCTATTGGAAACTTCCAACTAGAAAATGTATGGCCTAGATCTATATTAGCTAAAATGAATCTATCTAGAACATATTTTTGACCAAAATTGACTTTCAATCAAAAATACATAAATTTAGTTCGACTCATAAGTTGGCCTAACATAGTAAAATGATTTTAAACTTTCACTCTCAAGAGTTACTGATTTGTAGATTGAAGAAATATTTGTATGGTCTCAAACAATCACCCAAAATATGGTATTAGAAGATTATTTCATATGTTTTAAAGTTGGGGTTTGCAAGGTCCAAATCATATCATTGTGTATACTTTAAGTAGGATAGTGTTTATTTCCTTCTTATGACTTTGTATCTAGGTGATGTAATTTTGCAAAGCGTTATGCTACCGAAATTTCTCTTAACTTGCATTATTTTTCTCATGTGAAGGCTTGAACTTATTGATGTATTTTAACCAAAATGGTATTGTAAACAAATTAGTTTAACATTTGGAGATTGGTTTTTTAAAGGGATTTCCTAGAATAAACATTATATCATTATGGTAGTATTTTTGTTTATATATTTCTTTTAAAATTGTTAGATATATTTTACATATATTTATGTCCTCCTTGATCAATGTAGGAAGTTTTTTTCTCTCAAAATCATTTCATAATATTCTTGAGTCAATCATCTAACTATGTTACTCCTCTAATCTATTTACTTGAAACTCCTTCCAAAATCCCTCTGTGTTCCTTGACTAAATACCTAATGGTGTTAGGATTTTCTGACATAATAGAGGAGATAAATTACCAATTATAATGGAGATTTTAAATCACACGATAAAGAAATAATTCAAAAAATAGAGGAATGAATTCACAGAAGTGCAAGACAATAATTTTTTAACGCGGTTCACCCTTTGGGCTACATCCACAAACAACAATAGTCTAATTTTTTTTTTAACTTCTAGCAATACAAATTACAAATAACCTACAACAATATGAGCTACAATGTTCAACTTCAAACTGCTCTCAGAAATCCCTCACATGTTGTTGTGTGTTACACACCATAACACTGATACACTCCACCTGCTTTGTTGCATGTTTGTTCTTCTTCTCACACAACTGTCTATATCCTTTCATGTGTGCCTTGCTACTGGCTACTTCATAAAGCTATGACACTTTAAATTCCAAATTCGCAAGAAGGAAAACAACTTATTTCAAGAAGTTACAAATTAGTTTTTCCAACTGAAATACAATAGGCATTTACAACAAATTCTTGATTAAAATAATAGGCAATTTTTGCTTCAAGGGCGCTGCTCCTAGCTCCCACCATGGGCTCCACCCTCAGGCCCCCACCAGGGGTGGTCCCCCTAGACTACACAAGAGGGGCTTTGCCCCCTACACTCCCTCGTTAATTAATTTGGAGGGAAACCGCATCAGGAAAAGTGACCAAAACATTAACTCCAAAGACTGATTAGACTCCACAGACCAACAAATAAAACTATAAGTTTACTAATACCAATCAATACAAGCCCAATTCTTCTCTTTGACATTCTAAAAGGAGATGCCATTAACCAATTTTTAGATTTAGAATTGTTGCAATTCAAGATCTTTAGTTATCACAAGCTTTATTTCATCTAGTCCAAACCATCATATACCATTGTTGTTCTAGACCTAAACATGTTGAGAAAATATTTTAGGATTTTGACTACTATTTCTATTCACAAATACATTCTCACCATTTTAGGCTTAAACCCTACCAAAATGCTCTAAAAAAGGCTTTTTATTAATGCCAACTTGATCTTTGCTTTTGTTAGAAAAGTAATTGCCAACTTAAGTTATTCAAAGAATGATGTATTGCTATCTTTAATGACTAGTGTTCGCTTTTAGGACTTTCCTTCCAAAAACTTTACACCAACATCAATTTTTTTTTACGGCAAACTTGTTTGATATTCTACAAGATACTCCCTAATCCAAACAACAAATCACCCAACGAATGCAATTGATATAAAGTCAAGCCAATAAACTTGAGACCACATAAGAAAGTCTTTCCAAATACATCAAGGTTATCACATTTAGCTCAAACCTTATAACTACTACTTGTATCTCTCTTCATGATGAAAGATATATTCCAACCTAACATTCACAACATCTAGAATACATACTACACAATGAAAAAGGGCATTCTAACTAGGTGTGGATAATTACACAACTATAATTAAAGAATAGTGGACTAGCACCATTAATTTCTATTTTGTTGCTAACTATAGTTTAAGTATATAACCCTTTAACGCAAACTCTATTAGCTTTCCTCAATAGCCTCTAGCAGTATTTATTGTGTTTAACTTTAATAGTGAGACATAACTATCTTATTTAAGTAAACAACATGTGTGTAATCCAGACATTAGATTAGCTTAGTTTTGATGATGAATGCAGGTGAGAGAAAGTTTAAACAGTCTGCTCGTTATGTTTAATTTGGAAGTTTAGATGCCAGTTTAAAAAATATACAAAACTTTGACATAAAATTGCATTTTAAACCAACTCTTGAAGACTTAGTCCAGTCCAGCCATATACCAGGAGAGTTGGCTGGGTCGTGCGCAATTCTCGTGCAAAATATCTATGTACAGTTATACAGTAAAATATTAACTGTAACGAATTTTGCTGAATGGAATCCAATTCAAAGGAAATAAATTCAACGGTAACAACCACGAGCCCAGACCATACTTTCTGCGCACGTTTTCTCTCACGCATTTTCAACTCTTGATAGAGTCGATCGATTGCAGACAAGATGAAAAGGACTTTGTTATCTATAAATTGGAAACATTCAAAACTTAATTTCAGTCGCTTTTAACGAAGAAAATCACCTCTCCCATGGTGATAACTAGTTTTGAAGAAGCGTGAGAAATAAGTTCATTGGAATTGCTGCAATGACCCAAAAACTATTGATCTTCATTATATTTTGTATCGAAATAATTTAGAATTTTATTAAAGGGATTAGTAATTCAAAAATATAAATAATATTTTATATTTAATGTTTTATATTGAATATATTACAATGTTTTTTCCATGTGGTGTAGGTTTTTAATTTGATAAAAGAAAAATTTAAGTAATTACCATATATTTAATTTTTAAGAATGTATTAATCATTTCAATAAATATCTTAATATGATTTTTAAGAAGATTAATTTAAAATATTTTTTAAGAGGTAAAATGTTTATAATACAATGCAATTAATGGATGTCTCACTCATAAACATCAAGAAACTCTTGTTATATCTCTCCTGTCCTGTTATTCCTCATCACAGAAGTTGTATAACTTTGTTATTCCAAATAAAATTAAATTGTAGAAAAATGAATATTACAAGAAGTAAAGGGTCAAGAATGAGTGGATGAGCTCTCAATTTTGGTTTTTGAAAGGGCATGTAGGAAGATGAAGCATGGGAACACTTTTTGGGCGTGTAGGAGAATTAGAAGCTCATTTATCTTTTTCTAGAGGCTTCTTCCTAACAAAAAGAATGTAGATCTTTTTGGGAAGCAAAAGAAGATAACTCAACCTACTTCAACAACTCTAGCTAAAGCTATGGTAGTTAAAGTTAAGGTTAAGATCTTGCAAAACAAGGCAAGAGGTAGAGATATTTGTTTTAAATGGTGTGTAGGGACTTCAAGAATGCACTAGGAAGATGTTTTAGATGAAGAGGTACTTTAGCTTGCTACATGCCATTTCCTAGATATAAAGAAATGCTCAAATTGTAAAGAAATTCGAAGTCAAATATTTTCTTAGCTCATATAGTTGCAAGAAGAGATAAAAATCTAAAAGAGACATGTAAAGTATTAGGTGTTCACGGAAGGGTTTGAGGCACAACTTCTTCATCCATTCTTACAATCTAGTTTGTGTTGTTGATAAAGAGCCTAGGCAACTTGAAGGAGTCTTTGTGAGTAATGGTAGAAATTTGGAGTATGTCATCTAGGACTAGAAAGTCTTAGAATTGGATTATAAATTTAATTTATGCAGTAATTAAAAAAACTCTATTATTTGTCATGCTTGTAACAAATTCTATTTATCTTAGCTATTAAAGTTTAAGGAGAATGTCGATATTGTACAAAAGGCTTTTGAGGTTAAGTGTGTTAACCCTAAATATTTTTTCAAGTAGGTGAAAAATTCCACGGGTGTTTATTTTGAGAAAGATGGATATAACATTCCTAATATTTTATGTAAGGAGCCAAGGGAGGATGTTTTTCATGGGGACTCTAGTGTGTCAGATCCTTAAATAGGAAAGCTAATGATACTAATAGAGATTAGCTTATAAATAAAAGAGAGGCTTGGAACCTTTCGTGGAGGTGATCAAAGGTAAGAATTATACTAAATCAAATCATTACATTTCTTTTTATAACTAGTTTTGGGAAATGAGGGAATCCATCATAGGTTTCCTACAACTATAGTTCAAAAATCCTCTAAAATGTTGGAAAACATTTTTTGGGGGAATTTACTAGGATCCAAATCAAGTATAGATTTTGTTAGCAGATGGGCTCAAAGAAAACATTAACATCAACATTTTCCTAAACTAAGTTTTGATCTTGAGAAGGAGAACATCAACATTTTCCTAAACTGGGTTAGGCTTGTAGGTCTACTATTGGATTACTAGGAAGATGAATTCATAATTAAAATAGATTAATCATTTAATTGGATTATAACTTAAATTAATGTGGTTACCAAATTAAAAAAAATGTTAGGTTTATGCTAGATTCAACGTAGATGCTTATGTGGATAATGATCTTCAATCTTTTGTCATTTTATCCTCAAAATATGGTACTTGCATTAAATAGATCAAATATAAGGTATCCTTCATAACTTACCAAAGGTACCATAAATCAAGTATTTTTTCAGAAAAAATCCTAGTCATTAGGAATAATTTTTAAGTTATAGAGAAAGAAGAAAAAGAATGAGCTAAGTTTTCCTTAGGAAGAGAAAGGGATGGAAGAAGAAAAATAATGAGCTAAGTTCTCCTTAGGAAGAGAAAGGGATGGAAGAAGAAAAAGAATGGGCTGAGTTCTCCTTAGGAAGAGAAAGGGATGATTTCCTTAAATTAGCTAAAGGATAAAGTGATAAGATAAGAATTGGAAAAGAAAGATGTTGAGTGTGATATTTAGAGCTAGATTGGAAGGATAGACTTTCCAAATTTTAGTCCTCATTAAGGATAGGATTTACCTTTAGAAACATATGATATGTCATGGTCTAAAGAAGTAGAGAAAGATCTAGCGATTTCATTCATGATATAGAGACCTAAACTAGGAAGCTTCCAAGGAAGGGGAAGATTTTAGAGGTGAGTTAAATGGATTTTTTCTAGATGAATTTGGGATCAACCCTATTAGGAAGGATACAAATTTATTAATCCCTTCACCAATATACATGAAAAAAAATGAAGGAATCAAGCCTTATCATAGGTATGCAAAGAAGTGAAACCATTGAGTACAAATATTTTGAATAAGGGTAAAAGAAAGATAATGAGTCCACTTTTAGTGGAAGTGTTACAAATAGAAAAATGAAAATAGGAATTTGAGTACCCATTTTTAAAAATATGGGTACCTATTTAGGATCAAGCTCTTGAACCCAAACTTTTACTTGTATGTCCAATGAGTACCCAGTTTAAGTTTTAAAATGGGAATGCATTATAAATAGAAATGGGTACACATTTTAAAATAGGTACTAATAGATACTCCTTTCTATTTACATCATATATGCCCATTCCTTTTTAGAATGGGTACACATTTTGGAGTAGGTATGCATTTCATAAAATTTGAAATTTGAAGTCTATATTTTTTATTTTATTTTATGCTTGGAAACCCAATCCTATACCTTGGAAGGTTTCAAGTACAATTCCATGAAAGCAACAAGAGAAATTTTTTACTTTAGCAATATGATAGATAAAAAAATTTCAATTCTTTTGATAAAAGTAAAACTCATTATAGATGATGATGTATAGTTTTTAAATTTTTTATGATTGGAAATAATTTTATATTTACTAATTAATTTTTGTTTAGAAAGTGGTTCATAAACTTGAAATGATAGGTATTAGTATTTTTTAATAACTTTTTATTTTTAAACTTTTTGAAAAAAATGTGACTAATCTAGACATCATTCTCTACACAATGAAAAGTAAAATCCTTTTATGATTAGTTTAGCTCAAATTATGTTAGTTGTACACAAGGGGTTTTTAAAAATAGCAATTAGGGCCAATAAAAAAAATTAATATAAAAAATATCTTAACCAAGTAACACCACAATACATATATTTTTCCAAAAGGAATTGGAAAAATAATTTTATTTAGGTCAAATTATGTTTCTCGTACACGTGCATATTTTGGCTCAAAATGTAAGACTTTAAAAAAGTATTTCTTGTACATCTTGTAAAAAAAATAGCTTTCTTCATTTGGGTATTTGAAAAGATTATATATTTGAAAGTTACTCTAGACACAAAATCCTACATTTTATATTTCTATACCATGGTAGGATTCTATGTGTAAGTGCTTCAAATTTTTATCCAAATATGACAAAATTTGACTTTCAAGAAAAAGACCCACTTTTTTCCTAAGAGTGGACCTAAATTCTTGCACTTACCCATGTAGGGATTCATTAATTTAAATTAGGCTAGTTATTTTTACAACATGAGGTCCATGAGGGGTTATGTGTCTAGGTGTTGTCAATTGGATAAGTAAAATACAACCCATGGTTATATTATCTATGATAAAATTGGAGTATATATGGATGTTAAACACATGAAAGTTTATAAAGGTAGTTTGATTACATAGGTTGTGATTAGGAATTTTGGTTTGAACTACAAAAAGTGAGAAACAATTTAGACAATAAAATTTTTATCTTCTTGGCTAGGAACCTCATGTACCATGCTCATAGTAAGAATATATGTACAATATCAATTTTTTTGAGGGAGGATTGAGAAGGGCAAGGTCACGATATTGAAGGTTAACACTTTGGATAATATTTTAGATTCTCTAACAAATCCAATGAGCACATATACATTATATTGTTGTAGGGAGGCTATGGGCCTTACTTCTTCTAGAACTTAAATTTATTTCATGTTTCTTTTTATGTTATTGCAATACATATCTCAAGTTGTAGAATGTTCATAAAGTATGATATCTAATTATAATTCTAATGTATAATGTTATGTCTCCAACTTTCTTGTAATGGGTAACTTAGACAAACATGAGGTATTTTGAGATGTTATTTTATTATTATTATTCTTTAGATTACTTGTAATATTGTTGTAATAACATTGAATAAGGATAGTTACAAGACAAGGTTAAAGATATAGAGTTGTGGAGCATTTTTCAAGAAAAGCTATGATAATGTATTTATTGCACTAACATAGTAGGTCTAAGAGAGAAAAAGTGGGTTTAATAACATCTTATGACCAAATCTGTGATGGACCATTGTGTAAGAGGATTTATTTTCTATTTTGAGGACCAATCTCATATAGTGACTTGTGAGAATTTTTACCATGATATTTTGTGATTGTGCTTGGGCTCATATTAATTTTTAATAATATTTTTTAGACATCCTTGAGTCTATATATTGAGGGCTTGGTATGGAGGAGTAGAGTTATTTTTAGATTCTTGTATTATCAAAATTTTATCAAATTAAAGAAGATTGTATGATTTTTATTAGTGTACTTTTTCTTACTCTGTTAATACAAGCTTGGTATCTCTACAAATGATGAATTTTTCCCCAAAAGTGTTTCTCCATGTATATTTTGTGTTATGTTTCTTTGCTAATATATGTGTCTCTTTATATTTTATATCATATTTAATGGTTAATCACATTTTTACAAAATATTTTTTGAATAATTAGAGTTGACATTTTATGATTACATAGTCATTATAATTATACAAAAATTTCTTAACACATAAGATAAGACAATCTGACATCAATATGAGATACATAAGAAGCTAATGGGCTAAAATCAATGTGTATACTATTTTCATGTAATGTGTCACTATGTGAAAGACTCATGAATATCCATAGAGCTAACATGAAATGTAGAAAATTGATCATCATAAAATGTAGCATCATGTATAAAAGAGGGTAACTCATTGAAGGAAAATGCAAGTATAGATATAGAGTTGTCATGACATAAAAGAGAAGTATCATCAAAAGGCACAATGATTTCATGAATAGGTAGGGAAGGTGTAATGTCCTCAAAATTCATCATAGTGTTGTGCATAAATTACATGGTAAAATACTCAATAGGTATTTGCTCATCACTATCACCAATCATATGACCAATATGGGAAAAGTTAATAAGTGAAGTATGTCCAAAATAGAAGGATAAGAAATAACAAACTTTATGGAGTAAAATTCACAAACATGATAAATTAACACCTTCACAAAATATTCATCCCCATCCATGGTATAAAAAGTCACAAAAGCATCAAGGATGAGGTGCTCACATGCCACAAAGTGTCTAAATACATAAAAATCTATAATATAAACACAAATAGTAGTCAAGGATAAGGGTCCATGATAATATATGATGGTAGATGTAATATTGAAGGTCAAGCAAAGGGTAGGTAACATTTAAGAGACTATGCAATGAAGGTCTAAAATCCTAAAATAAGTAGGTAATTGATATAGAAAGAAGTTAAGATATAATGTTTATTAAAAAATCAATTAATAATTAGATTTGAAAATAAAATCTAGAGGAGAATCCAAGGGTGGGCAAGGTGTGCAAAAGGTTACACAATGAAACATAAACCCTAGAAGAAGAGATAAAATGTAATGAAATTACAATAAATAGCAACACAACTCTAATGTGATCTAAAAGATGATAAGATAATAAAACATATAGATTTTGAAAGTTACTTGATGAGGATGAATCCTAGGAAAAAAAGTAGGTCATGTAAGTGCTAACAAGTTCACAAAGTGAAGTATAAAAGTACTTTACATGGATTAATCCAAGTTAATTAAATATGTGCAATAATAAGGAACATATTAACATAAATTTAAATGTAGATAAAATAAAATAATTCTTAAATAAAAGTAAAAAAATAAAATTTATGCATTCATAGATGTATGTGGTAAGCAAAATAAAATAGTTTTAAAATAAAATAAAGCAACTCTTAACTTGACAATTTTTAAATGTATTAAAGATATTAGTTTATTGCACTCATGTTCATGTCCATGCCACTCATATTCATACATTTGATCTTCACCTTCAGATTTACAACTTCTTGCTAATATTTAATTATTCAATCATTCCCTTGAAATAAACTTAAAACTAAATAAATTTTTTAATAAATATAAACTTCACCATAATAAATATTAATATATTTTATTTATAAATTTTAATTGTTACTATTATTACAATTAATTATTATATGATTTTCTTTCTAAACAAGTTTGAAAATTTTATTTGATGGGAGTAATTAAAATAACAATGATAAACTCTTGAATACTTTTATGCAGGAAATCTTGCCTACGCATATTTTAAACATATCCTTAATGTATGATGGCTACAATAAGGAACTCCAAGAGGGATCCATGTTTGAAATTCTCTCAATTTGGTTTCCCTCAACATTGCGTACACGGTATGGGGTAGAGCAATCCTCTGGTTTGGACAAGTACGAGAAACGAAGATTTCCACAGAATGATGTGGATGCCTGAACACTTGTAGTGGGCTAAGTTTAAACCATTATGTTTAGGCTGCTTTGACATCTTTGGTTGATCGGTTGTACTTCATGTGGCTCTTGACGAGCTGGCCGGCAGCAAGAGCAGACATGAGAGACAGCTCTCCTGCCATTACTGCAGCTGCCACTACTCTGACCAAGTTCTGAGCATTCGCACCAGGGGATGCCCCATTTGCTCCTTTCACTCCAAGCATGTTCAAGCACGCCGCCTGTGATGCCAATTGAGTTCCTCCTCCCACTGTCCCCACTTCTATTCATGGCATGCTCACCGAAATGTGCAGGTCCTTGCCCCCATTCGCCCCCTCCATCATGGTAAGACAGTGGGAGCTCTCCACATTCTGGGCCGGGTCTTGGCCTGTTGCAATGAACACAGCTGACACAATGTTGGCAGCATGGGCATTGAATCCTCCCATGGCGCCTGCCATTGCAGATCCAGTCAAGTTCTTGAGCATGTTCAGCTCCAACAATGCTGGAACTGTCGTCTTCAACACCTTGTTCACAACCGTCTCTGATATGACCGCCTCGTACACTACCGATTTCCCACGCCCTTCAATCCAGTTCACTGCCGTGGGCTTCTTATCTGCACAAAAATTACCTAAAAACAGAAACCCATTTACACATTTAGCCCACCCATTAAAAAAACTATCCAATGCAATTGCATAGAGTAATACCACCACAAGTAAAGTGAAAATTCAGAGGAATTGAATTACCAGAAACACTGATTACATCCATATCAGGGAACATAATTTGAAGATAATCCAAGACATTCTGAACACCCTTGGAGACCATGTTCATCCCCATGGCATCTCCAGTGAAGCAGGAGAACCTCATGTACAAATTCTTGCCTGAGATGGCACATTTTATGCCTTGTAGCCTCGCGAACCTACTTGTCCTGTTGAGATAATGTGCACCCATAATCTTATCAACTATATTGACCATATGGCTTAATTGCATTACACAATACCTATAAAATAATAATGTGATCAATCGTGCATACAAAATGAAAAAGAGGGTCTGGAAAAGAAACACCTACCTGTTGAAGATGTCAGAGAGGTTATCAGAGTTTGCGGGATCCTCAATATAGAACTTGCGCTCTGCAGCCCTCCTGGCACTCTGAAACCTCACAACAGGAGCCCTAGTCATGCCATCTCTGAGAAGAATGCTTGTAGCTCCACCACTCATAAGAATGGCTTTGCAACCTCTGTTGGTGCTGGCCACCAGACACCCTTCTGTAGTTGCCATGGGCACCATGTACTCAAACCCATTGACTAGTAAAGGCCCTGCTACACCCACAGGGACTTGTACATAACCCACAGGCATCTCACAGCACTGCCCAAGAATGGACTGATAATCAAATCCCTCCAAGGGCAGCCCATCAAGTGATCTCCCAGTCATGATTTCCAAGGCCTTCCTCCTCACAGAGGCAGCTCTCTTGCAGTCCCCAAGGGAGGATTCAAGAGAATAGGAGGCTACAGTGCCATTGCATACAGCAGCTGCAATGTCTCCATCCTCATTGTCACCAAGGGCAATTCCCTTGAGCTGGACCTCAGGTTTCTTAACAACAATTTCTTCTTTGGCTCCTATCCCACAGGCTGTTTGAGGGGTGTTCAAGTCCAAATCATCACAGGAGCCATCAGTGCCACTGATAAAGTTTTGGACATAATCAATTCCAAAGAATCCCAGCAAATATATGAAGGAAGCCAATTGGGCCACAATGGCCACAAGCTCCCCAAAGGTGAGAACATGGAGAGGCGTTGAGGTTCTTATCTTCTCTCTCCATCTCTTCATCAGGAAATAGGATGATGCGAAGAACACCAGAAAGAAGAACTTGTTGGTGAGTCCCAAAGGGAGAAGCAGAGCGTCAGATGCCAACAGCTTTGAATTCCCATTGCCATTCTCATTGTTGTTCTTTCTCTTGGCAGAATCATCATCCATTTTCTTCATCATCTTGAAATCACCACAACAATCAGTTTCTCCTCCATTCTTGACAACCATTTTAGATTTTTTCAGCTCAACGACATCCATTGCAATGAGCAATCACAAGGATGGCTCTGTACTAATGGGTGTTTCTCGTGCTTTTGAGGATCCCCAGTGCAGTCTAAGGCCTCGGGTTTATTTGTGCATAGGCAAAGAAACCGATTAGTTATAACACGAATGTTCCTCTTGTTCAAGTATTATTTTGACTACGAGACTCCGGAAAAATAGCCGAAGAAAATCCCCACGTTTAAAATTTCTTATTTAATGTGATGTGACTTACGCCAACAAATTTGGTATCTCTTTGATGGAACAGCGAGCTTATCCTTCTCAAAATCAAACATGAAACGAATCCCTATTTGTTAACCCAGTCCCGTTTTTGGTACCTGCGGCAGGAACTATGTAATTCATTTTTGTTGTACCCGTTAATAAATGAAAAGTAAGAATTTTTTATGTTAAGTAGAGTTAAAATGTAAAAAAATTAATAAAAAATATTTAAAAACGTAATTATTTGCAATCTGATTACGAAAAAGTTTGAGTCATTTTTGGGACATTACTCTCGTACAAGAAAAGATGCTTATAAAATAATAAAATATTAACAAATTAAATATATTGTGTATTGATATCTCATTCAAAATGATTATATATAATAAAATATTTTTTTGGAATGTCTTATCTCATAATAAAATATCAACAAATTACATTAATCATGCATTGGACAATTTACATGAATTCTTGATTAGACATGTTTATCTAGAGACAATCTTGGGGAAGGACCAAGTCTAACCAACCATTCCATTGATAAAAAAGAGGGCATCATAATCACTAATTGAAAGAGTCTTTTTGGAGGCATATAAGTGAGATTATTCTAGGATTAAGATTAGTAGGAGTGTTGGTGGATAAGAGAAGAAAAATGAGGTTATAAAATCTAAATAAGTCCACATATATTTCTTGACTTAAAATGGATTCAAAAGATTTGTTCATTAGAGCTAAGAATGATAATCAATTACATAAAAGGGGAGGAATATGATGGTAATCTTTGGAGTGATCACTAATTTACGTAGATACTAAATGGTGTATAAAATAAACTATATCTATGAGGATCTCTTGGTCCAACTACAGCTATGAGTGCAAGGATGGGATCTCTTGGTACAACAAAATCAACTTTTCTATGTTAGGTTTGATCATGTGGAGAGTCTAATTAAGGTGGTCGTATGAAATTTTTTGATGAAAATCAGACAAGTGCATGATAGCCATTGGTTGAAATGCTTTTGGAGTACTTTGTAGATATTTTGGGCTAAGAGCTATGGGGGAAGTTGACCACAACCAACTATATTTAGAATATATGTAAAGTAGCTCTATGTCCAATAAAAGACTACAAGATCAATGATGATTTTAGGTACTTTGATGGTGTCTGTAAAGAGAGAATTATAAATTGCATGAATCCCTCTAATGGCTAAGAAGCGACTTGATCAAATGTAACTTAATAAATTTCAAAAAATTTATAGTAGCAACTTAATATTACTATCTAGAAACACAAACAAAGGGTTGACAAAACAATAGAAAGTTTTATCTATCCAATGAATACCACATGAGAAGGTTATGAGTCGAGAGAATAGACTTGTAAAATATAATTTGAGCCATGTATATGAAATAAAACAGCTGCCCCAAGATAAACAAGTTGCATGAGCTCAAACACGTCAAACATTGTATTCAAATTCTTTTTGAAAATGAAAACGAGATACTTTGTTATGACTCTTTAAACTATTCTACTCCACCAAACTTGTGGAGTGTTCAGCCGGTTACAGGTCCAGAAAAACGTGCATTGAAGAAAGGATTTGTGAAGGAATTGTTTTAGCCCTGGTCATCTCACGTGCTTCCAATTAGATGTTGAATACTTTTTCTGTCCATTCAAAAAATTCTGTTGGCAGTCATGGATTCTACGTACGTTACCCATTTCTGAAACGTTACTTCTAGAAGCACTAACGAGCACGTGAACGTCTGTAATATATTGAGATTTCATGGCTTGCTGGCTGTATAGTCGTCTATATTATCAAATGTATTCAAGACTTACCTGGTTTTCGTTCATTGTACTTTGTACGAATTATGGGCAACGTATATTATGATTTGGTTTAGTTTTATTCCATTAGATTTAAATACGTAAATGAATGACTGTATGATATTAATATAAACATAATCTGAACATTTAAATAATTGAGATATAATTGAATGCACGCTTAATATTTTCGAAATACTCAATTTGATTAGAATTCTTTCCATTCTCCTCCTTGAAATGGTATTGATCATAGTTTGATACTATCTTAGTGATAAAAAAAAATAGTCTAAAATTATTTAAATATAATTTGAATGATATCCCCGGTCTATTTTGTAATTTTAGTATTGAATAACCATCTTTAAAGATTAGCAAGACTAACACCTTTAGTCAATTATAACCTAGAGGATGAGGAGCATTTATTGAATGTGGTGAGAATCAAAGAACAATCTTAATTTTATGTTTTTTTTAATTATTATAAATGATATTTTTAGAAGGCTAGTCATAGAAATCAAACCATTAAGGTTGTCTCACAAAATATCATTATGTCAAATTATGTGAGTAGTGGTATTTAGGGGTAGTTCCTTATGTGTGAAATGTGATAGTTATATTCTAATGTAATTAACTTAATGATGGGAAGGTGAAGAGTGATGTATAAGATTAATTATTTCATAGTTCATAATAATTATTGACTTTCATGATATGTATAAAGTAAGGTAATAATCAAAGAATATCATAAAAAAAAATATAGTTAAAGACTTTTTTAATTTCATTTATATTATTTTTTATTTATCACTTTCTTAATGATATATAATATTTGTAAATAAATTTCAATGCTTGCTTTCACGTAAAATAGATTTAGAAATAAAACATATAAGGTGCTCTCTTTCAAATATCTTATAATTTATCTAGATTATTTATGTTAGAATAGTTCACCTTGACATACGTGTTCTCATATAAGACCTCTCAAATAATATTTCATTTTGTTTCAAAAGATTTTTCATGAAAATAGACATAGAATTTCAAGATATAATTAGTGAGATTGAAAATAAAATTGAAAAAGTAATTTAATAATTGATAATGTAATCCAGATATTAGATTAATTTAGTTTTGATGATGAATAGTGAGAAAGTTTAAACAGCCTGTTCGTTATGTTTAATTTAGAAGTTTAGATGCCCCAAATAAAGAACTAACTTGCACTCAGCCAAATAGGATTAAGCAATGCCAATTTAAAAATAGAAATATACAAAACTTTGACAAAATAAAAATATGCATTATCATAAAACTGTATTTTAATCCAACTCTTGAAGACTTAGTCCAGTCCAGCCATATACCAGGAGAGTTGGCTGGGTGGTGCGCAATTCTCGTGCAAAATATCTGTTTACAGTTATACAATAAAATATTAACTGTAACGAATTTTGTTGAATGAAACCCAATTCAAAGGAAATTAATTCAACGGTAACTACCACGAGCCCAGACCATACTTTCTGTGCACGTTTTCTCTCAGTCGATTGCAGACAAGATGAAAAGGACTCTATTATCTATAATGAGTTTTTTAAATTGGAAACATTCAAAACTTAATTTCAGACGCTTTTAACGAAGAAAATCACCTCTCCCATGGTGATAACTAGTTTTGAAGAAGCGCACAGGAATTAAAAATAATTTTATTGGAATTGCTACAATGACCCAAAAAGTATTGATCTTGATTATATTTTGTATCTAAATAATTTATAATTTTATTAAAGGGATTAGTAATTGAAAAGTATAAATAATATTTTATATTTAATGTTCTATATTGAAAATATTTTACGCGGAATTTACGGCGTATCTTATTTCAAAGAGACAAAGCTAAAAAGTAGAATCAAGTGGTTCTTATCATCTGCCGACCATTAAAATTCTTTCAGCCATTGATTAAAAATCGTCGTCTAGCGGTTGGGCTGTGGTCATTACACCTCTGCTATAATCCCTTGTTGGAGTTGCAGGTTGTTAAACGCGATGCTGATGATTCAGCAGAGATTTGTGAGTTATTTAAACAGCATGGCCTGTGGCCCACCACTTGTCCCACATAAAACCAAAAGAAGAAAACATCTAATGTGTTGAAGAAGTAAAATGACGGGGCTTTGTCTAGTACTGTGATTTGCACGTACAACATGTGAAAATTCTATTGCAGTTACTGATTATTAATCTCCTATCTAATTAGATTATTTGACTCTAGAAAATTAATTCACAGCAAATATTGAAAAATAACACAAGTGCAACTTCACCAATAAAACTCACAAGAATAGAGAAAAAAACATGTACAATAATGAACACAATATTTTTGGGAAAACCACTACTGCAAATGAGGAATTTTATTAAACTTCAGCAAATTAAGAAATACATAAATAACTTGTCTCTTACTGGTAGAGCTCGGACAATATTCTTCTCCAAAAATTCTTCCCTCAATTTCTCCTGCTGAAATTCCACTGTTGTTGTCCCCAACACTATCACTGCGCCCTTGCTAACACTACAAGACTATTTTCTCTCACTGCAAATCTACTTGCTATCACTGCAAGTCTTTCTCAAGTGTGTCTACTTGCTATAACTACAAGTCTACTTGAGTGTGTGTTCTCCAAATGCCCATTGATCCCCTTTTATACTATTCTCATTGAAAAACCAATGGTCATGATTTAATCTCAATCGATGGCTAAGATTAATTAGACTCTAACAACCCTAACTAACTAGATTCTAGAAGTCTCTAGAGGAATCAATTACTTAATTACATAATTATCTAGACAACTCACTCCTTTCTAGAAGTCTCCAAAAAATAATTAAATAATTAAATAAGCATTTCTTGGGAATGGAGACACCTGTCCAAGCTACATAAATTAACACTCCCTCTTAGCGAGGAAGGTGTTATGCATGACACCCAACTTATCTTTGAAGAAGATGAATTTTTCCTTCCCTAATGCCTTGGTCAAAATGTTTGCTACCTGCTGATCTGTAGGTATGTACTATAGCTAAACAATCCCACGCTATACACAATCCCTGATGAAATGATATCTTATGTGTATATGCTTAGACCTATCATGAAACACTGGATTCTCAGACAATTTGATGCAACTCTGATTGTCACAGTGTATCACTATAGTCTCAACCCTCTGACCAAATAAGGCCACTAGCAACTTCCGAAGCCATATCGCCTCACACGTCGCCATGCTAGCTACTATGTATTCTACCTCTACAGAACTCAAAGCCACAAACTTCTGCTTCCTGTTGTACCAAGAGACAACTCCTGGTCCCAAACTGAAGCAACACCCTAAAGTGTTTTTCCTATCCACTATACTAATTTCCCAATCTGTGTCAGTATAGCCCATCAATCTGATACCATCACCTTGAGCATATCTAATCCCATACTCGATTGTACCACGCAAATATGACAACACATGCTTTGTAGTTTTCTAATGCACTCTCTTGGGCTCGACCATGAACTAACTAAGAGAGTTTACTGCAAAGGATATATTTGGTCTGGTGTTGACCAAATACATGAGAGACCTAATCAACAGCCTATACAAGGTGGGGTCTACATCCTTCTCCCTAGATGAGTCTACCTTCTTCCAATTCGTGATCATAGGAGTAGACATGGCTCTGCAATCCTCCATCTTGAACCTCCTCAAGATTTCAATGTAGTATTTCCCTTGTCCAAGGAAAATCTCTCCATTTGTCTGCCATACCTCCATGCCTAGAAAGTAGTGCATAAGCCCCAAATCCTTCATCTCAAACTCTACTGCAAGGTCCATTTTGCACTCCTCTATGAGCCCCAGTGAACCTGTTAAAAATAAGTCATCCACATATAGAACAAGAATGAGAACCTCACCTCCAACCACCAAGTATTAGAGGTTAGCATCTACTTCACTCTTCACGAATCTCATTCCCTACAAGTATCTATCAATGTGCTCATACCACACCCTGGGATCCTGCTTGAGTCCATACAAAGCTCTCTTCAATTTTCACATGTGGGTCATACTGTTGTGTGCCACAAGGCCCTCTAGTTATTCTATGTATACCTCCTCTTTCAATTAACCATTAAGAAACGCCATCTTGACATCCATCTGATGGATCTGCCATCCCATTTGTGCTACAAGTGAGACCACAACTCATATAGAAGTATACATGGCCACTGGAGTGAATGTCTCCTCATAGTCAATTCCCTCCTTTTGAGAGAACCCCTTGGCCATGAACCTTTCCTTGTATTTCTTGATGCTACCATTTGCACCGTGCTTGATCTTATAGATCAAGCGTGATCTAACCACCCTATGTATTTGTTTAGGCACAACCTCCCACACATCATTTTGCGCTATTGAGGTATATTCCTCAACCATTGCATCTTGCCACACCTATTGTTGTGTGGCCTCCTGATAGCTGGAAGGCTCACTATCTACCAACTAACTAACTAATGCCATATAGTCATCATACCTAGCTGGTTGTCTCTCTGTCTACTAATTCTAGGAGCTCCCACAAACTCCTGAGTATCCCTTTGTGACTGTTGGTTGCCGCTACCAACTGTAGAGGATGAAGTATCAACCTCCATATCTCCCCGATGCATCTCTTGGATCTGTTGCATCTGTTGCTCCATACTCTATGAACTCTTAGCACCTGAGCTCGTGCTTGTACTAGTAACTATACTCGACCTTCACTGCCCCTGATCTAGTTGAACGATCCTTGGAGCTTCCGCTAGCTGCTCTCTCTGATCATTTGCTGGCAAATCTCTGGACCTCTTGAATGCCTTGTCCTCCATGAACTTGACATCACACTTGACTATGATCCTTCTAGTCCCTAGAATAAATATCTGATATGCCTTTGACGTTTCACTATACCCCACAAAGTACCTTCTCTCCATAGTCTAATCTAACTTGGAATGTGTAGGCCCTAGAATGTGACAATACGCCAAACTCCCAAATATCCTAGAGTGGATGACATTTGGCTTCTTCCCTGAGAATGCCTCCTCTGGTGTCATCTTTCCCAATACCTTATGTGGAACTCTATTCTATATGTTTATTGTTGTACTGCATGCCTCTACCCATAAGTAATGTGGCATATCCTAGTCATACAGCATAGTCCTTGCCACCTTCGATATAGACCGGTTCTTTCTCTCAACAACCCCATTCTATTGCGGGTTGTAAGGAACAATCCACTCTCTCTTGATTCCTTCCCTAGTACAGAACTCTTGGAACTCTTTCCCTTTGTACTCGCCTCCATTGTCTAACCAAAGAACCTTTATCTTCCTACCTATTAAATTCTCCACAAGGGCTTTGAATTCTTGGAAGCGACTAAAAACCTCATCCTTGGTCTTCAAGAAGTATATCTAGGTCTTTCTAGAGAAATCATCAATAAAAATAATAAAGTACTCATATCCTCTGAGAGACTTCATCAACATTGGTCCACATATATCTAAATGTCCTAGATCAAGAACACCCTTGGATCTGGTGTCACTCCTTGGAAAATTTATTTTCGCAAATTTCCCCAACATACATCATCATTCTCTGTGCTCACCTCTAGAACACCTGTCACTGTCTCACGAAGCAATTTAAGTGCTCCATGATGTATATGGCCCATCTTCCTATGCCATAGCTCTCCTTGATCTCTAGAATTTTTTCTACTCATCAGTGCCTTATAAGTATCAAAATGCAACCTGTAAATCTGTTCGCTCCTAACTCCAATAGCTATGGGTGATTTCCAATCCTTGTGCTTGATTAACACATTCACCCCTCTAAAGAGTACATTGTAACCTTTATCCTGAAGGACAAATATGAAAATTAGATTCATACCCAAGCCTGACACATGCAACACATCATGAATGGGAATCGACTTGCAATTCTCCCTCTGAAATAGAACATCCCTTCTCCCAACTAGATTGAAATTGGACATGTTCTCCATAGAAATCTGTATTCTAATGTCCTCCTTATAGCTGGAGAAGTACTCTCTAACTCCTATCATATGAAATGATGCCTCGCTATCTATATACCAAACACCTTGTGAGGTTGAGCTAGCCATACAAGCTATGAGAGCGAACTCATCCTCCATTCTACTAGAGAGCTCATCTGCACTTGCTGAAGCTATCGTTTGCTTCTTTCCCTTCTTTTCGTTCTTCTTCCTTTGAAGGAAATTGCTGACATAGTGGCCAAACTCGTGATAGCCATAGCACTTGAATTTAGACAGGTCCTTCTTCTCACTTTGTGGATTTGATCCTTTGCTAGACCCCTTCTTCGCTTTCCCCTTTCCTGCTAGGGAAACATTTACCTATTTTGCCTCACTTTTCTGACTCTTGCTACTGGTTCCGCTGACAAGACTAAGTCTAAGCTCCTCCTGAGTGAAGTCACTCCAAAGTCGATCCCAACTCGGTAAGGTGTCTCGTCCATTGATAACTTGAACAAAGATATCCCACTGCTTAGTAAACCCATTTAGGGTTATCTTCACTAGCTCGTCATCATCTGGTTTATCTCCAACAACTACCAACTCATCCTTGACAAGTCTGAGTCTGATGACGTAACTTGTCACGTCTTCTCCCTTCTTCATCAGAGTATTCCTCAGCTTTTCTCTGAGAATCAACTTCCAATTAGTGGTAGCATTCTGGTACATATTCAAAATGGCATCCCACATCTTCTTCATTGTATCTAACTCTACGACATGTAGAACAATATGGTCCTTGACACCATCAAGGATCAGCCTCCTCGCCTTGGCATCTTCCTTCTTATGTGGTAAGAGCTATGTTGGATCTGTAGGTACAGGTACAACACTAGTCACATATTCCTTGATACCATTCTCTTCTAGCAATAAATAAATTATGGCTTTCCAGACACCAAAATTTGAGGCTCCATCCAATCTGTCCTGATCTCGTAAACCTGTTGAGGCCATCTCGAAAGAAAATAATAATAAAAAAAAATTATGAAGAGGCATAATCTTTCCTTCCTATGTTGAACCTTGTCTACCCTCATATCAACTCTGATACCATGTGAAAATTCTATTGCAGTTACTGATTATTAATCTCCTATCTAATATAGATTATTTGACTCTAGAAAATTAATTCACAACAAATATTGAAAAATAACACAACTACAACTTCACCAATAAAACTCACACGAATAGAGAAGAAAACATGCATAATAATGAACACAATGTTTTTGGACAAATTGTCTGTGGAAAAACTTTGAAGGGAAAACCACTACTGTAGATGAGGAATTTTATTACACTTTAGAAAATTAAGAAATACATAAACTGCTTGCCTCTTACTGGCAGAGCTCTGACAATATTCTTCTCCCAAAATTCTTCCCTCAATTTCTCCTGCTGAAATTCCACTACTGTTGTCCCCAACGCTATCACTGCGCCCTTGCTAACACTGCGAGACTATTTTCTCTCACTACAAATCTACTTGCTATCACTACAATTCTTTCTCAAGTGTGTCTACTTGCTATCACTACAAGTCTACTTGAGTGTTTGTTCTCCAAATATGCATTGATCCCCTTTTATACTATTTTCATTGAAAAACCAATGGCCATGATTTAATCTCAATCAATGGCTAAGATTAATTAGACTCTAACAACCCTAACTAACTGGATTCTAGAAGTCTCTAGAGGAATCAATTATTTAATTACATAATTATCTAGACAACTCACTCCTTTCTAGAAGTTTCCAGAAAATAACTAAATAATTAAATAAACATTTCTTGGGAATGGAGACACTCAAGTCCAAGCTACATAAATTAATACAACACGCTTCAATATTTTCGTACATTCCATCTACTATAGTGAGACAATTGCCACTTACAGGTGGTAAATGATCTGGTACGGGGTCTCTCATGAGGAAAATGCATCTAAATCATATTTATAGTTCATATTAAAACTCTGTTAGATGATGTGAGCAAAAAATCTTAAAGCAATATGACATTTTTTGGTTGTAGCTGGGAAGTTTCCAATTGAGGAAACCAAGAGGCTTCTATTTACAATCATATTTCTCAGACGAAGATTGAAAGATCTGGAGTAGACCATAGAAAATACCCGGCAAAAAGATGCAAACTAATATTTAAACTTGTAATTTGGTAAAGTAATCTGATTTTTTAAAATCTGAAAAATAGAAATTAACAAACATAATTGTATAGAATCTTGCAAAGCTAACTAACTAGAAATGACATCGGCACGAGATTTCCACTTTATAGATAAAATAATTGTTTTTCATTTATTTGAAAGAGATATTTTATATTTTATTTTTTATTTAATATAATATTTGATTTATAATTTGTTTAATGTAAAATTTGAATTATATATATATATATTTAATATAAAATTTGATTTATAAATTTATTATATGAAATGTGGATTATATTTTAATAATAACAAATAAACTATAAATAATTTAATTATACTTATTATTATTATATATTATATTTAAAAATAAAACTATTAACTACATAAAATGATGAAAATTTATAATTAATAATTATTACAGTTGTATATAGTACAAAAATATATTAGAATTTATCTTAATTGACTTTCCACACTTCTTCGGTGTACCCATTGTACATTAAGGTGTGATTGCTAGTATAATTTATTCTATAATGTGGTGTAGGTTTTTTATTTGATAAAAGAAAAATTTAATTAATTAACATATATTTAATTTTTGAGAATGTATTGATCATTCTAACAAGAAATATTAAAATAAATTTTAAGAAGATTAATTTAAAATATTTTTAAGAGGTAAATTGTTTATAATGTAACATAATTGATGGATGTATTACTCATAAACATAAAAAAACTCTTGTTATATCTCACTTGTCCTATTATTCCTCATCGAACAAGTTGTATATCTTTTTAATTTCAAATAAAATAAAATTATAGAAAAATGAATATTACAAGAAGTAAAGGGTCAAGGATGAGTGGATGAGCTCTCAATTTTGGTTTTTTGAGAGGGCATGTAGGAAGATGAAGCTTGGGAACACTTTTTGGGCATGTTGGAAAATTAGAAGCTCATTTATCTTTTTCTAGAGGCTTCTTCCTATCAAAATGAATGTAGATCTTTTTGAGAAGCAAAAGAAGATAACTCAACCTACTTCAACAACTCTAGCTAAAGCTATGGTAGTGAAAGTTAAGGTTAAGATCTTGCAAAAAAAGGTAAGAGGTAGAGATAATTTTTCAAATGGTGTGTAGGGACTTCAAGAATGCACTAGAGGAAGATGTTTTAGATTAAGAGGTACTTTAGCTTCCTACATGCCATTTCCTAGATATAAAGAAATTCTCAAATTGTAAAGAAATTTGAAGTCAAAGATTTTCTTAGCTCATATTGTTGCAGGCAAGGATAAAAATCTAGAAGAGACATGTAAAGTACTAGGTGTTCAAGGAAGGGTTTGAGCACAACTTCTTCACTCATTCTTACAATCTAGTTTTTTTAGTTGATAAAGAGCCTAGGAAACTTGAAGGAGTCTTTTTGAGTAATGCAAGAAAGTCAAAGGAGTATGTCATCCAGGACTAGCAAGTTTTAGATTTTGATTCTAAATTTGATTTATGAATTAAAAAAACTCTATTATTTTTCATGCTTGTAACAAATTCTATTTATCTTAGCTACTAAAGTTTAAGGAGAGTGTGCATATCATACAAAAGTATTTTGAGGTTAAGCGTGTTACCCTAAGTGTTTTTTCAAGTAGGTGAAAAACCCCATGGGTGTTTATTTTGAGAAAGATGGATATTGCATTCCTAATATTTTATGTAAGGAGCTAAGGAAGGATGTTTTCCAAGGGAACTCTAGTGTGTCATCCTTAAATAGAAAATCTAATGATACTAATAGAGATTAGCTTATAAATCATAAGAGGCTTGAAACCTTTGGTGGAGGTGATCAAAGGTAAGAACTATACTAAATCATCATTATCTTTCTTTTTGTAGCTAGTTTTGGGAAATGACGGCATCCATCTTAGTTTTCCTACAACTATAGTTCAAAGATCCTCTAAAATATTGGAAAACATTTTTTTCTGGAATTACTAGGATTCAAATCAAGTATAGATGTTTTTGAAAAGGAAAAAATAGGTTTTACAGGGACCTGAAACCACAGAGTTTAAACAACAAGAGATAGACAGAGAAAGAACATACAACCAGACAACTATCCCAAAGGAGGAAAAGATAGCAACAAAAGACAAAAGGGCCCTAAAAAAGGACCACCCAAAAAAAAAACCAGCAAACAAAACATAACATTACTCCAAGGTGTTAAGTAAATCCTCGGCTTCCTTTTCAACCTTCTGCATGTCCTGTAACCCCTGTTTGAGAATTTGGACCGTATGAGAAGATGTCGGGGTCTTCCTCTTGATGTTAGCCCAGGTACGAGTCGAAATCCCTTCACCAGCTGATCTGTTGCCTCCCCTGTCTGCATCCAAATCCACAACCAGCGAACCCTTTTGGTTTTTTTCAAGCTTTTCCACCATCACATTGATGATGATGGTGTTATGCCTTGCAATTTTATGATTGTTAGCAACAGTAGCTCTAATGTTTTGTTCAATCTTGGACATGCTGCACTCGATGCTAGCCAATCTATCCTTCTGTAACTGCTATCTTTTCCTCAGTAAAGGAGTTTCCTGTTCATTATTGTCTCCACTGTTCCAACTAGTTTTTTGCTCCAAATCCATGATCTTATTGCTGAGATCAGTAACATGACCTTTCAATTTACAGACTTCTTTCTGGTTCCATTTGAGAATGGTAAAAAGGCCATATGTACTTTTTTCTGCAATACTAACCAAGTCCTCAGGCTTAATCTTATTCAAGGCAGAATTAATTTCCTCCTGAATAGGGGACTCAAAATGATCATTCCCAAAATTACCTGAAGTAGGAGCACTAGGGGCCGACTCCTTACTAACCATGGGCTTTTTAGAGAGGATTTCCATAGAATTCCCTGAATACGAAACAAGTTTCATAACAGGGTTACCTTTCACACCTGGGGACAGACTAAGTGTAGGGAAACTAGGAGACGACTGGGGATTAAGACAAGGCGGGGTGATAAAACCCAGACTAGGGCACTCAAGCTAAGGTTGCCATTTAGGACAAGACAGCGGGGCAGAGCCTTTAGGGGTTTTCTAACAAGATAAGGACTAGGGAGCAATGGTATCAGGGCCAACAAGAACACAAGCAAGGGGGGCTCGGGGTTCGATCTCCCTACTACTTTTTGTCTCCTCATCATCCAACTCTTCAATATCAATAGTTTTAGGCAGAGCTGGTAAATTTTGAAAATTCTCAAAAATGAGCCTAACAAGACCAGGGTGAATAATAGCATTCCTCCTAGGGTTTCTTTCCACATAATCGAGGCAATTATTCAAAGAAGAAAATAAGTAAAAAGGCAGAGATATACGAACCTTATGCTAGAAATGGTTCAGAATGGCAAAGTGGTAACCATAGACTCTGGTAAAGCGCCCATCAACCGTGATATATTCCATAACAGCTCTTAAAACTTTCCTCCAAATAGATTTGATGGACTCCACGTCAAAGTAGCTATTAGCAACCTTCACCATCTTCGCTTTCTACTTATCTTTTTTGGGAAATTTAATGACCGCTTCATCTGAGAATTGTCGGTCCCGGTAGAATTTGACACCCTCAGTTGAAAAACCAGTTATCTCCCCTATTAAATCCTCACTCAGCTTAACATTCCTGCCAAACAACACGATCTCTCCATTTTTCCAGTTTTTGACAAAATAGTTCAGAATCCCCTCATCCGTACCATGAAGCTTTTCCATGTATGGGACTAAACCCCCCTTTTCAATTCTTTCCCATGCTTTAGCATTCTTTCTGTGCTCCTGGAAACTGCTCGGCTCCGCCCGTTTTCTTTCTCCACCCATAATCAGCTCACTGTCAATAAACACAGAGCAGTTGCTCTAGGTCCCGTTTAGGTATTTTTTGTCAAACACCCAGAAAACGTGCCACAGACCCTTCTTAAAAAAGAAAATGATGTCAGTCCCATCAAATCTAATGAAATCGATGTACCTGATCTTTATCTATTTCATTATGACTAAGATTGCCTTCTCTTCCATGCACTGAATCATAATAAATTAGCGCTTTCACTTCAAGATGAATGTAGTCATTCTTCCTCCACGTGTTTTCCCCACCCTTCCTTACCCCTTCATTAGCAAATAAATCCGCCACCCTATTGGCTTCTCTATAGGCGTGGGAAACTTTCACTTTATCAAATTTTCTTAATAAAGTTCTCGTGTCTTCGATCCATTTTTTGATGGTCCACGAGGGGGGGTAAGCCCACGAATACACTTTATTATATTCAAAGAATCGCCCTCCAACCAAAGATGTTTCGTGTTGATCTTGAGGGCTAGGCTGACCGCATGAAAAGCCCCGACTGCTTCCGCGACATGATTAGTTTGAATTCCAATGTCCACAGCAAAAGCCGCAATAAAAGCCCCTGTGTTGTCCCTTAACACACACCCACTACCAGCTTTCCCAGGGTTACCTTTAGCCACACCATCAAAATTGGCTTTCACCCAGCCCAAAGACGGCATAGACCATAAGGCATTATCTCTCCCACTAACTCCAGGTTTGATTATATTTGATCCAACTAGTTTAGGATTCCATCTTTCGGCCATAGCAATATCAAAAGGAGACCAGAAAGCTTTCTCGAACATTTTTCCAGGAATTAAAGATAAAATTTCCTTTATATAGCCCTAACAATTTTAGCAAACAAGTCCCCTTCTGACATTTCTTTATCCCTAAACACTCTATTTTTCCTTTCCTTCCAAATATACCAAGACACAAAGGGAAGAATAAAAGACCATAGCTTTCTCACAAAAAGATTTTTAGAAAAAACTTTCCATTGAATGAAAAAATCTTCAACAGAAGCAGGAAAAGCCCACACTAGATCAAGAAGCCCCAGTAATTTATCCCAAATATTCAACACAAAAGGACAATGAAGGAAAAGGTGATTAACAGTATCGGCTTCATTCCTGCACATATAACACCTGTTTGGTAAATGAATTCCTCTTTTTCCAAGATTGTCCAAGGTGAGAATCTTATTCTGTAGCATAATCCAGTAGAAAATATTGATTTTTGGAGTCAAGTGATTAATCCAAGCCTTAGCCCAGAAGGGAGGAGGCTCCTTCATACAAACCAACATAGAAGTGGTAGAGGCAACTGAAAAAATACTAGACGGATTGTCTAACCAGACAGCAGAGTCCTCCATCTGGTGTTGAGTAGGTCTAATGGCTCTGAAAGCCGATTGAACAGGGCCAAGATCCGGACTAATGGTCTTCAAATCAACCCAATCTCCATTCCTCCAATAATCTTTAACTAAGACTCCAAATTCCTTTTTACAATCATTCATCCATTTACTAAATTTCTCTATTCTGATTAAAGGATCTTTAAAAAGCCACCTGTCTTCCCAAAACCTAACGAAATTTTCATTTCCAATCACCCATCCAATTCCCATTTCCAAAAGCTTTCTTCCTTTACCCATATCATTCCAATAGACTGACCCACAAGGTAAAGAAGAAGAGTTTATAAATTCATTTAGAGACTCATAATTATTAAAATATTTAGCCTTTAAGGTATCACGCCATTCTCCATTTAAAGTAAGAGTTCTCCACAGCTGTTTAGCAAGAAGGGACATGTTCAACACTTTAATCTTCCTTAAACCCAGTCCCCCCTTGATTTGGGTTTACAGACCAGATCCCATCCAACAAGTGGCATTCTCTTCTTGTCCTCCACTCTGGACCATAGAAACCTTTTCTGAATTTTTTCAATAGCCTCCGCATATTTAGCAGGGATTTTAAAAATACTAAGAGCGTAAGTAGGAAGATTTTGCAAAGAAGCCTTAAGGAGCTGGACTTTTACTGCTTGACTAAGAAGAGCTCCTTTCCAACCCGAAAGCTTCTTATTGAATTTTTCAATCAAAGAAATCTAGAACAATTCCGCCGGTTTAGAGCAAAGAGGTAAGCCAAGATAGGTTGACGGAAGAGACTCAACATGGCAACCAAGAATACGAGCAAGTTTGATTTGTCTATACTCCGATGTATTGAGGAAAAAAATGGAACTCTTGTCCCTGTTGACAACTTGTCCAGAGGCAGATTCATAAAGATTCAAAATTCTTTTCAATGTCTTAGCTTCAGTCACAGTAGATCTTCCCATAAGGATGGTGTCATCAACAAATTGTTGATGGGAACAGATGAGAGGGGAAGAGGAAGGTTTAAGGCCAACTAGGGCTCTTTGATCAATAAGCTTTTTAATATTTCTCCCTAAACTCTCAACAAAGATAGTAAACAAAATAGGAGAAATAGGATCTCCCTATCTGAGGCCTCTGGATGTCTGAAAAAACCTTGATGGTGATCCATTCACAATGACAGCAGAAGAAACTGTCGAAACAAGCTCGTTCACCAGTTGAATGACTCTATTATTAAAACCAAACTTGTCCAAAATTTTAAACAAGAAATCCCAATCAACCCGATCATAGGCTTTGGAAATGTCCAGTTTAAGAATAAACCCTTCAGTTTTCGAAGCCTTTAACGAATGTAAGTTCTCATGAACAGTAACAACATAATACATAATATACCTACCTGGCACAAAACCATTCTGCTGCGGAGCAATAATTTGGGGGAGCACTAAAAGCATTCTTGAAGTCAACACCTTCGAAATAATTTTGTAAATAGAATTACATAGGCTTATTGGCCGAAAAGCTTGAAACTCTGAAGCTCCAGGTTTTTTAGGAATAAGGACCACAAAAGTAGCATTCAGTTCTTTTAACAAACGTCTTGATCCAAAGAACTCCTTGACAACGTTCACCACATCCGGCTCAACAATTTCCCAAAACGCTTGGAAGAAAAATAAAGGAAAACCATCAGGTCCAGGAGCTTTATTACCATCAAAAGAGAAGACAACTTTCCTTATTTCAGCTTTGGAGGGAATAGCAGTGATTAAAGAATTTTCATTTTGACCAATCACTTGAGGTATAGCTTCAATCAAGGAATTTTGAGCTTCAGTAACAATCTCTCCATTACATGAAAGAAGGTTCTTAAAGAATAGGACTGCTTGTTCCCTGATATCATCTTCCTCCTCAAAACTAGTCCCATTATAAACAATATGAGTGATTCTATTAGCAGCCCTGTGTTTCGAAGCAGTCAGGTGAAAAAATCTGGAATTCGTATCTCCCTCAGTCAACCAAGACACCCTAGATCTTTGATGCCAAAACACTTCCTCTTTAGCAATTATGTCATGCAATTGAATGAGGAGTTCATTTTCTTTTTCTTTGAAATTGTCAATGTATCCCCATTTCTGGATTTTAAATTGAATCTCCTGAATTTTGCCCTGAATTTCTGTTTTGGAACCAAAAATATTCCCAAAAGCATCCTTTTTCCATTTTCACACATTCGTTTTCACTTCCTTTAATTTTTTAGCAATCCTAAACATAGCTATGCCAGAAACATCAATATTCCACCATCTGTAAATTTCCTCAAAAATTTGAGGATGAGAAAGCCAAAAATTTTCAAACCTGAAAGGGGAGTTCTTTTTCACCTTGGTAGGATCCGCCAAAAGACAGATGGGAAAATGATCAGAACCAACCCTAGATAAGGCTCTCAAAGCACAAAAATAGTCTATAAGCCATTGGCCAGAAGCAAGGGCCCTATCAAGCCTCACTTGGATCAGATCAGGCCCTAATCTCCTATTAGTCCAGGTAAAAGAAGCTCCTTGAAGGTCTAAATCAATCAAGGCATTGTTATTTATGAAGTCAGAAAGGCCAGATTTACTATCCCAACTGATTTGAGAACCCCCAAATTTCTCAGCATTCAAGAGGGGAGTATTGAAATCACCCATGACCAACCAGTGTTCATTGGCTAAACATCTACGAAAACTCGATAACTCTAGCCAAAAAGAATTTCTAGCATTCTTACAATTCGGGGCATATATATTGGAAAGAACCCAGCAAAAATTGTCTCTTATGTGAGTGAATCTAGTAGCCACAACATTACCATTCTCCATTAAGGGTTCACCTTTAATAAACAACTTATTCCAGAAAGTAACTATACCTCCCAAAGCTCCCGTAGAACTATTTCCATGAACCCCACAGTTCTGAAATTTTTTAAGATTTTCTACTTTATCTTTAGGCATTTTAGTTTCTTGAATAAGAAGAATATCGGGTTTATGATCCCTAACAAAATTTTGCAAAACATCCTTTTTATGACGGCTATTCAGCCCTCTTATATTCGAAGACATTATTTTCATTTCTTACCTGGTGATTGAAGTATCTCCGGGATGGTCATTTGGATACCATCCGCAATATCCTGAAGGCTGCCTTGCTCCCTTTGCCATTTTTCAGATTTTCTTCCCAGGTAAGGCTTGGACATCCCACAATCAGCCTTGGCTCTAGTTCTGGTGACCACACCACTAGAAGATTCCTTCACCTTCTTTTTTTCTTTTTTGGATTTTGAATGTGAGATAACCTCCTCCCATTCAGTATCATCTTGGCTTTCTAGTTCTCTACCAAAATCCCCATCCTTCTCAGGTAACAGTCTCTGGTCCCAAGGGGGGGTATCCATTAAACCATTCTTGGTTTCTGGAGTATTGAGATTAGGTGTTTTCATATTCAAACTTTGGATCTCATAAGTGTCCTTCACTACTTTCAGATTGGCTTCCTCCTGAGACTGGACCCCATTAGAGCAAGGGTTATTAAAAGGAACAGGGGCCGGAATTCCTATCTCCAGGGATAAACCCATAATGGGTATTTCCTCCAGCCAAGGAACACTCATACATCCATCCGACAACAAAGGAGAGGACAGAACTAAACCCGAAACTTCATTTGTGGAAGTAGCCATTACCAAAGTTTCCCGGGCCCCCACCTCGGAAGGAAAGCCATCCTTTTTTTCCCCAGGGGGGGAGAAGAAATATTTAGGATCCTTAGGAACCTGAGAGCAGGTACCTTCAGACTCAAAGCAAGCATCCTCGTTCAAGTGTTTATAAGTATCCTTCAAGTTTTGAGGAAAAGTACCTCCTTCAAGATTCTCTTTCAAATTTGGAACAGGAACAAGCTTCACCTCCTTTTGATTTTTTTTTCCAAACATTCTTAGGGTTGGCCGCTTTCTCCTTTTCACTTTTATTATTTAGCGGACATTTCTTAGCCCAATGCCCCTGAGATTTTTGACATTTGAAACAAACAAAGGGTGTTGTTTCAAATTCAATAGCTTGCTTCCACACCCCTAATTTAGATGGGATGTCAATCGAGGAGGGAAGATCAGCATTTTCAGAAACCCCAACACAGATTCTAGCAAAGACCAACCGCTTTCTTGCCACGGTCATTGAGTCAATGGACAGAAGTTCTCCAAAAGAGCTAGCAATCCTATTGAAGATATCAGTATTCCAATACTCCAAGGGAAGACCAGGCAATCTAGCCCAGACTGGCACCATTTCAAATATTGAATCAGATAGATCTACCCTAGAAGACCATTTCTTCAGGGCCAAGGAAGACTTTCCGATAATCCAAGGACCACCACTACGAATAGCCCTAGAGTCCTCTTTACAGGAAAATTGAAAAGCAAAGAAAACTCTGGGGAGCGCCGCTACCGAAACCATACCATTGGTTTTCCATTTATTCTTGACAAACTCCCTTACCACTTCAATATTAGGCCTAGGACCCAAAAATTTACCAACCAAAACATTCTCCATCCTAGCAATATTGTGGTCAATGATTTCATCCGGCACAGAAATAGAAAACTTTCCAAACCCCGGATCAGAAAGGATACGCACAGGGGGAAAAGAAGATTTTTCATTTGGCTTAAAGCCAAACAAAGAAGTCCATGACTTACCTTTTTCACCCCCCTTGACCGAAAAATCCACGACAACTTTGGGAACTGAGGATCCATCCTTTCCACCTGGATCCACCTAGATTTTTTCGTGGACGTCCTTGTCATCAGAACCCGACTTACCTTTTACTGAACCCGAAGTGGTCTCCGCATTCGCCTAAGATTCCCTCAAACCTCCGCCCCCCACGCTATTCGAAGATTCAAAACCTGCTTTTTCCCGCTCACTCGCACCAGTTCCCTCTCCCATCATCGCTCTTCTAGAGGCTTTAAAAAACAAGTATAGATGTTGTTAGCATATGGGCTCAAAGAAAACATTAACATCAACACTTTCCTAAACTAAGTTTTGATCTTGAGAAGGAGAACATCAATATATTCCTAAATCAGATTAGGCTTCTAGGTCTACTATTGGAGTACTAGGGAGATGAATTTGTAATTAACATAGAATAATCATTTAATTGGCTTATAACTTAAATTAATGTGGTTACCAAATTAAAAAGATGTTAGATTTATGCTAAATTCAACGTAGATGCCTATGTGGATAAGGATTTTCAATCTTTTGTCATCTTATCCTCAAAATATGGTGCTTGCATTAAATAGATCAAATATAAGGACTCCTTTGTAGCTTACCAAATGTACCATGAATCAAGTATTTTTCTGAAAAAAATACTAGTCATTAGGAATAATTTTTAAGTTATAGAGAAAGAAGAAAAAGAATGAGCTAAGTTATCCTTAGGAAAAGAAAGGGATGATTTCCTCAAATTAGCTAAAGGATAAAGTGACAAAATAATAATTGAAAAAGAAAGATATTGAATGTGATATTTAGAGCTTGTTTGCAAGTATAGACTTTCCAAATTTTAGACCTCATTAAGGATAGGATTTTCCTTTAGAAAAATATGATATGACATGCAATCTAAATAAGTAGAGAAAGATCTAGCAATTTCATTCATGATATAGAGACCTAAGGTAGGAAGCCTCCAAATTTTGGGACATCCTAAGAAAGTATTTTAGAGGTGAATTAAATGGACCTTTCCTAGATGAATGTGGTATCAACCCTACTAGGAAGAATTCAAATTTATTAAACCCTTCACCAATAGACATGAAAAATTTATTAACATCTTTATTGGAGGTGACCAAAGGTAAGAAAAATAATAAATCATCATTATCTTTCTATTTATAACTAGTTTTGACAATGATGGCATCCATCTTAGGGTTCCTACAACTATAATTGAAAGATCCTCTAAAACATTAAAAAATATTTTTTTGGGGAATTTTCTAGGATCAAAACCAAGCATATAGATGTTAGTTGATGGACTCAAAGAATACAAAAACTATTTTTCCAAGTTGATATCTTCATCCTACTTAATTTTTTTTCTTGATATCTTTTTTAAATCATGATGATTGTGTGTAAACCAAGTATTTAAATTGTCCTTGGTTTTTTGAAAAAATAAGGCTATTCCTCAAAAATTAGAAACTAAGTTTATATCTTGAGAAGGAGAACATTAACATTTTCCTTTAAACTAGGTTAGTCTTCTAGGTCTACTATTGGAGCACTAGGAAGATGAATTTGTAATTGAAATAGATTAATTATTTAATTGGATTATAAATTTTGATGTGATTATCAATTAAAAAAATGTTAGGTTTATACTAGATTCAACATAAATACTGATGTGGATAAGGATCTTCAATATATTTTCATCTTGTCCTCAAAATGTGGTGCTTGCATTCAATAGATCAAATATAAGGACTCCTTTACTTCTTACCAAAGGTGCTATAAATCAAGCATTTCTTCCAAAAAATTCCTAGTAATTAGGAATATTTTTTAAGTTCTAGAGAAAGAGTGAGCTAATTTCTCCTTAGAAAAAGAAAGGGATGATTGCCTCAAATTAGCTAAAGGATAAAGTGATAAGATAGGAATTGGAAAAGCAATATGTTGACTATGATATTAATTTAAGCTATATTGGAAGTATATACTTTCCAAATTTTAGTCCACATTAAGGATAGGATTTCCCTTTAGATATGACATGGTCTAAATAAATAGAGAAAGATCTAAAATTTCCATTCATGATATAGAGACCTAAGGTAGAAAGCCTCCAATTTTTGGGATATCCTACGAAGGTAAGTAGGAAGGGCCCAAAGATTTTAGAGGTGAATTAAATGGACCTTCCCTAGCTGAATTAAGAATAATATGCCATTATTAATCCCTTCACCAATAGGCATGAAAAATAGAAAAATGAAGGAATCAAGCCTTATCATAGGTATGCAAAATGTTGGTGTCATCCACCTCCCAAGAGCACCACCTGCAGCAAAATACCTTCACGAATGCATGAGAGAAGAACATAGGCTATTTCACCAAAGATAAGTGAATACATTTGAGATGATAAATTACACAACAGTACAACCTTTTAAAGGAAAGAAATATATGGCGGGTGAGAAAACTACCCAATATAGGAAAGAGCCACCTAGTGATTAAATGCACTAATAAACTAAATGCCTAAGTAAACTTAAGCATGGTAAATATCCTATTTACCCTAACACAAAACAGTGAAGCCATTAAGTACAAATATTTTGAATAAGGGTAAGAGTAAGATAATGAGTCCTCTTTTAGTGGAAGTGTTATTAGTAGAAAAATACAAATAGGAATGAGTACCCATCTTGTAAAATATGAGTAACTATTTAGGATCAAGCTCTTGAACCTAAACTTCTACTTGTATGAAATGAGTACCCATTTTATGTTTTAAAGTGGGAACCCATTATAAGTTTTAAAATAGGAACCCATTATAAACAGAAATGGGCACAAATTTTAAAATAGGTATGTATTTTAAAATGAAATAGATGCTCGCTTGTATTTACATCGTATGTCAATCCCTTTTTAGAATGAGTACACATTTTAGAATAGGTATGCATTTCATTAAATTTGAAATTTGAAGCCCATATTTTTTATTTTTTTTAGGCTTGAAAACCCAACACTCTACCTTGGACCTTCAAGTACAATGCCATGAAAAAAACACGAGAAAATTTGACTTTAGCAATATTGTTGATGAATTTTATTCAATTTTTCTGACAAAATTAAAACACATTATAGATGATGATGTCTAGTTTTCAAATTTATATATATGTTTGTGATTGGACATAATTTTATATTTATTAATTAATTTTTTTTAGAAAGTGGTTCATAAACTTGAAATGATAGGTATTAGTATTTTTTAAAAACTTTTGATTTTAAACTTTTTGGAAAAAAATATGTGACTAATCTACACATCATTCTCTACACAATGAAAAATAAAATTCTTCTATGATTATCTTAGCTCAATTTTATGTTAGTTTTACATGAGAGGTTTTTCAGAAATAGAAATTATGGCTAATAAAAAGTTAATTTAAAAAATTGTTTTTTAAAAATTATAAAAAATATCCTAACCAAGCTTCACCATAATACACATATTTTTCCAAAAGGAATTGGAAAATAAATTTTATTTAGTTCAAATTATGTTGGTCGCACACATGCATGTTTTGACTCAAAATGTAAGACTTTAAACAAGTCACTTTGTACATCCTATAAAAAATAACTTTTTTCATTTGGGTATTAAAATAAGTTATATTTTTGAAAACTAGACACAAAATCCTACATTTCATATTTTTAGACCATGGTAGGATTCTATGTGTGAGTGCTTCAAGTTTTTAGTCAAACTATGACAAACTTTGATTTTCAAGAAAAAGACTTCCACTTTTTGGCCAAAGAGTGGACCCAACTTCTTGCACTGACCCATGTAGGGATTCATGAATTTAAAATAGGCTAGTGATTTTGACAACGTGAGCTCCATGAGGGGGTTATGTGTTCACTTTTGTGTGTAGGTTTTGTAAATTGGATAAGTAAAAGACAACCCATGGTTGTGTTATCTATGATAAAAGTAGAGTATATGGATGTTACACATGCAAGTTTAAAGAGGTAGTTTGATTGCATAGGTTGTGTTAGGAGTTTTGTTTCTAACTACAAAAAGTGAAAATCAATTTAGAAAATCAAAGTTCTATCTTCTTGTCTAAGAAGCTCCCCATGTACCATGCTCATAGTGAGCATATATATGTGCAATATCAATTTGTTTTAGATTCTCTAACAAAGCCAATGAGAACATTTACATTTTATTGTTGTAGAGAGGCTATGGGCCTTACTTCTAGAACTTAAATTTATTTCATGTTTATTTTTATGTTATTGCAATGTAAATCTCAAGTTGTAGAATTTTTTATTAATTGTGATATCTAATTACTATTCTAATGTATAATGTTTATGTCTCCAAATTCCTTGTAATGGGTAACTTGGACAACCATGAGGGATTTGAGAAGTTATTTTATTATTATTTCTCTTTAGATTACTTGTAATATTTTTGTAATAACATTGAATAAGGATAGTTACAAAAGGGTAAAATATATAGAATTGGGGAGAATTTTTTCAAGATAAGCTATGACCATGTAATTATTGCACTCACATAGCACCTAAGAGAGAAAAAGTGGGATTAATGACATCTTATGACTCGATCTATGATGCACCATTATGCAAGAGGATTTATTTTCTATTTTGAGGACCACTCTCATATAGTTAGTTGTGAAAAATTTTACCATGATATTTTGTGATTGTGTTTGGGCCCATGGTATTTTTTAATAATAGTATTTAGGTCTCCTTAAGTCAATATATTGAGGGCTTGGTATGGAGGAGGTAGAGTTATTTGTAGATGCTCTCATTATTAAAATACTATCAAACTAAAGCAAATTGTATGAGTTTTATTAGTGTACTTGTCTCTACTTGATTAATACAAGCTTGGTATCTTTACAAATGGTGGATTTTTTCCAAAAGAGATTCTCCATGTATATTTGGTGTTATGTGTATTTGCTAATATATGTGTCTTTATGTTTTATATAATATTTAATGGTTAACCACATGTTTATAAAATATTTTTTGAATAGTTAGAGTTGAACACTATGATTACATAGTCACTATAATTGTACAACAATTTCTTAATGCATAAGATAAGTCAATGTGGTATCAATATGAAATACATAAGAAGCTAATGGACTATTATTTTCAGGTAATGTGCCACTATGTGAAAGACACATGAATATCCATAGAGCTAACATGAAATGTAGAAAATCATGAAATATTTGTTACAAATTTATAACATAAAAAAATACAAATGAAAAACGAAAGTTGTCATCAAATTGACAAAAAGCACTGCAAAAGGAAATAGAATGTTCCCATCCAGTTGTCAAATCAATATTTATCCAACTTTTATGTGATAAGTGAGATTTTGGAGGCTTTTACCATTAAACGGCAGCTGAAACTTGTTTTCCAATAACTGAACAGTGATTTTTAGACATAAGACTTGTTTTAGGTTTAAATCTCACACTATATTAACCTATCGACTAAATATATTTAATAATTTATAAATTTTAACTTTTAATATTATTATAATTAATTATTATATGATTTTCTATATAGTTAATTGAATGGTTCTGAAATTTTTATTTGATGGGAGTAATTAAAATAACAATAATAAAATCTTGAATACTTTTATGCAGGAAATCTTGCCTACGTATATTTTAAACATATCGTTAATGTATGATGGTTACAATAAGGAACTTCCAGAGGGATCCAAGTTTGAAATTCTCTCAATTTGGTTTCCCTCAACATTGCATACACGATATGGGGTAGAGCAACCCTCTGTTTAAGCGGCTTTGACATCTTTGGTTGATCGGTTGTACTTCATGTGGCTCTTGACGAGCTGGCCGGCAGCAAGAGCAGACATTAGAGACAGCTCTCCTGCCATTACTGCAGCTGCCACTACTCTGGCCAAGTTCTGAGCATTCGCACCAGGGGATGCCCCATTTGCTCCTTTCACTCCAAGCATGTTCAAGCACGCCGCCTGTGATGCCAATTGAGTTCCTCCTCCCACTGTCCCCACTTCTATGCATGGCATGTTCACCGAAATGTGCAGGTCCTTGCCCCCATTCGCCCCCTCCATCATGGTAAGACAGTGGGAGCTCTCCACATTCTGGGCCGGATCTTGGCCTGTTGCAATGAACATAGCTGACACAATGTTGGCAGCATGGGCATTGAATCCCCCCACGGCGCCTGCCATTGCAGACCCAGTCAAGTTCTTGAGCATGTTCAGCTCCAACAATGCTGGAACTGTCGTCTTCAACACCTTGTTCACAACCGTCTCTGTTATGATGGCCTCACACACTACTGATTTCCCACGTCCTTCAATCCAATTCACTGCTGTGGGCTTCTTGTCTGCACAGAAATTGCCTAAAAACAGAATCACATTTACAAAATTAGCCAACCCATTTAAAGTAGAATAGAAAACCAATTGCATAGAGAAAAAACCTTTAAAAAAATAGGTTTTGAAAAATCGAAGGAATTGAATTACCAGAAACGCTGATAACATCCATGTCAGGGAACATAATTTGAAGATAATCCAAGACATTCTGAACACCCTTGGAGACCATATTCATTCCCATGGCATCTCCAGTGAAGCATGAGAATCTCATTTACAAATTCTTGCCTGCAATTGCACATTTTATGCCTTGTAGCCTGGCAAACCTGCTTGTCCTGTCGAAATAATGTACACCCAAAATCTTATCAGTCATCTTGAAAATCTGGTTTTTATTTCATTACCCATTGAGCCAATACCCATAAAATAATGTGATCAATGGTGCATGCAAAATGAAAAAGGGGATCTGGAAAAGAAACACCTACCTGTTGAAGATGTCAGAGAGGTTATCAGAGTTTGCGGGATCCTCAATATAGAACTTGAGCTCTGCAGCCCTCTTGGCACTCTGAAACCTCACAACAGGAGCCCTAGTCATGCCATCTCTGAGAAGAATGCTTGTAGCTCCACCACTCATAAGAATGGCCTTGCAACCTCTGTTGGTGCTGGCCACCAGACACCCTTCTGTGGTTGCCATGGGCACCATGTACTCAAACCCATTGACTAGTAAAGGCCCTGCTACACCCGCAGGGACTTGTACATAACCCACAGGCATCTCACAACACTGCCCAAGAATTGACTGATAATCAAATCCCTCTAAGGGTAGCCCATCAAGGGATCTCCCAGTCATGAGCTCCAAGGCACTCCTCCTCACAGAGGCTGCTCTCTTGCAGTCCCCAAGGAAGGATTCAAGAGAATAGGAGGCTACAGTGCCATTACATACAGCAGCTGCAATGTCTCCATCCTCATTGTCAGCAAGGGTAATTCCCTTGAGCTGGACCTTAGGTTTCTTAACAACAATTTCTTCTTTGGCTCCTATCCCACAGCTTGTTGGAGGGGTGTTCAAATCCAAATCATCACAGGAACCATCATTGCCACTGATAAAGTTTTGGACATAATCAATTCCAAAGAATCCCAGCAAATATATGAAGGAAGCCAACTGGGCCACAATGGCCACAAGCTCCCCAAAGGTGAGAACATGGAGAGGCGTTGAGGTTTTTATCTTCTCTCTCCATCTCTTCATCAGGAAATAGGATGATGCGAAGAAAACCAGAAAGAAGAACTTGTTGGTGAATCCCAAGGGGAGAAGCAGAGCGTCAGATGCCAACAGCTTTGAATTCCCGTTGCCATTCTCATTGTTGTTCTCTCTTGGCAGAATCATTATCCATTTTCTTCGTCATCTTGAAATCACCATAACAATCAGTTTCTTCTCCATTCTTGACTACCATTTTAGATTGTTTCAGCCCAACAACATTCATTGCAATGAGCAATCACAAGGCAGGGTGTTACTTGTGCTTTTGAGGATCCCCAGTGCGTCTAAGGCCTTGAGTTTATTTGTGCATAGGCAAAGAAACCGATTATTTATAACACGAATGTTCCTCTGGTTTAAGTATTATTTTGACCAACTCCAGAATAATCGCCAAAGAAAATCCCCATGTTTAAAATTTCTTATTTAACCTTTGCCGGTCACGATTTTAATCCAATTTGCCTGTCACGTTTTAAATCGATTGGGATTAAATTTTGTATCTGTTAACAAATGAAATATAAAATTATTTTTTATACATATTTGTTTTTTCAAAGTTTTTACAAAGTTAAGATGTAAATTTTTTAACAAAAAAATATTTTAAAAAATAATTATTTGCAATTTGATTGACTGAGGAGGTTTGAGTCATTTTCAAGGTAGTAACTATCGTACTAGAAAATATGCTTATAAAATAATAAAATATTAACAAATTAAATATATTGTGTATTGATAGCTGATTAGAATGATTGAAATAAATAATAAAATATTTTTTTGGAGTGTCTTACCTCATAATAAAATATCAACAAATTACATTAATCATGCATTGGACAATTTTCATGAATTTTTTATTAAACATGTTTATTTAGAGAAACTTGGAGAAGGATCAAGTCTAACCAACCACACCATTGATTAAAAAAAAGGCATCATAATCACTAATCAAAAGAGTGCTTGGAGGCATATAAGTGAGATTATTCAAGGATTAAGATTAGTAAGAGTGTTGGTGGATAAGAAAAGAAAAATGAGGTTATAAAATCTAAATAAGCCCACATATATGTTTTGACCTAAAATGGATTCAAAATATTTGTTCATTAGAACTAAGAATGGCAATCAATTACATAAAAGGAGAGGAATATGATGGTAACCTATGAAGGAGTGATCACTAACTTATGTAGATACTAAATGGTATATAAAATAAACCCTATCTATGAGGATCTCTTGGTCCAACTACATCTATGAGTGCAAGGATGGGGATCTCTTGGTAGAACAAAATCAAATTTTCTATGTTAGGTTTGGCCATGTGGAGAGTCTAATTAAGGTGGTCCTAGGTATTTTTTTGATGAAAATTAGACAAGAGAATGATAACCATTGGTTGAAATGTTTTTGAGCACTTCGGAGATATTTTGGGCTAGGGGTTATAGGGGAAGTTGGCCACAACCAACTATATTTAGAAGAATTTCTGTGAAGTAGCTCTGTGTCCAATGAAAGACTACAAGATAAGTGATGATTTTGGATATTTTGATGGTGTCTATAAAGAAAGAATTATAAATTGCATGGATCCCTCTAATTGTTAAGAAATGACTTGATCACATGTAACTCAATAGATTTCAAAAAATTCATAGTACTAACTTGATATTACTATCTAAAAACACAAACAAAAGATTGACAAAACAATAGAAAGTTTTATCTATCTAATCAATACCACATGAGAAGGTTATGAGCCAAAAGAATAGACTTGTAAAATATAATTTGAGCCATGTATATGAAATCTAAAAGAGTTGCCCCAAGATAACAAGTTGCATGAGCTCAAACATGTCAAACCTTGTATTCAAATTCTTTCAAAAATATAAACGAGATACTTTGTTACGACTTCCCTAACGTTAATAGATACCAAAAGAACGACTCAATACAGACTCTTTAAACTATTCTACTCCACCAAGTTTGTGGAATGTTCAGCCGCTTTCTGGTCCAGAAAAACGTGCATTGAAGAAAGGATTTGTGAAGGAATTGTTTTAGCCCTGGTCATCATCTCACGTGCTTCCAAGATGTTGAACACATTTTCTGTCCTTTCTGAAAATTCTGTAGACAGTCATGGATTCTACGTTACCCAATTGTGAAACGTTACTTCTAGACGCACTAACGAGCACGTGAAAAGCTGTAATTTGTTCATATTCCATGGCTGGCTGGTTGTATATATAGTCGTCTATATTATCAAATGTATTCAAGGCTTACCTGGATTTTGTTCATTGTACTTAGTACGAATTATGGGCAACGTATATTATGAATTGGTTTAGTTTTATTCCAAATACGGAAATGAATGACCGTATGATATTAACATAGACATAATGTTAAAAATTATATAATTGAGATATACTTGAATGCACGCTTTTAATATTTTCGAAATACCCAATTTGATTAGAATTCTTGCCATTCTCCTTGAAATGGTAATGATCATAGTTTGATACTATTCCAGTGATTAAAAAGTAGACTAAAATTATTTAAATATAATTTGAATGATATCACCAAACTTATTTTGTAATTTTAGTATTGAATAACCATCTTTAAAGGCTAGTAAGACTACCATCTTTAGTCAATTATAACCATCAACCAACACACATTTCTACGGGTGAGGAGCATTTATTGAATGTGGCGAGAATCTAAGCACAACCTAAATCTTATGCATTTTTTATCAATGATTTTTTTTAGAGGGCTAGTCATAGAAATCTAGAACATATCTAACCATACTCTTCTAGTTTTCACCTAGGTTTTAGCACTTGAAGTAAATAGTTCAATGCCTTGAAAACAAGAAGGTAAAATTTTTATTTTCTAACATCACAATTTGCATTCTACATAAAGGAAATCACATAATATTGCATATCTCCTTAAATTTAGGGCATCTGCAACTCAGTTTTCTTTGCCATGTATGTAATTGATTTGAAAATCATAGTCGGATATTAGCTCAAGCCATCTCTCATGGGCATTTAGATTTGGTTGGGTCAACAAATACTTTAGACCTTGATGGTCTATCTTTAACTCAAAGGGTTTCCCAAGAAAATAATGCCTTCACATTTGTAAAGCATGCACAACTACTACCAACTCAAAATCATGTGGAGCATAGTTTTGTTCATAAGTCTTCAATTTTCTAGACTCATAGGTGATCTAGCTTTCCCTTCTTGCATTAGTGCCCCACCTAATCCTTCTCCTAAGGCATCGGTGATGACCACAAAATGACCTTCTAGATATGGTACCTTTAGAACTAGAGTCATAATTAACTTCTCTTTTAATTGGTCAAATGCCTCTTGACATTTTTATGACCATTCAATCATTTTTCCTTTCCTTTGCAAAGAAGTAATAGGTCCAAAGCTATTCTTCAAAAGATAGCCATGAACTTTCTATAAGACCTAGCAACACCCATAAAACTACATATGGACTTCATGCACATTCTTCAAAGTAGGCCACTCTAGCATGACTTTGATCTTTGATGGATCTACTTCAATTCCCTATTCTGAAATTACATGGCACAAATATTGTACTTCCTTCTAGAAGAAGGTACACTTTGAGAGTTTATCATAAAGCTTATGTTCTCTCAGATGCTGAAGAACAATCTTCAAGTGCTAGAGATGTTCTTCCTCATTCTTATAATATATTAGAATATCATCTAGGAACATAAGAACAAACTTATCCAGATAGTCTCTAAATGCATTGTTCATTAGATTCATGAATGTTGCAGGTGCATTCATCAATCCAAAAGGTAGGACTATAAATTCATAATGTCCATATATTGTTCTAAAGGTTGTTTTGTGGATATCTTCATCCTTAAGCCTTAACTGATGGCAACCTAATTGTAGATCGATCTTTGAAAATATAGCTACCCCACACATTTGATGGGCAAACCCATAATACTAGTTTACAATTTTGTTGAGGAAGGAAAATTGCAAAAACAATACCACAATCAAAAATTTGGGTTTTAAAGGGTTCGCACGAACTAGGGGGTTCACATGAACCCAAAAAATGGTTCACTTGAACATCTAGTTCGAGTAAACCACCTTTTCCATGTTAAGTTCTCTTGAACCATATTATGACACATTTTTTTTAAGAAAAAAACAGAAAATTCAAGGGGGTTTGGTTTGAGTGAACCCCCCTTTGGGGAAAGGGTCAAGGGGGGTTCACTCGAAGGGGGGTTCGTTTGAACCCCCCCTCCTTTCCCCCTCTTCTACCAAATCTTTGCAAAAAAAATTCCTTTTGAAGCTCAAGTTGAGGATGAAAATGGAGGAAACTTCTTAGACCCAACTGGATGATGGTAGTCCTCGGAATGATCTATCCATCAAATATAATTATAATATGTTTTGGTTTTATTATATTTTTTTAGTTTGATTAAACATAAGTTTTTCATCTAAAATCAAGCTCTTTATTCTACACATGTGGAAAAATAGCAGATAAATATATATATATATACATATATGCACTAGATATGGACATCCCTGATCTAACAAAAAAATAAATTGAATTTCGATACATACAAAAAGGTTATGTTTTAGCCAGTAAATCATGTCTAAATTGGAACTAGTTTGACTTTGAAACTTAATTAAGAAAAAAATATTCAATGAAATGCTATGAAACCAATTCCATGCACTAGATATCATAGTTACAAATCTAAATTTGAAAAAAATAGAATTTTATCCTTCATAGAAAAAATGTTGCGTTAGCCAATAGTGTCACTCTTTAAAAATGGTGTTTACTGTTAAAAATTGGTCTTCGAAGGAGATGGAAAAAGAAGTGCAATTTGATTCCAAAAATTTTTAAAATATATATATTTAGAATCTACAAACAAAATGTTGCAAATCACTAGTCTGCATCATCTTCAAATTTTTCATGGTTTAGCCACTATAGGTGCCTAAAAGTGAAGATTTAGTTAAAAAGTTCAATTCAATGAACAATTTGGCAAAAAATTGTAAACCAATATTGTGGGATCACCCTGATCAAAGACATCATTGATGTGTGGTAACATATACTAATTATTTATCGTTTCTTTATTAAGCATACAATAATCTATATGAGTGATTCCACAAAATTGGTTTACAATTAGTTTGAGGAAGGAACCCCCCTTTAATGGGTTTTCTTTTTAAATTGTATTTAAAGGGGGATTCACTAGAAAGGGGGGTTCTAGCAAACCCTCTCTCCCCCCTTCCCCTCTTCTACCAAATTTTTGCAAGTTTTTTCCTTTTGAAGCTTGGATTGAGGATGAAAATGGAGGAGACTTCATAGACCCAACTGGATGATGGTAGTCCTCAGAATGAGCTATCCATCGAATATATTTTTTATATATTTTGGTTTTATTGCGTATTTTTTTAGTTTAAAACATAGGTTTTTCACTAAAAATCAAGCTCTTTATTCTACACGTGGAAAAATAGTAGATTATCAAAAAAAATCTAAAAAATATGTTCATGCTAGGTATTGATACCCTTGATCCAACAAAAATAATTGATACATACAAAAAAAGTAATGTTGTATACGGTCTGCCTATGTCTAAATTGTAATTAGTTTGACTTCAAACTTAATTAAGAAAAAAATATCCAATAAAATACTATGAAACCAAATGAACATGCTAGATATCGTAGTTACAAAGCTAAATTTGAAAAAAATGGAATTTTATCCTTCATAGTGAAAAAGTAATGTATAGGGTGAACATCGCTCTTTAAAAATGGTTTTTACTATTAAAAACTAATTTTTGAAGGAGATGGAAAAAGAAATGAAATTTGATTCCAAAATTTCTAAATATATATATATATCAAATCTACAAACAAAATGTTGTGCAAACCACTAGTTTGCATCATCTTCAAATTCCTCGTGGTTTAGTAGCTATAGGTGCCTGAAAGTGAAGATTTAGTTAAAAAAATTCAGTTCAATGTCTAGTTTGGCCAAAAAATATAAACTGGTATTGTGGGATCACCCATACACAAGAGAAGTGTACCATCCTTCTTAATGAAGATCTCCAGTGCTCCCCAGGGTGATAGATTAGGTCTGATCAATCCTTTTGATAACAACTCCTACATCTAAGCCTTTAACTCCATCAACTTTGTTATGGTCATTTGATAAGGAGCTTTGGATATAGGTTTTGATCTTGGAACTATGTCTATGGAGAATTTAAAAGCTCTTTTTGGAGGTAATCCAAGAAATTCATTTGGAAATACATCCTCAAAGTCCCTTAGAATAGGATACTTTTCCATATCTGATCTTTCTTGTTCCATAAATTCCTCTTCTTCCACTCCCTAGAGTTTCTGGAATTCATAATACATTAAGTCCTTCTAGAAAATGAACTCTTTGTAATCATCCATTTTCTCCATTTTGACATCCTTTTTGCTTGGCCTTCTTCAACTGAACAACTGATGTTTTCCTTAACTTAACCTCACTAGGTGTACCTTACAGATACACTTTGTTCCCTAGGTTGTCTAGACATTCTATTGTTTTAGAAAAATAGTCTACCTTAGCCCTATGCCTCTATAACCGATTTATCCCTAAGATGACATCATAAGATCCTATGGGGGCTACATATAGATTTACTTTCATTGAGAAACTTAGAAGTTCAACCTTAGCTTTGAAGAAATACTACTCTACATGAGCTCTTATCTGGTTTGCATATTCTATGGTGGCTACATATAGATTTACTTTCATTAAGAAACTTAGAAGTTCAACCTTGGCTTCGAACAAATACTGCTCTACATGAGCTCTTATCTGGTTTGAGAAACTGACTATGATTTTTCCATAAAACCAACTTTTATAGATACCTTGTTTAATAATTTTGGAGAAATAAAACATTCAGTTTCACCAATGTGTATTCAAACTAAAATTGATAATACCAAGTATGTGGAGTCTCAGTTGGAGTAATCTGGTACTTAGCTTGACAAATGCCCAATGTTGCATGGATTCTTTGTTGGAAAGCTTCCTATTGAGATAGTAAAGAGTTTCCTCAAGGTTGTGTCCCTTGTGTCTTATTAGGACACTAGAGTTAAAGCATAGTGGTCACCACCACAAGTAAAACACCCCTGGAGGTCCTCACCTTTCAAAAGGCTTTCTAGAGTTATCTTCATTATTCTTTGGGTTGTTATTTCTTTGATTAGTTCTATATTCATTCTAATTTCTTCGAAACCCTTTATCACCTTTCTTTTTCAAGTCCTATTTTTCACCCTTTTTTCTTAAATATTTGAGAGGACTGTGATGAGTTGAACTTCTTGTGGTTCTTTTCCTATAGATATGTAGATATGGACTTTAACTTATGCTCTTGCTTGATTTCTTTCTCATATACTTGGTCCATGGTAGTAAGACCATGAGCATCTATCTTGATGGGTGTTTTTTCACTTCTCAACATAGAAAAAGAACAAGTGCAATGTCTCTCTTGAAAGGTAATTTATACAACTAAGTTTTAGAAATCACCCCAAGGTCTCTCAAGTGTCAAGTCATGATAATGCTTGGAATAGTTCAATTGGGTGATGTGATTTTTTGGTAATCACAAGGAGGCCTTTATGGTTCACTAAGCTTGATGAATTGGGTCTACAAATGGAGTTTTATAAATCTTGGAAATGAATAAGCAATTGTTGCAATTTCAAAATAGCAAGCTAAAACTCCTTGCTCATCAAATTTCGCTTTATAATGATGTTGGAACTTTGTTTTTACTTTAGATTTTAAAGAAATGGTAAAAGGGAAAAAGGGTTAGAAGTTTTCTAGACCTGCCACTAATGGTGAATAGTAACAATGGAGGATGCTATAGTGGACATACTTCCCAAAATTGAGTTCCACTTAACCAGGGACAGCCCACAGTCTCATGAAACTAGTGCAATCTTCAAAGGGTCATTGTAGATTTTTTGATTGTTCATTCACCATTGTAGCACATGAATAATAATTGAACTTAGGTGCAACAATATAAGTAATATTCAAACTAACTTTACACAGTAATTTATCATCAATAAATAGCCAAAAGTATGAGCTAGGAAGACATGATCACACACCATAGCATACTTCACCATTAAAGAACAACATGAACTAATAACTGAAAATAACTTAAAACTTGAACAAAAAAGCTAAAATATACTAATTGAAGATAGAATCATGCACACATTATAGAAATACACAAGAAACCATCAAAACAATGCTTTTCACAGGTATTTTTGTAGCAACATGTCTTTACAACAACTCCTCTCTCTCTCTTTAAAAATGAGAGGATGCCCCTATTCATAGTTTTCAAAAAGTGAAATGAATGGAAAAGATTCATTTACAATGAGTGGTAAAGATTCATTTTCACTAAGGGTTTCACCTACCCCCAATATATTACAATATAAAATAGAATTTTGTCTTTTTCCCTATTTTGTCCTCTAGTCTATTTTGTCTTATAGTTTTTTTTGTCTTTTAGCTACATTTTCAACCTTTATAACTACTTCAACAAGTATTCATCATCGATGATAGGCTTCCTAGCCTCCTTCTATGCTATTGCATACATAATGAACTTGTCGATCATGGCTATGAGTTTCTTCTTAGATAGCGCAGACTTGAGGCTCTAGAAGGCTATCTTCTTGAATCTGTCAATGATTTTCTCCTAGTGTTTGGTGCATTTGGGCATGGCCTTGATAACCTATTCAGACTAAGTGAAGGCCCTTGCAACAAAATTCGTGAAGTTCGGTGACAACGTATCTCCAGCCCCCTGTTCCATCTTTTTTGTGAAATAATGGCTTTTTTTTTGGATCTAACTCCAAAGCGAGCATTTCATAGTTTGTAATCATCTTCAGATAATCTTCGCTATTTGTCTGGTGCTCCATGACCCATTCACAATCAAGCTCCAATTCGTGTAAGGACTTCTCCAAAATTTCTTTCTTGTAATCAAGATTCATTTGCCATGTTTCAACCAGCCAATTATCCTCTTTTGGTAGCTCGAACTCCTTCTCCCTTGTTTCCTAGGAGAGCTTAAGGATGCTCTCTAGCTTCGAGTAGGTAATCTAATATAGCTCAGGGAACTCCTTGCAAGTGTTTATCATGTCCTCCACCTCTTTCTATAGCTTTCAAAATTTATTGAACATTCTAGTGGCATGTCGGATGCCCATATCTCCATTATATACTACCCTGTGAAACCAATCTGCATTGGACTTAGTCCAATTTTTCATTTTTTCCATTTTCTTTAGCTCCTCCTTGTAGAGGAGAGTAGGTGTAGACAATTCCACAAGGGCTTCTTCCTCTGTAGAATTCCACTATTGAATGTAAGTGGTGAGGTGCACCACTTGTGCTTTCAACTCTTCCTTAGTGGACTAGTCCTTATTCATCTGTTGTATAATTGTGAATATTGACCCCTAAATATCATCCATCTTCTATTCATGGGTTTTTGGGCCCAGATTGATCATAGATATTTCATAGTCTTACCCTTGGATGGTTCTAGAATATTTTCTTGGTACTGGGGTGGCAATTTGCAATGTTCGAGATCTGGAAGCATCAACCGTGATGTGGGATCATATTTTAGGTTGTTTCTCCTTTTAGGTCCTTGTCTATGCTCTAGCTAGTATTGCCTCCAGTTGGGCCTTATAGTCAGCAACTACTAGAGCCTTCTTCAATTCTTGTTCCAGCCATATGGGAAAATATTTTTGACCCTTCAATGATTCATGATCACCTTCTTCTTTTTCTTTCTCTCCCTCCCTTTCTAGAGGCACTTCTTCCTACATCAGGCCCTTATCTTGTCCAATCCATGGAGGTTCCTTAATTATTTCTACATTTGGATCCATTTATATCTTCCCTTCTTCAGAGTGGTGCTCCTTTTCGCATGTCTCTTCTTTTGGCTCCTAATTCAATGTCTCCACTACATAGTGCTTGTCAAGACCCTCAGCATCTTCTTTAGAAGTTTGTGGCCCTTCTTCATTAGAGACCACCTTATCCAAGTTTATACTTAATCCACCCTCTGAATGTTTAAAATAATCATCTTTATCAAAATCCTCGAGTTCCTCAGCTATGTCTCGTGTAGCCTCTTTGTGTTGCTCTACACTGAGTCTTTCCATTTCTTCCAAGATATGGATTGTGGCCTCCATTTTCAATGGATCACTAGGCTGTGAGGGAAGAGGAAACGAAGCAGCAAGTTGAGCCATTAGAGCTTGGACCTTGGGGTCAAGGATTACCTCGAAGATCCTAATGGGCATGTTCTTCATATACGCTACAAAATATTGTGGCAAGATGGGTGGTTCCATAGACGTTGATGGTATGGATGGCAGTAGAGTGGAGAATGTGGGTAATGGAGGAGGGAGCAAGGAAGATGATAGTGGGGAAGTGGTCGAAGAGGAAGATTCCAATACCATCACTGGAGCAGTTGGTGAGGTGGAGGTGAGGTGGGCCAATATGTCCACAGTGGGTGGAGACAAGATAGGCAAAGATTTAGAGGTGGTAGGTGATGGAATGGTGACAGCAATAGTAGCAACGAGAACAGAAGTCATAGGTGGTGAGTGGGGCTGCTCAATTTCTTCTTCCTCTTCGTGTTGAGGCTCCTCCTCCTGAATGGTACACATTTCAAGCACAAATGTCCCCATTATTTTTTTCCTTTTAGATGACTGGCCTTTTGTAGCCTTCTTGGAATAGACCTTTTGTTTGGGCTTGCACTCAAGTGCATCCTTCCTCTTCTTAGATCTAGTAATGAGTGGGGACTTGGGAGCTTCGCCTAATGAACCAGCAGTTGCAACACTATCTATTTCACTTTTGATTTCATCCTTGAGCTCCCCATATGTAAGCTCTACACCTTGCTCCTTTAGTTGGGTGATTTTTGCATCCACCCATTGCCTAGTTCTATGTTCAATGGGTTGGGTGAGAATGTCGAGGTGGGTGACCTCTTCCTCATTCTAATCAATAAATAACAAGGGTTTATCATCCAAGGAAATGTACCTTTCATGTAAGACGTTATTGTCTTCAATGATTTGGTCAAGCACTAGAAACAGACTGACAAAATTCACAAATTGAGTAGTCATCCTCATGTAGTGTTGCATTCACACCTCTTTGTCATCTACACAATTTTCCCAAAAGTATTCAATATGGGGTTGATGGGCATATTGTCTCCCAACCCATTTCTTCAATTTTCCATAAGGGCCCACTCTTCCCCTATCTGTGTGTAGGTCTAAGTGGTATTCCACCAATTCCTTTTCTAAGTATTCAACACATTGGGCAATGGGGCAAGAGTACATTCCTTTCTTGAATGTAAGGCGATATGGAACCCCAACTCAGTTTTTGTTGCTCAATAGGATATGGGCAGTCTACAGTTGTCGAGAAACCTCCAATAGAATAATCTAGTCATTAGGGTAGTGTGGCAACCGGTACAGTTTTCCCAAGAACCCCTATGCCATGATGTAGGTGAATTTTTGGAATTGGATGAATAAATATCCAAAACCTTTTATAAAAGCTTTGGTGTTGTGTGTTACTCTTCTTTCAAAATCTCCTCCCAAGAGTTTGATTATATTCCCAATAAAGGGTGTGTGTAGGATAATGATGGGCCAAAAAATGGCAATATGATGTGTATGTGGCTGACAATTTTTTTTTTACCCAAAATTGATGAAACAAAAAGGGTTTTTAAATGAGATTCTTAGCTTTCCACCAATATAAATTATGCTTTACTTTGAATTTAATAAGTAATTATTATTCATTTTGTATTCAAATTTTGACTAAAGTCCTGATTGATAGACTGATTGAAAAACATCTATAGCTTTCAAACGGTGTCACATTTTTTGAATCCAAAACATGTGTCACATTCTATGCTTCACATACTTCAGGATTAAAAAAAGAAAAACTGAATTTCATGAAGTTTTGACCAAGTTAAGGTGGTCAGACATATGAGTTTTTCATATTTTTAAAAAGTTGTAATAAAAAATTCATAATTAATTGTTTACTCAATGGAAAAAAATTACAAAAAAATATGCATCGCATTAGGACATGAGTCCTCTACTTATATCTAAAATATTATAAGAAAATATTATCATTTTATTGTGGTTAGGGTGGTCAGACAGACACCTACTTATTTTCCCCAAATTTAAGTACTACTGCATTGAAATTTCAAACCAAATAGATTTTTTTTTAAAACAAACATAGTAGTTTAGAAACTAAATTCAATTTTCTACAAATTCTATTCTTACATATTTTTAAAATAATATAGATAAATTATTCAAATTTTTACGTCAAGTTGCCTAACTCTGATTTTTCTAATTTTTTGCCACTTAAGGGCTTGTTTTTTCCATGATGATCCTACACATACCCTAAAGGCATCATTTACTCTTATGTATTCACCCTTGAAATTTCTATACTGCAACTAGGGATAGCAGTCATAAACTTTTAGCTCTCCCCTCTTGGTCCCCAATGTTCCTACATAGAAGAGTCCTTTGTATGGGAATTTCACTATGAGGAGATAGACTAGATATGAGGTCATGTAAAACTAGGAGGTCTTCTTTACTACCATGAGTTGATTATGTAGGTTGTCGCTTATCATTTTAGCCCAGTGGAATTTAGTTTCACCTTGGAGGATTTTTTCTATGAAGTAGAACATCCACTCTTCGAAGAATGTAGCAATAGGCAAGTCCATCACTCTACTCAGGAGAGTAACTAGATCATGGTACTCCTCAAAGAAATCACTCCTATACAACTTCTGAGGCACCTTGTTGGCACTTCCCCTCTTGTCCTTTAGCCAATGTTGATTGATCATTCTTTTGCATCTAGGAGATTCTTGTTGCCACACATTTTGAGAAAATTACTTTTCTATTTCCTCCATCTTTTCAAACATTGGGATGCCAAATTTTTTTCCAATAGACTTGGCAAACAAGTCTGCTAGTACTCTTCCATCCTTATCAATTATAATTTTCCTATTCGATTGATAACACTCCTGGAAGGCCGTGACTAGCTCCAGAGCAACCAATACAGGAGGGAAACCATCCTTTGCAAGGCCACTTTCCTTTACCTATCGAGCAACTTCTGTGGTGGGATTGACCATCACCCATTTTTTGAATTCAACTATATTTGCATTCCCAAGGTTGGTACCAGAGACTGTGTCCCAGTTGGAAGCAAGCTTGGACATGCACTCCACCCTATAAAACTAGTACTTCATTTTTTCTTTTTTCTTTGTTTCCTCTCAGAGTTCTTGTAGGCTTATTTCTCCTTTTGTCCTTTCCCATGAGCTTCCCTAATTATCCCTCAGCAAGTTCCATAAATCATGCATGCAAAAGGTGTAGTAAGTTTTTTTTACATATAAAGGCAACAAACGTCAGTTAAATCTTGCAAATTCATAGTTAGATTAATTTATATACCCTTAATAAATCATGAAATTCATCATCATTATACATTTGGAACTTTTTTGGGTTATTTGTGGAAATGCAAGTTCAGGGGTGTGGTTTCCCCTAGGCAGAAGCCACTAAAGAATAGCATTAGGATTGTGGAATCCAACATATAGCAATCCGCATTAGAATTTCTTCATGGAATATACGATGGGTAAATCTAAGTTGGGGTCACTTGGCATGTGTGGAACCCTCGATGAAAGTGCTTTCAATTGTTTTCATTTATCAAATTGAAATCCTTTGGTTCATGCAGGTATAAGGATTGCAAGTGCGGTGGGGCAAAAAGCTCTTATAGTTTGGCTGTTAAGAAAGCAATGAAAGGTGATTGGAGTTTTTTATGTGGAATCTCGGATGGCGGAAGTCACACTATAATTTTACCTTCAAGGCTTATTAAAAATTTTCAAGTTTGAGATTGCAAAGCCATGCAATGTGAGGGTTGAGTGGCAGATGTTCATTAGGCAATCATTGTTAAGGAGCAGCTTTTCATGAATGAAGTTCTGACCATGGTAGCCTGCGTAGGTGGACCTGCCAAAGAGAAATTCACAGAGGTTTGTGATTTCCTTGTGGATTTTATGTGGGTGGAATTGGTGTGCTCAGGATCCACATAGTGGGTGGATGGGTTAGTTTATTTATTAAACAATAGCCTTGGAGCAATGACTCTCCACAGGCGGAAGTTCATAGAGGTAGACCCACAAAGGTCCCCGAGTTTGAGGTTTTCACTAGCAAACATTGAAGGTAAGTTGCAAGGATGTTTTTCCTATGGAACCTGTATAGAAAAAGGGTGAAAGTGTCTTGCCATTAAATAATGACACTCTAGAGACAGCATCCCACCTACAAAATTTTGCATAATAGAACCTGTGTAGTCATCCTAACTCATAATATTATCAACTCTTTTAATATTTTTTTCTTAGGCCAACATGACTGCAACACCCACTTGGAGGGAAGGCGTTAAGGCTTTGCTGTAATTGAACGACGATAAGATGGGAGCTACCTGTAGGTGGAGTCTCGCATAAGCACTCTCTCTAAGTGTTGCTAACTTAGCCATTTTCATTTTAACAGTTTTGATCATTGACAATGGCAAGGATGACAAGGCTATCAAGGCAGGCCACATTAATGCCTCCGTCGATTGATGAACGGACATGGTGGAATGAGGTTCTATGTGAATGCAAATATGTGATTTTGACCTGCTCTAAGGGGTTTCAAAATGCTAGATAAAATCGCAAGTGCAAGGCTGAAAGTTGCAAAGGGCTTTGACAACATTGTTGGGATGGATTAGGGTTTGACCCTTAAATATTTTAAACAACTATGAAACCATAACTACAAAAATATTCACAATAGTTTTAAATGTCTGGTAATAAGAGATAATGCAGACTTTCCTCTAAATCATACGGATAATCGAAGAAAATTTGGCTCAGATCCAATGAGGGAACTTTGTGCATGTTGGTGACCTCTTTTCTCTCCTCAACTTTGAAAATGGTGAATGAAAATGATAGGAGAGAAATAGGTTTATATAGACCCAAGTGCATTAATGGTAACATTAATTCTTAGGTATGATCGGTCTTAGGTAGGTGGGTTGTGGAAACCTATGTCCTATTGGACGTTAAGGCCGGGAAGGTGAAGGAAAATGTGGGGCCTATAATGCAAGAAAATGCTAAGGGTAGGCGGTTACTTAGCAGTGAAACACAAATGCCAATCTACATAAGGCTACCCATAGATGCAAGTCCATGAGGCCTAAAGGACACAATGGAAAATGGAAGACAAAAATCAGTAAGACAAGTTCTGCAGCTGCCAAAGACTTAGTGAAATTTTAGGTAGGTGATTTTGGTTAGATGGAATTTGATGACTTTAATGCATGTGACCAATTTGAGCTCAGAAATAGGGCCACGCAAAATGAGACGAGATAAAAATTACCCGGTGAGAGAAAAATGAAGCAAAAAAGAAAGGGGGTCACCGGTCTAAATGGGGTGTGTGTGTCATAGGCACAACAAATGGTGACTATGTTGGGAGAATTCTCCTGAGTGTTCTAAGGGTAAGGATTTATCTCAAACCCAGAATCTCTGGTTTCATAGACTAGAAGCTAGTTTCCTCAAATGAACTAAAGGCTTAAAGGAGGACGGAATCCTGGGTTGAATCAAAACACAAAATATCTCAGAAGTGTGTGCAGTGAGTTTATTCCCCTCCTTTAGAGACCACATAGGATAGAAATCATTTGGCCAAGGAAAGCTATGTAGATTATCTAACCTCAAAAGTAACCTAGGCATTGCTCCACTTCCAATCGAGCATCCATAGCCCCAACAGATTTTTCATTGTGATCCCCATGAACATTGCTCTATTTCCAGCCAGGTGTCTATAGCCCTGATAGAGTTGCTCACACACCCACACAGTTACTTGTTTTTAGTATTTTCTTTTCTCTTTCTTTTCTTTTCATATTTTATTTTTTGATACTTTTTTTCTCAATTGCATAAGCACTAAAGCTCATAATAGGTTTGGAGATCACAGTAGTCACTGGAGTAGACTTAATATTTTTCACTAGTCAAAGCCTCATGGTGACTATCATATAGCTCATCGAGATTATTTAAGGTGTATAACATGTGTAATCTGAGATAGATGTGAAGGGATTCAAATAAGTTTTTTTTTCTAGGTCAAGTTAGAGTTCAAGTGAGGAAACCCACTTGACGAAAGCAGTCAAAAACTCATGGTAATTGATGAAGACTTATCCAAGGAACGAAAGGAGCATGTAGCAAAGTGGTACCTTTGACAAGGCCAAGCACAACCACTACATCAAGATCAGACAACACCCCTAGCAAAACAAAATCCAAGAAAGTGAGCAAAATCAAAGCAACGAGCAAAAGAGCTACTTTAACTATATACAACTATACACAAAGGGTGAGCTTGGATAGCTCGGGAAAGGAAATAATGCTTGAGGTACTACTCATTGATAGGCAAAAAGACATCCTCTCTAGTGAGGATCTTAAGGTGAAAGGCATTATCTCCTAAGATCTCAAAAATCTAAAAGGGGCCAAGCCAAATCTTGTCGAATTTTTCATGTCCCCCTTTCTTTTTGTGGGCCTTGTCCCAACATAGGACCAAATCTATAATCCTAAAGGCCTTAACTTTGGTGCAACGGTCGAACCATCTCTTCACTTTTCCTTGATGTTTAGAAAAAAATTATATTACTTATATAGGGACTTCCTCCAAATGTAGCAGCTTAGCTAAGTGAACCTCATTGCGTTCTCCCTCATAGTAGGCATTGATGAACTAAAGTGTAGGGATCTTGATGTGGATTGGGAAAACAGGCTCTAAACTATAAACAAGGTGAAATGGTGAATTTTCTAGGGCTGCCTTATGATGAGTGATAAGTCCAATTAATGGCTTAATTTTGATAGGGTTTATCATATATTTGATGTTGATAGTATAGAGTTTTGCACCTGGTTATTGAAATTCTCCATGAGCATTATTTCCCTATATTTATGAATCTTGGGCATGAACTTATCCTTGTGACTTTTGATGATATTAACATGCTATGTAGATTATCTATGTTAATTTTACATGTGGTTGAATGGATGTTACTTTAAGATAATTATGGATATGCAATTTTTTTATGTGTGCTAATGTCATTATGTAGGTTCAAATTAATATTTTGAGTAAACAAAGCTTGCAAAGTGGAAGAAACTCCTGCCAGCTAGTTGGTTGCTAAGGAAGTCAAAAATATGGTCATTATGAGGTCAAAGGAGGGAAAACTCTCAATGGAGGGAAACTTCCAATGGAGGGAAACTCCTAGCTTGAATGAAATATTGTAATTACCTTTTAAATTATCATGTTTGTTAGTTGAGAAAATCTAGGAAGTGTGCTAGATTCTCATTGAGGCAAGTGTACTTTGACCAAATCTAGCACATACATAAATTCCTCCCTCTCTTTTTTATGCTTTCAATAAATGACATCCTCCTATTTTTTGGAGTTGAATGCCTAGTTAGTTAGGGTTAATTAGAAGCTTTTCCCTCTATAAATAATGGTCAAATGCCCCTTTTTCATAAGGTTGGATGTTCTAAGATTGTACTTGCATTTTCAGTTTAAGTAATACAGTCATATTGTTGATATGTTGTAATCATGTTTTCAAGGAATAAAATGATGTTATGATTTGTTGCATCTGAGTTAGCTGAAGGAAGACTCACTCAAGGGTGGCCACTTGGTGAGAATTCCACCCATTTAGTTTAAAAGTTATTTTTCTATTTAGTAACTAGTCTCGGTTTCAACAGTTGTATGTTCCTTCAACCATTAGAACTTTGTTCTATGACTGTTCCTGCAGCCAAGGCAGAAAAGGTAGTTTTATACTCTGTTTGCTGAGCTTGTTATTTCTATTATCCATTCCAATTCATTTGTTGATGCTCAGTGTAGTTTTTGATTCATGCTCAATGCTTATTTTAATTTCTTTCCAACATTATATTTTCAGTACTATTCTTTTTCTAGTTGTAGGATGAGGATGACTACAAAGGAGTCCTAGTGCACATACAGTGCTAATCCATTTCAAGTTTACATCCCTAGGTTGAAAATAAAATGCACCTTCATGATGAGTAAGATAGCTACTTAGTTCAGATGTCTAATCTCCAAGTCACAACTCTAAGGGATTAGTTATTGAACCATTAGAGGAAGCCAACATTTTTGGCATCGTTATTGTAGATGGTGTCAAACTACGAAGTTATTTAGAGTCATTTATAGTTTCTTTCTTGCTTTAGTATCTATGAAGTTTGTTCTTAGCATACCCTTCATTTGAGAAAGTAATGATCTGCTATTCTTTCACCATTTTTTTGTGTGATTTGGTTGATAATGAGTTAATACCACATGCATAGAGGTAGGAGAAGATATTCTCATGGGAGATTCCTTCCTAATGACCCTAATCCTGATAATCTAGTTGAGTTTTAAAATCTACCAAGAGACGAAGAAGAAGAGGCACATCCTTTTGTTGATGCATTTCCCAATTTGACCAATTCTAAAACTTCCTCTAAAGACCAAGCTGCCCAAAACATGATTGAGAATCCATTTTCTTTGGCACTCCATCAAGCAAGTATGGCTGATGCAAATCAAAATAGACCCAACCAGCCATCTTTTCCATTCCTATCACTCATCAGAATGAAGTTGATAATCTCAAGAACATCCCTGCTTCAGTTCTTCTTAAGTTTTATGGGCTTGTCACAGAAGACCCTAACACTTCTTGTTTGAGTTTGACGTCCTCTACAAAAGTTATGACTATACTACTGATGCTCATAGGCTTAAGTTATTTCCTACAACCTTGAAATTAGTTGCATTAAGATGGTTTATGAGCTTAGGTAGGAATACTGTGGAGAGTTGGGATGATATGAAAACAAAGTTTCTTCAAAATTATAAAGAATATTGTAAGGGCAGTTATATGAGAGGAGATGATATCTTCAGGATGCAATAGAAGGGAGATGATAGTTTGGAGAACTATATTTCAAGGTTTATGTTTTGCTTGTAGAAATATCCACATCATACACTCAATGAAGTATCTCAAAAGTTTTTCTTCCTTAGAGGGATCGATGGAAAATTTTCTTGATGCTCTAGACTTGATGGGAGGAGGAGATATCACCCAATTTCCCTAGGATGATATTAAGAAGATATGTCAGAATTATTCCAGGGAAGCTCTAAATAAAGGAAGAGGTTATCAATCCTCTATGGGTAAATCCTCCACCAATGGAGTTTCAAGGATGGAGATTACCCGGGTATGTGCAGGATCATGATGGGCCAAAAAGTGGCAATATGATGGGTATGTGGCTGACAACCTTTTTTTTGCCAAAATTGATGAAACGAAAAGGGTTTTTAAAGGAGATTCTCAGCTTTCTACCAATATAAGCTCTGCTTTACTTTGAATTTAATAAGTAATTATTCTTCATTTTCTATACAAATTACAACTAAAGTCCTAATTGATAGGCTAATTGAAAAACATCTATAGCTTTCAAATGGTATCACATTTTTTGAATCCAAAACATGCGTCACATTCTATGCTTCACATACTATAGGATTAAAAAATAAAAATTGAATTTCATGAAGTTTTGACCAAGTTAAGGTGGTTAGACATACGATTTTTTTATATTTTTTAAAAGCTGTAATAAAAAATTCATAATTAATTATTTACTTGGAAAAAAATTACAAATATATATGCATCACATCAGGACTTGAGTCCTCTACTTATATCTAAAATATTATAAAAAAATATTATCATATTATTGTGGTTAGGGTGGTTAGACAGACACCTACTTCTTATTTTTTCCCTGAAATTTAAGTACTACTGCATTGAAATTTCAAATTTTCACCAAATGCTTTTTATTTTTTTAAAACAAACCTAGTAGTTTAGAAACGACATTCAATTTTCTACATATTCTATTCTTACATGTTTTTGAAATAATATAGACAACTTATTCAAATTTTTACGTCAAGTTGCCTAACTCTGATTTTTTTGAATTTTTTGCCACTTAAGGGTATGTTTTCTCCATGATGATCCTGCACATACCCACCCACTTGTTGGAAGATTTCAAGCAAGACATCATAAACAATTTGGATACTCCGCTAGATACACTTCAAGCAAAGAAGAAACATGAGGTAGAGGCAATATTGGAAAAATATTTCCCTCATTGCAAACAAAAGAAGGATTGTAGATGCAAAATGGTAACCAACATTGACAGCAAGCATATCCCACCTGTGTTCAAGCCAATCCAGGGTGATGATGATCAACTCTACTACATTGTGCAAAGGAGACCATGGGTCCCAAGACAAGGTATGCCACCAGATCCTTTATCTTTTATTGGGCCTTATTTTAATTCGTATGCATCTGGTAATCAATGGAAACTCCCATACCCATCCAACTATGGAGGATATCCACCTAAACCTTGGAACAACCCTCCAAACACCTATCCCAATCACCAATACTCTCCACCCTAGTGGCAACAATTCCAAGGGAATTGGTAGCCACCTCTAGGAAATTGGCAGCATACATCCCAATTGACAGGAGGACCACAATGGCCAAACTAGACAATTGGTTACATGAAGCCACCTCCACAGCCTCAAAAACTTTCCATAATGCCTCCTACTAGCTCAAGTTCTAGCACACCTAGACCTACTCAATTACTAGGTCAACCCACACCTATCCCAAATAACAAGTAGATCCTAATCAATTTCCTGCATATGTTATGAGTGTGAGTGACATTCATCTGTGCTTAATAACCACTTTTCCAACTCCTTCCACTCCTATCATCACCGAGCTTCTTGTGGAAGAAGAGGAGCATTAGAATGTACCTATTCAGCCAAGTGTGCCTAAATATCCTAAGCCAATTCAACAGTCTAATCAAGACTCACCATTTCCTCAAAGGTTAGAAGTTGCTAAACAAAAGGAAGAGAAGGAAGAAACAACCTTTGATATTCTGGATCAGTTGAAATGCATATGTGTTAAGATACCCTTATTCCAAGCCATAAAAGATGTCCCCATATATAGCAAAGCAATCAAGGAAGCATGTCTCAAAAAGTCGGGGAGGAAAAAGAATGACACCACTACCATGCATGTGGTGGGATTGTTGGTAGATATCATGCTTGGGAAATTTAATATTCCTAAATACAATGACTCGGGTAGTCCTGTGGTAGGAGTTATTATAAATGGAATCCAACTAAAGAATGCTCTAACTGACTTGGGAGCAACAATAAATCTGATGATGAAGGATATCCTCAGCAACTGAATGTTGCAATTATTAGACCTACTCCTACTATCCTGCAACTTGCTAATAGTTCCGCTGTCAAACTAGATGGTATAATAGAAGACCTTGTTGTAACTCTAGACTCTTGCGAGTACCTAGCAGATTTCATGATCCTTTCCCATAAAGCCACATTGGAGGGTACCCTATTATTCTGGGTAGGTCATGGTTAGCCACAATAGATGCTTACATTGGATATTAGTCAAGGGACGTGACTATTTCTAATGGGAGAAGCACTAAAAATCTTGTTCTCTATCTTCCTTCTCAACCATCCCATGATATGGATAACCCCATATGGCCACATGTTGGAGAAAAGGCCGAGGAAGTCAATTTAGTGGCACAACTCATGATGATAGGGAAGAAGTCCTTTCATGCAGCTTCAAGAAGAAGATGAAGTATTATCCCATATAATTCAGAACCATTGTGAGGTGCATGAAGAATCATCGACTCATGAATATGGTTTTGTAGGTCCAATAAAGACATTTTTTCCCGCTCCTCCTGCACTTGAACTTCCTACAGCAATAGATATGCTTCATACATTGTTGCCAAATGATTTAAAAATTTCAAGCATTAGTGAAACAACCATGATTGAGTTAACCACACAAGTACAAGTTTTAGAAGGGAAACATCTGAATATTAACAGCAAGTTGAGTCAAGAGTAGCAATTCTCCCTAACAAACCTCTTGAAGTTGCATCAGCATGCATTTACATGGGATTACCATGACATGAAAGGATTGGATCCCAAGCTCTATACTCATAGGATATATATCAGAGATGACTGTACACCAGTAAGGCAGCCACAAAGGAGAATCAATCCTACATTGAGGGAGATTGTAAAAGGAGAATCACAAAAATTATTGGATGCAGTATTTATCTAACCTATCTCAGACAACCAATGGGTGTCCCCATTAGAAATTATGCCTAAAAAGGGAGGAAAATGGATATTTTGTGTTGACTATAGAGAACAAAACTATACCACCAAAA
>VDFB02281492.1:580931073-581047972 GCA_007258455.2 Sequoia sempervirens
GGTATTAGTATTTTTTAAAAACTTTTGATTTTAAACTTTTTGGAAAAAAATATGTGACTAATCTACACATCATTCTCTACACAATGAAAAATAAAATTCTTCTATGATTATCTTAGCTCAATTTTATGTTAGTTTTACATGAGAGGTTTTTCAGAAATAGAAATTATGGCTAATAAAAAGTTAATTTAAAAAATTGTTTTTTAAAAATTATAAAAAATATCCTAACCAAGCTTCACCATAATACACATATTTTTCCAAAAGGAATTGGAAAATAAATTTTATTTAGTTCAAATTATGTTGGTCGCACACATGCATGTTTTGACTCAAAATGTAAGACTTTAAACAAGTCACTTTGTACATCCTATAAAAAATAACTTTTTTCATTTGGGTATTAAAATAAGTTATATTTTTGAAAACTAGACACAAAATCCTACATTTCATATTTTTAGACCATGGTAGGATTCTATGTGTGAGTGCTTCAAGTTTTTAGTCAAACTATGACAAACTTTGATTTTCAAGAAAAAGACTTCCACTTTTTGGCCAAAGAGTGGACCCAACTTCTTGCACTGACCCATGTAGGGATTCATGAATTTAAAATAGGCTAGTGATTTTGACAACGTGAGCTCCATGAGGGGGTTATGTGTTCACTTTTGTGTGTAGGTTTTGTAAATTGGATAAGTAAAAGACAACCCATGGTTGTGTTATCTATGATAAAAGTAGAGTATATGGATGTTACACATGCAAGTTTAAAGAGGTAGTTTGATTGCATAGGTTGTGTTAGGAGTTTTGTTTCTAACTACAAAAAGTGAAAATCAATTTAGAAAATCAAAGTTCTATCTTCTTGTCTAAGAAGCTCCCCATGTACCATGCTCATAGTGAGCATATATATGTGCAATATCAATTTGTTTTAGATTCTCTAACAAAGCCAATGAGAACATTTACATTTTATTGTTGTAGAGAGGCTATGGGCCTTACTTCTAGAACTTAAATTTATTTCATGTTTATTTTTATGTTATTGCAATGTAAATCTCAAGTTGTAGAATTTTTTATTAATTGTGATATCTAATTACTATTCTAATGTATAATGTTTATGTCTCCAAATTCCTTGTAATGGGTAACTTGGACAACCATGAGGGATTTGAGAAGTTATTTTATTATTATTTCTCTTTAGATTACTTGTAATATTTTTGTAATAACATTGAATAAGGATAGTTACAAAAGGGTAAAATATATAGAATTGGGGAGAATTTTTTCAAGATAAGCTATGACCATGTAATTATTGCACTCACATAGCACCTAAGAGAGAAAAAGTGGGATTAATGACATCTTATGACTCGATCTATGATGCACCATTATGCAAGAGGATTTATTTTCTATTTTGAGGACCACTCTCATATAGTTAGTTGTGAAAAATTTTACCATGATATTTTGTGATTGTGTTTGGGCCCATGGTATTTTTTAATAATAGTATTTAGGTCTCCTTAAGTCAATATATTGAGGGCTTGGTATGGAGGAGGTAGAGTTATTTGTAGATGCTCTCATTATTAAAATACTATCAAACTAAAGCAAATTGTATGAGTTTTATTAGTGTACTTGTCTCTACTTGATTAATACAAGCTTGGTATCTTTACAAATGGTGGATTTTTTCCAAAAGAGATTCTCCATGTATATTTGGTGTTATGTGTATTTGCTAATATATGTGTCTTTATGTTTTATATAATATTTAATGGTTAACCACATGTTTATAAAATATTTTTTGAATAGTTAGAGTTGAACACTATGATTACATAGTCACTATAATTGTACAACAATTTCTTAATGCATAAGATAAGTCAATGTGGTATCAATATGAAATACATAAGAAGCTAATGGACTATTATTTTCAGGTAATGTGCCACTATGTGAAAGACACATGAATATCCATAGAGCTAACATGAAATGTAGAAAATCATGAAATATTTGTTACAAATTTATAACATAAAAAAATACAAATGAAAAACGAAAGTTGTCATCAAATTGACAAAAAGCACTGCAAAAGGAAATAGAATGTTCCCATCCAGTTGTCAAATCAATATTTATCCAACTTTTATGTGATAAGTGAGATTTTGGAGGCTTTTACCATTAAACGGCAGCTGAAACTTGTTTTCCAATAACTGAACAGTGATTTTTAGACATAAGACTTGTTTTAGGTTTAAATCTCACACTATATTAACCTATCGACTAAATATATTTAATAATTTATAAATTTTAACTTTTAATATTATTATAATTAATTATTATATGATTTTCTATATAGTTAATTGAATGGTTCTGAAATTTTTATTTGATGGGAGTAATTAAAATAACAATAATAAAATCTTGAATACTTTTATGCAGGAAATCTTGCCTACGTATATTTTAAACATATCGTTAATGTATGATGGTTACAATAAGGAACTTCCAGAGGGATCCAAGTTTGAAATTCTCTCAATTTGGTTTCCCTCAACATTGCATACACGATATGGGGTAGAGCAACCCTCTGTTTAAGCGGCTTTGACATCTTTGGTTGATCGGTTGTACTTCATGTGGCTCTTGACGAGCTGGCCGGCAGCAAGAGCAGACATTAGAGACAGCTCTCCTGCCATTACTGCAGCTGCCACTACTCTGGCCAAGTTCTGAGCATTCGCACCAGGGGATGCCCCATTTGCTCCTTTCACTCCAAGCATGTTCAAGCACGCCGCCTGTGATGCCAATTGAGTTCCTCCTCCCACTGTCCCCACTTCTATGCATGGCATGTTCACCGAAATGTGCAGGTCCTTGCCCCCATTCGCCCCCTCCATCATGGTAAGACAGTGGGAGCTCTCCACATTCTGGGCCGGATCTTGGCCTGTTGCAATGAACATAGCTGACACAATGTTGGCAGCATGGGCATTGAATCCCCCCACGGCGCCTGCCATTGCAGACCCAGTCAAGTTCTTGAGCATGTTCAGCTCCAACAATGCTGGAACTGTCGTCTTCAACACCTTGTTCACAACCGTCTCTGTTATGATGGCCTCACACACTACTGATTTCCCACGTCCTTCAATCCAATTCACTGCTGTGGGCTTCTTGTCTGCACAGAAATTGCCTAAAAACAGAATCACATTTACAAAATTAGCCAACCCATTTAAAGTAGAATAGAAAACCAATTGCATAGAGAAAAAACCTTTAAAAAAATAGGTTTTGAAAAATCGAAGGAATTGAATTACCAGAAACGCTGATAACATCCATGTCAGGGAACATAATTTGAAGATAATCCAAGACATTCTGAACACCCTTGGAGACCATATTCATTCCCATGGCATCTCCAGTGAAGCATGAGAATCTCATTTACAAATTCTTGCCTGCAATTGCACATTTTATGCCTTGTAGCCTGGCAAACCTGCTTGTCCTGTCGAAATAATGTACACCCAAAATCTTATCAGTCATCTTGAAAATCTGGTTTTTATTTCATTACCCATTGAGCCAATACCCATAAAATAATGTGATCAATGGTGCATGCAAAATGAAAAAGGGGATCTGGAAAAGAAACACCTACCTGTTGAAGATGTCAGAGAGGTTATCAGAGTTTGCGGGATCCTCAATATAGAACTTGAGCTCTGCAGCCCTCTTGGCACTCTGAAACCTCACAACAGGAGCCCTAGTCATGCCATCTCTGAGAAGAATGCTTGTAGCTCCACCACTCATAAGAATGGCCTTGCAACCTCTGTTGGTGCTGGCCACCAGACACCCTTCTGTGGTTGCCATGGGCACCATGTACTCAAACCCATTGACTAGTAAAGGCCCTGCTACACCCACAGGGACTTGTACATAACCCACAGGCATCTCACAACACTGCCCAAGAATTGACTGATAATCAAATCCCTCTAAGGGTAGCCCATCAAGGGATCTCCCAGTCATGAGCTCCAAGGCACTCCTCCTCACAGAGGCTGCTCTCTTGCAGTCCCCAAGGAAGGATTCAAGAGAATAGGAGGCTACAGTGCCATTACATACAGCAGCTGCAATGTCTCCATCCTCATTGTCAGCAAGGGTAATTCCCTTGAGCTGGACCTTAGGTTTCTTAACAACAATTTCTTCTTTGGCTCCTATCCCACAGCTTGTTGGAGGGGTGTTCAAATCCAAATCATCACAGGAACCATCATTGCCACTGATAAAGTTTTGGACATAATCAATTCCAAAGAATCCCAGCAAATATATGAAGGAAGCCAACTGGGCCACAATGGCCACAAGCTCCCCAAAGGTGAGAACATGGAGAGGCGTTGAGGTTTTTATCTTCTCTCTCCATCTCTTCATCAGGAAATAGGATGATGCGAAGAAAACCAGAAAGAAGAACTTGTTGGTGAATCCCAAGGGGAGAAGCAGAGCGTCAGATGCCAACAGCTTTGAATTCCCGTTGCCATTCTCATTGTTGTTCTCTCTTGGCAGAATCATTATCCATTTTCTTCGTCATCTTGAAATCACCATAACAATCAGTTTCTTCTCCATTCTTGACTACCATTTTAGATTGTTTCAGCCCAACAACATTCATTGCAATGAGCAATCACAAGGCAGGGTGTTACTTGTGCTTTTGAGGATCCCCAGTGCGTCTAAGGCCTTGAGTTTATTTGTGCATAGGCAAAGAAACCGATTATTTATAACACGAATGTTCCTCTGGTTTAAGTATTATTTTGACCAACTCCAGAATAATCGCCAAAGAAAATCCCCATGTTTAAAATTTCTTATTTAACCTTTGCCGGTCACGATTTTAATCCAATTTGCCTGTCACGTTTTAAATCGATTGGGATTAAATTTTGTATCTGTTAACAAATGAAATATAAAATTATTTTTTATACATATTTGTTTTTTCAAAGTTTTTACAAAGTTAAGATGTAAATTTTTTAACAAAAAAATATTTTAAAAAATAATTATTTGCAATTTGATTGACTGAGGAGGTTTGAGTCATTTTCAAGGTAGTAACTATCGTACTAGAAAATATGCTTATAAAATAATAAAATATTAACAAATTAAATATATTGTGTATTGATAGCTGATTAGAATGATTGAAATAAATAATAAAATATTTTTTTGGAGTGTCTTACCTCATAATAAAATATCAACAAATTACATTAATCATGCATTGGACAATTTTCATGAATTTTTTATTAAACATGTTTATTTAGAGAAACTTGGAGAAGGATCAAGTCTAACCAACCACACCATTGATTAAAAAAAAGGCATCATAATCACTAATCAAAAGAGTGCTTGGAGGCATATAAGTGAGATTATTCAAGGATTAAGATTAGTAAGAGTGTTGGTGGATAAGAAAAGAAAAATGAGGTTATAAAATCTAAATAAGCCCACATATATGTTTTGACCTAAAATGGATTCAAAATATTTGTTCATTAGAACTAAGAATGGCAATCAATTACATAAAAGGAGAGGAATATGATGGTAACCTATGAAGGAGTGATCACTAACTTATGTAGATACTAAATGGTATATAAAATAAACCCTATCTATGAGGATCTCTTGGTCCAACTACATCTATGAGTGCAAGGATGGGGATCTCTTGGTAGAACAAAATCAAATTTTCTATGTTAGGTTTGGCCATGTGGAGAGTCTAATTAAGGTGGTCCTAGGTATTTTTTTGATGAAAATTAGACAAGAGAATGATAACCATTGGTTGAAATGTTTTTGAGCACTTCGGAGATATTTTGGGCTAGGGGTTATAGGGGAAGTTGGCCACAACCAACTATATTTAGAAGAATTTCTGTGAAGTAGCTCTGTGTCCAATGAAAGACTACAAGATAAGTGATGATTTTGGATATTTTGATGGTGTCTATAAAGAAAGAATTATAAATTGCATGGATCCCTCTAATTGTTAAGAAATGACTTGATCACATGTAACTCAATAGATTTCAAAAAATTCATAGTACTAACTTGATATTACTATCTAAAAACACAAACAAAAGATTGACAAAACAATAGAAAGTTTTATCTATCTAATCAATACCACATGAGAAGGTTATGAGCCAAAAGAATAGACTTGTAAAATATAATTTGAGCCATGTATATGAAATCTAAAAGAGTTGCCCCAAGATAACAAGTTGCATGAGCTCAAACATGTCAAACCTTGTATTCAAATTCTTTCAAAAATATAAACGAGATACTTTGTTACGACTTCCCTAACGTTAATAGATACCAAAAGAACGACTCAATACAGACTCTTTAAACTATTCTACTCCACCAAGTTTGTGGAATGTTCAGCCGCTTTCTGGTCCAGAAAAACGTGCATTGAAGAAAGGATTTGTGAAGGAATTGTTTTAGCCCTGGTCATCATCTCACGTGCTTCCAAGATGTTGAACACATTTTCTGTCCTTTCTGAAAATTCTGTAGACAGTCATGGATTCTACGTTACCCAATTGTGAAACGTTACTTCTAGACGCACTAACGAGCACGTGAAAAGCTGTAATTTGTTCATATTCCATGGCTGGCTGGTTGTATATATAGTCGTCTATATTATCAAATGTATTCAAGGCTTACCTGGATTTTGTTCATTGTACTTAGTACGAATTATGGGCAACGTATATTATGAATTGGTTTAGTTTTATTCCAAATACGGAAATGAATGACCGTATGATATTAACATAGACATAATGTTAAAAATTATATAATTGAGATATACTTGAATGCACGCTTTTAATATTTTCGAAATACCCAATTTGATTAGAATTCTTGCCATTCTCCTTGAAATGGTAATGATCATAGTTTGATACTATTCCAGTGATTAAAAAGTAGACTAAAATTATTTAAATATAATTTGAATGATATCACCAAACTTATTTTGTAATTTTAGTATTGAATAACCATCTTTAAAGGCTAGTAAGACTACCATCTTTAGTCAATTATAACCATCAACCAACACACATTTCTACGGGTGAGGAGCATTTATTGAATGTGGCGAGAATCTAAGCACAACCTAAATCTTATGCATTTTTTATCAATGATTTTTTTTAGAGGGCTAGTCATAGAAATCTAGAACATATCTAACCATACTCTTCTAGTTTTCACCTAGGTTTTAGCACTTGAAGTAAATAGTTCAATGCCTTGAAAACAAGAAGGTAAAATTTTTATTTTCTAACATCACAATTTGCATTCTACATAAAGGAAATCACATAATATTGCATATCTCCTTAAATTTAGGGCATCTGCAACTCAGTTTTCTTTGCCATGTATGTAATTGATTTGAAAATCATAGTCGGATATTAGCTCAAGCCATCTCTCATGGGCATTTAGATTTGGTTGGGTCAACAAATACTTTAGACCTTGATGGTCTATCTTTAACTCAAAGGGTTTCCCAAGAAAATAATGCCTTCACATTTGTAAAGCATGCACAACTACTACCAACTCAAAATCATGTGGAGCATAGTTTTGTTCATAAGTCTTCAATTTTCTAGACTCATAGGTGATCTAGCTTTCCCTTCTTGCATTAGTGCCCCACCTAATCCTTCTCCTAAGGCATCGGTGATGACCACAAAATGACCTTCTAGATATGGTACCTTTAGAACTAGAGTCATAATTAACTTCTCTTTTAATTGGTCAAATGCCTCTTGACATTTTTATGACCATTCAATCATTTTTCCTTTCCTTTGCAAAGAAGTAATAGGTCCAAAGCTATTCTTCAAAAGATAGCCATGAACTTTCTATAAGACCTAGCAACACCCATAAAACTACATATGGACTTCATGCACATTCTTCAAAGTAGGCCACTCTAGCATGACTTTGATCTTTGATGGATCTACTTCAATTCCCTATTCTGAAATTACATGGCACAAATATTGTACTTCCTTCTAGAAGAAGGTACACTTTGAGAGTTTATCATAAAGCTTATGTTCTCTCAGATGCTGAAGAACAATCTTCAAGTGCTAGAGATGTTCTTCCTCATTCTTATAATATATTAGAATATCATCTAGGAACATAAGAACAAACTTATCCAGATAGTCTCTAAATGCATTGTTCATTAGATTCATGAATGTTGCAGGTGCATTCATCAATCCAAAAGGTAGGACTATAAATTCATAATGTCCATATATTGTTCTAAAGGTTGTTTTGTGGATATCTTCATCCTTAAGCCTTAACTGATGGCAACCTAATTGTAGATCGATCTTTGAAAATATAGCTACCCCACACATTTGATGGGCAAACCCATAATACTAGTTTACAATTTTGTTGAGGAAGGAAAATTGCAAAAACAATACCACAATCAAAAATTTGGGTTTTAAAGGGTTCGCACGAACTAGGGGGTTCACATGAACCCAAAAAATGGTTCACTTGAACATCTAGTTCGAGTAAACCACCTTTTCCATGTTAAGTTCTCTTGAACCATATTATGACACATTTTTTTTAAGAAAACAAACAGAAAATTCAAGAAAAGGGGGGTTTGAGTGAACCCCCCTTTGCTTGAAAGGGTCAAGGGGGGTTCACTCGAAGGGGGGGGTTCGTTTGAACCCCCCCTTTTTCCCCTTCTCCCCCTCTTCTACCAAATCTTTGCAAAAAAAATTCCTTTTGAAGCTCAAGTTGAGGATGAAAATGGAGGAAACTTCTTAGACCCAACTGGATGATGGTAGTCCTCGGAATGATCTATCCATCAAATATAATTATAATATGTTTTGGTTTTATTATATTTTTTTAGTTTGATTAAACATAAGTTTTTCATCTAAAATCAAGCTCTTTATTCTACACATGTGGAAAAATAGCAGATAAATATATATATATATACATATATGCACTAGATATGGACATCCCTGATCTAACAAAAAAATAAATTGAATTTCGATACATACAAAAAGGTTATGTTTTAGCCAGTAAATCATGTCTAAATTGGAACTAGTTTGACTTTGAAACTTAATTAAGAAAAAAATATTCAATGAAATGCTATGAAACCAATTCCATGCACTAGATATCATAGTTACAAATCTAAATTTGAAAAAAATAGAATTTTATCCTTCATAGAAAAAATGTTGCGTTAGCCAATAGTGTCACTCTTTAAAAATGGTGTTTACTGTTAAAAATTGGTCTTCGAAGGAGATGGAAAAAGAAGTGCAATTTGATTCCAAAAATTTTTAAAATATATATATTTAGAATCTACAAACAAAATGTTGCAAATCACTAGTCTGCATCATCTTCAAATTTTTCATGGTTTAGCCACTATAGGTGCCTAAAAGTGAAGATTTAGTTAAAAAGTTCAATTCAATGAACAATTTGGCAAAAAATTGTAAACCAATATTGTGGGATCACCCTGATCAAAGACATCATTGATGTGTGGTAACATATACTAATTATTTATCGTTTCTTTATTAAGCATACAATAATCTATATGAGTGATTCCACAAAATTGGTTTACAATTAGTTTGAGGAAGGAACCCCCCTTTAATGGGTTTTCTTTTTAAATTGTATTTAAAGGGGGATTCACTAGAAAGGGGGGTTCTAGCAAACCCTCTCTCCCCCCTTCCCCTCTTCTACCAAATTTTTGCAAGTTTTTTCCTTTTGAAGCTTGGATTGAGGATGAAAATGGAGGAGACTTCATAGACCCAACTGGATGATGGTAGTCCTCAGAATGAGCTATCCATCGAATATATTTTTTATATATTTTGGTTTTATTGCGTATTTTTTTAGTTTAAAACATAGGTTTTTCACTAAAAATCAAGCTCTTTATTCTACACGTGGAAAAATAGTAGATTATCAAAAAAAATCTAAAAAATATGTTCATGCTAGGTATTGATACCCTTGATCCAACAAAAATAATTGATACATACAAAAAAAGTAATGTTGTATACGGTCTGCCTATGTCTAAATTGTAATTAGTTTGACTTCAAACTTAATTAAGAAAAAAATATCCAATAAAATACTATGAAACCAAATGAACATGCTAGATATCGTAGTTACAAAGCTAAATTTGAAAAAAATGGAATTTTATCCTTCATAGTGAAAAAGTAATGTATAGGGTGAACATCGCTCTTTAAAAATGGTTTTTACTATTAAAAACTAATTTTTGAAGGAGATGGAAAAAGAAATGAAATTTGATTCCAAAATTTCTAAATATATATATATATCAAATCTACAAACAAAATGTTGTGCAAACCACTAGTTTGCATCATCTTCAAATTCCTCGTGGTTTAGTAGCTATAGGTGCCTGAAAGTGAAGATTTAGTTAAAAAAATTCAGTTCAATGTCTAGTTTGGCCAAAAAATATAAACTGGTATTGTGGGATCACCCATACACAAGAGAAGTGTACCATCCTTCTTAATGAAGATCTCCAGTGCTCCCCAGGGTGATAGATTAGGTCTGATCAATCCTTTTGATAACAACTCCTACATCTAAGCCTTTAACTCCATCAACTTTGTTATGGTCATTTGATAAGGAGCTTTGGATATAGGTTTTGATCTTGGAACTATGTCTATGGAGAATTTAAAAGCTCTTTTTGGAGGTAATCCAAGAAATTCATTTGGAAATACATCCTCAAAGTCCCTTAGAATAGGATACTTTTCCATATCTGATCTTTCTTGTTCCATAAATTCCTCTTCTTCCACTCCCTAGAGTTTCTGGAATTCATAATACATTAAGTCCTTCTAGAAAATGAACTCTTTGTAATCATCCATTTTCTCCATTTTGACATCCTTTTTGCTTGGCCTTCTTCAACTGAACAACTGATGTTTTCCTTAACTTAACCTCACTAGGTGTACCTTACAGATACACTTTGTTCCCTAGGTTGTCTAGACATTCTATTGTTTTAGAAAAATAGTCTACCTTAGCCCTATGCCTCTATAACCGATTTATCCCTAAGATGACATCATAAGATCCTATGGGGGCTACATATAGATTTACTTTCATTGAGAAACTTAGAAGTTCAACCTTAGCTTTGAAGAAATACTACTCTACATGAGCTCTTATCTGGTTTGCATATTCTATGGTGGCTACATATAGATTTACTTTCATTAAGAAACTTAGAAGTTCAACCTTGGCTTCGAACAAATACTGCTCTACATGAGCTCTTATCTGGTTTGAGAAACTGACTATGATTTTTCCATAAAACCAACTTTTATAGATACCTTGTTTAATAATTTTGGAGAAATAAAACATTCAGTTTCACCAATGTGTATTCAAACTAAAATTGATAATACCAAGTATGTGGAGTCTCAGTTGGAGTAATCTGGTACTTAGCTTGACAAATGCCCAATGTTGCATGGATTCTTTGTTGGAAAGCTTCCTATTGAGATAGTAAAGAGTTTCCTCAAGGTTGTGTCCCTTGTGTCTTATTAGGACACTAGAGTTAAAGCATAGTGGTCACCACCACAAGTAAAACACCCCTGGAGGTCCTCACCTTTCAAAAGGCTTTCTAGAGTTATCTTCATTATTCTTTGGGTTGTTATTTCTTTGATTAGTTCTATATTCATTCTAATTTCTTCGAAACCCTTTATCACCTTTCTTTTTCAAGTCCTATTTTTCACCCTTTTTTCTTAAATATTTGAGAGGACTGTGATGAGTTGAACTTCTTGTGGTTCTTTTCCTATAGATATGTAGATATGGACTTTAACTTATGCTCTTGCTTGATTTCTTTCTCATATACTTGGTCCATGGTAGTAAGACCATGAGCATCTATCTTGATGGGTGTTTTTTCACTTCTCAACATAGAAAAAGAACAAGTGCAATGTCTCTCTTGAAAGGTAATTTATACAACTAAGTTTTAGAAATCACCCCAAGGTCTCTCAAGTGTCAAGTCATGATAATGCTTGGAATAGTTCAATTGGGTGATGTGATTTTTTGGTAATCACAAGGAGGCCTTTATGGTTCACTAAGCTTGATGAATTGGGTCTACAAATGGAGTTTTATAAATCTTGGAAATGAATAAGCAATTGTTGCAATTTCAAAATAGCAAGCTAAAACTCCTTGCTCATCAAATTTCGCTTTATAATGATGTTGGAACTTTGTTTTTACTTTAGATTTTAAAGAAATGGTAAAAGGGAAAAAGGGTTAGAAGTTTTCTAGACCTGCCACTAATGGTGAATAGTAACAATGGAGGATGCTATAGTGGACATACTTCCCAAAATTGAGTTCCACTTAACCAGGGACAGCCCACAGTCTCATGAAACTAGTGCAATCTTCAAAGGGTCATTGTAGATTTTTTGATTGTTCATTCACCATTGTAGCACATGAATAATAATTGAACTTAGGTGCAACAATATAAGTAATATTCAAACTAACTTTACACAGTAATTTATCATCAATAAATAGCCAAAAGTATGAGCTAGGAAGACATGATCACACACCATAGCATACTTCACCATTAAAGAACAACATGAACTAATAACTGAAAATAACTTAAAACTTGAACAAAAAAGCTAAAATATACTAATTGAAGATAGAATCATGCACACATTATAGAAATACACAAGAAACCATCAAAACAATGCTTTTCACAGGTATTTTTGTAGCAACATGTCTTTACAACAACTCCTCTCTCTCTCTTTAAAAATGAGAGGATGCCCCTATTCATAGTTTTCAAAAAGTGAAATGAATGGAAAAGATTCATTTACAATGAGTGGTAAAGATTCATTTTCACTAAGGGTTTCACCTACCCCCAATATATTACAATATAAAATAGAATTTTGTCTTTTTCCCTATTTTGTCCTCTAGTCTATTTTGTCTTATAGTTTTTTTTGTCTTTTAGCTACATTTTCAACCTTTATAACTACTTCAACAAGTATTCATCATCGATGATAGGCTTCCTAGCCTCCTTCTATGTCTGCCCAGTCCCGTTCATTTTTTGTCCTGGCACAGCGTTCGGCAGTCTGCCCAGCACCGAGTCCCGCCTGTTCACCAGTCCCGGTAATTGTCCAACGCCTGGTCTGTCCGGCTTCCGAATCGACTACGCCAGCCACTGTCCCACATGCCTCCCAGGTCCTCCTCCTGTTCTGTCTGTCCTGTCCTGTCCCATTTTAGCCTCCCAGAGGAGCCACCCCACAAGGGCCTTCCCACTATTGAATGTAAGTGGTGAGGTGCACCACTTGTGCTTTCAACTCTTCCTTAGTGGACTAGTCCTTATTCATCTGTTGTATAATTGTGAATATTGACCCCTAAATATCATCCATCTTCTATTCATGGGTTTTTGGGCCCAGATTGATCATAGATATTTCATAGTCTTACCCTTGGATGGTTCTAGAATATTTTCTTGGTACTGGGGTGGCAATTTGCAATGTTCGAGATCTGGAAGCATCAACCGTGATGTGGGATCATATTTTAGGTTGTTTCTCCTTTTAGGTCCTTGTCTATGCTCTAGCTAGTATTGCCTCCAGTTGGGCCTTATAGTCAGCAACTACTAGAGCCTTCTTCAATTCTTGTTCCAGCCATATGGGAAAATATTTTTGACCCTTCAATGATTCATGATCACCTTCTTCTTTTTCTTTCTCTCCCTCCCTTTCTAGAGGCACTTCTTCCTACATCAGGCCCTTATCTTGTCCAATCCATGGAGGTTCCTTAATTATTTCTACATTTGGATCCATTTATATCTTCCCTTCTTCAGAGTGGTGCTCCTTTTCGCATGTCTCTTCTTTTGGCTCCTAATTCAATGTCTCCACTACATAGTGCTTGTCAAGACCCTCAGCATCTTCTTTAGAAGTTTGTGGCCCTTCTTCATTAGAGACCACCTTATCCAAGTTTATACTTAATCCACCCTCTGAATGTTTAAAATAATCATCTTTATCAAAATCCTCGAGTTCCTCAGCTATGTCTCGTGTAGCCTCTTTGTGTTGCTCTACACTGAGTCTTTCCATTTCTTCCAAGATATGGATTGTGGCCTCCATTTTCAATGGATCACTAGGCTGTGAGGGAAGAGGAAACGAAGCAGCAAGTTGAGCCATTAGAGCTTGGACCTTGGGGTCAAGGATTACCTCGAAGATCCTAATGGGCATGTTCTTCATATACGCTACAAAATATTGTGGCAAGATGGGTGGTTCCATAGACGTTGATGGTATGGATGGCAGTAGAGTGGAGAATGTGGGTAATGGAGGAGGGAGCAAGGAAGATGATAGTGGGGAAGTGGTCGAAGAGGAAGATTCCAATACCATCACTGGAGCAGTTGGTGAGGTGGAGGTGAGGTGGGCCAATATGTCCACAGTGGGTGGAGACAAGATAGGCAAAGATTTAGAGGTGGTAGGTGATGGAATGGTGACAGCAATAGTAGCAACGAGAACAGAAGTCATAGGTGGTGAGTGGGGCTGCTCAATTTCTTCTTCCTCTTCGTGTTGAGGCTCCTCCTCCTGAATGGTACACATTTCAAGCACAAATGTCCCCATTATTTTTTTCCTTTTAGATGACTGGCCTTTTGTAGCCTTCTTGGAATAGACCTTTTGTTTGGGCTTGCACTCAAGTGCATCCTTCCTCTTCTTAGATCTAGTAATGAGTGGGGACTTGGGAGCTTCGCCTAATGAACCAGCAGTTGCAACACTATCTATTTCACTTTTGATTTCATCCTTGAGCTCCCCATATGTAAGCTCTACACCTTGCTCCTTTAGTTGGGTGATTTTTGCATCCACCCATTGCCTAGTTCTATGTTCAATGGGTTGGGTGAGAATGTCGAGGTGGGTGACCTCTTCCTCATTCTAATCAATAAATAACAAGGGTTTATCATCCAAGGAAATGTACCTTTCATGTAAGACGTTATTGTCTTCAATGATTTGGTCAAGCACTAGAAACAGACTGACAAAATTCACAAATTGAGTAGTCATCCTCATGTAGTGTTGCATTCACACCTCTTTGTCATCTACACAATTTTCCCAAAAGTATTCAATATGGGGTTGATGGGCATATTGTCTCCCAACCCATTTCTTCAATTTTCCATAAGGGCCCACTCTTCCCCTATCTGTGTGTAGGTCTAAGTGGTATTCCACCAATTCCTTTTCTAAGTATTCAACACATTGGGCAATGGGGCAAGAGTACATTCCTTTCTTGAATGTAAGGCGATATGGAACCCCAACTCAGTTTTTGTTGCTCAATAGGATATGGGCAGTCTACAGTTGTCGAGAAACCTCCAATAGAATAATCTAGTCATTAGGGTAGTGTGGCAACCGGTACAGTTTTCCCAAGAACCCCTATGCCATGATGTAGGTGAATTTTTGGAATTGGATGAATAAATATCCAAAACCTTTTATAAAAGCTTTGGTGTTGTGTGTTACTCTTCTTTCAAAATCTCCTCCCAAGAGTTTGATTATATTCCCAATAAAGGGTGTGTGTAGGATAATGATGGGCCAAAAAATGGCAATATGATGTGTATGTGGCTGACAATTTTTTTTTTACCCAAAATTGATGAAACAAAAAGGGTTTTTAAATGAGATTCTTAGCTTTCCACCAATATAAATTATGCTTTACTTTGAATTTAATAAGTAATTATTATTCATTTTGTATTCAAATTTTGACTAAAGTCCTGATTGATAGACTGATTGAAAAACATCTATAGCTTTCAAACGGTGTCACATTTTTTGAATCCAAAACATGTGTCACATTCTATGCTTCACATACTTCAGGATTAAAAAAAGAAAAACTGAATTTCATGAAGTTTTGACCAAGTTAAGGTGGTCAGACATATGAGTTTTTCATATTTTTAAAAAGTTGTAATAAAAAATTCATAATTAATTGTTTACTCAATGGAAAAAAATTACAAAAAAATATGCATCGCATTAGGACATGAGTCCTCTACTTATATCTAAAATATTATAAGAAAATATTATCATTTTATTGTGGTTAGGGTGGTCAGACAGACACCTACTTATTATTTTTCCCCGAATTTTAAGTACTCATCAGATTGAAATTTCAAATTTTCACCAAATAGATTTTTTTTTTTAAAACAAACATAGTAGTTTAGAAACTAAATTCAATTTTCTACAAATTCTATTCTTACATATTTTTAAAATAATATAGATAAATTATTCAAATTTTTACGTCAAGTTGCCTAACTCTGATTTTTCTAATTTTTTGCCACTTAAGGGCTTGTTTTTTCCATGATGATCCTACACATACCCTAAAGGCATCATTTACTCTTATGTATTCACCCTTGAAATTTCTATACTGCAACTAGGGATAGCAGTCATAAACTTTTAGCTCTCCCCTCTTGGTCCCCAATGTTCCTACATAGAAGAGTCCTTTGTATGGGAATTTCACTATGAGGAGATAGACTAGATATGAGGTCATGTAAAACTAGGAGGTCTTCTTTACTACCATGAGTTGATTATGTAGGTTGTCGCTTATCATTTTAGCCCAGTGGAATTTAGTTTCACCTTGGAGGATTTTTTCTATGAAGTAGAACATCCACTCTTCGAAGAATGTAGCAATAGGCAAGTCCATCACTCTACTCAGGAGAGTAACTAGATCATGGTACTCCTCAAAGAAATCACTCCTATACAACTTCTGAGGCACCTTGTTGGCACTTCCCCTCTTGTCCTTTAGCCAATGTTGATTGATCATTCTTTTGCATCTAGGAGATTCTTGTTGCCACACATTTTGAGAAAATTACTTTTCTATTTCCTCCATCTTTTCAAACATTGGGATGCCAAATTTTTTTCCAATAGACTTGGCAAACAAGTCTGCTAGTACTCTTCCATCCTTATCAATTATAATTTTCCTATTCGATTGATAACACTCCTGGAAGGCCGTGACTAGCTCCAGAGCAACCAATACAGGAGGGAAACCATCCTTTGCAAGGCCACTTTCCTTTACCTATCGAGCAACTTCTGTGGTGGGATTGACCATCACCCATTTTTTGAATTCAACTATATTTGCATTCCCAAGGTTGGTACCAGAGACTGTGTCCCAGTTGGAAGCAAGCTTGGACATGCACTCCACCCTATAAAACTAGTACTTCATTTTTTCTTTTTTCTTTGTTTCCTCTCAGAGTTCTTGTAGGCTTATTTCTCCTTTTGTCCTTTCCCATGAGCTTCCCTAATTATCCCTCAGCAAGTTCCATAAATCATGCATGCAAAAGGTGTAGTAAGTTTTTTTTACATATAAAGGCAACAAACGTCAGTTAAATCTTGCAAATTCATAGTTAGATTAATTTATATACCCTTAATAAATCATGAAATTCATCATCATTATACATTTGGAACTTTTTTGGGTTATTTGTGGAAATGCAAGTTCAGGGGTGTGGTTTCCCCTAGGCAGAAGCCACTAAAGAATAGCATTAGGATTGTGGAATCCAACATATAGCAATCCGCATTAGAATTTCTTCATGGAATATACGATGGGTAAATCTAAGTTGGGGTCACTTGGCATGTGTGGAACCCTCGATGAAAGTGCTTTCAATTGTTTTCATTTATCAAATTGAAATCCTTTGGTTCATGCAGGTATAAGGATTGCAAGTGCGGTGGGGCAAAAAGCTCTTATAGTTTGGCTGTTAAGAAAGCAATGAAAGGTGATTGGAGTTTTTTATGTGGAATCTCGGATGGCGGAAGTCACACTATAATTTTACCTTCAAGGCTTATTAAAAATTTTCAAGTTTGAGATTGCAAAGCCATGCAATGTGAGGGTTGAGTGGCAGATGTTCATTAGGCAATCATTGTTAAGGAGCAGCTTTTCATGAATGAAGTTCTGACCATGGTAGCCTGCGTAGGTGGACCTGCCAAAGAGAAATTCACAGAGGTTTGTGATTTCCTTGTGGATTTTATGTGGGTGGAATTGGTGTGCTCAGGATCCACATAGTGGGTGGATGGGTTAGTTTATTTATTAAACAATAGCCTTGGAGCAATGACTCTCCACAGGCGGAAGTTCATAGAGGTAGACCCACAAAGGTCCCCGAGTTTGAGGTTTTCACTAGCAAACATTGAAGGTAAGTTGCAAGGATGTTTTTCCTATGGAACCTGTATAGAAAAAGGGTGAAAGTGTCTTGCCATTAAATAATGACACTCTAGAGACAGCATCCCACCTACAAAATTTTGCATAATAGAACCTGTGTAGTCATCCTAACTCATAATATTATCAACTCTTTTAATATTTTTTTCTTAGGCCAACATGACTGCAACACCCACTTGGAGGGAAGGCGTTAAGGCTTTGCTGTAATTGAACGACGATAAGATGGGAGCTACCTGTAGGTGGAGTCTCGCATAAGCACTCTCTCTAAGTGTTGCTAACTTAGCCATTTTCATTTTAACAGTTTTGATCATTGACAATGGCAAGGATGACAAGGCTATCAAGGCAGGCCACATTAATGCCTCCGTCGATTGATGAACGGACATGGTGGAATGAGGTTCTATGTGAATGCAAATATGTGATTTTGACCTGCTCTAAGGGGTTTCAAAATGCTAGATAAAATCGCAAGTGCAAGGCTGAAAGTTGCAAAGGGCTTTGACAACATTGTTGGGATGGATTAGGGTTTGACCCTTAAATATTTTAAACAACTATGAAACCATAACTACAAAAATATTCACAATAGTTTTAAATGTCTGGTAATAAGAGATAATGCAGACTTTCCTCTAAATCATACGGATAATCGAAGAAAATTTGGCTCAGATCCAATGAGGGAACTTTGTGCATGTTGGTGACCTCTTTTCTCTCCTCAACTTTGAAAATGGTGAATGAAAATGATAGGAGAGAAATAGGTTTATATAGACCCAAGTGCATTAATGGTAACATTAATTCTTAGGTATGATCGGTCTTAGGTAGGTGGGTTGTGGAAACCTATGTCCTATTGGACGTTAAGGCCGGGAAGGTGAAGGAAAATGTGGGGCCTATAATGCAAGAAAATGCTAAGGGTAGGCGGTTACTTAGCAGTGAAACACAAATGCCAATCTACATAAGGCTACCCATAGATGCAAGTCCATGAGGCCTAAAGGACACAATGGAAAATGGAAGACAAAAATCAGTAAGACAAGTTCTGCAGCTGCCAAAGACTTAGTGAAATTTTAGGTAGGTGATTTTGGTTAGATGGAATTTGATGACTTTAATGCATGTGACCAATTTGAGCTCAGAAATAGGGCCACGCAAAATGAGACGAGATAAAAATTACCCGGTGAGAGAAAAATGAAGCAAAAAAGAAAGGGGGTCACCGGTCTAAATGGGGTGTGTGTGTCATAGGCACAACAAATGGTGACTATGTTGGGAGAATTCTCCTGAGTGTTCTAAGGGTAAGGATTTATCTCAAACCCAGAATCTCTGGTTTCATAGACTAGAAGCTAGTTTCCTCAAATGAACTAAAGGCTTAAAGGAGGACGGAATCCTGGGTTGAATCAAAACACAAAATATCTCAGAAGTGTGTGCAGTGAGTTTATTCCCCTCCTTTAGAGACCACATAGGATAGAAATCATTTGGCCAAGGAAAGCTATGTAGATTATCTAACCTCAAAAGTAACCTAGGCATTGCTCCACTTCCAATCGAGCATCCATAGCCCCAACAGATTTTTCATTGTGATCCCCATGAACATTGCTCTATTTCCAGCCAGGTGTCTATAGCCCTGATAGAGTTGCTCACACACCCACACAGTTACTTGTTTTTAGTATTTTCTTTTCTCTTTCTTTTCTTTTCATATTTTATTTTTTGATACTTTTTTTCTCAATTGCATAAGCACTAAAGCTCATAATAGGTTTGGAGATCACAGTAGTCACTGGAGTAGACTTAATATTTTTCACTAGTCAAAGCCTCATGGTGACTATCATATAGCTCATCGAGATTATTTAAGGTGTATAACATGTGTAATCTGAGATAGATGTGAAGGGATTCAAATAAGTTTTTTTTTCTAGGTCAAGTTAGAGTTCAAGTGAGGAAACCCACTTGACGAAAGCAGTCAAAAACTCATGGTAATTGATGAAGACTTATCCAAGGAACGAAAGGAGCATGTAGCAAAGTGGTACCTTTGACAAGGCCAAGCACAACCACTACATCAAGATCAGACAACACCCCTAGCAAAACAAAATCCAAGAAAGTGAGCAAAATCAAAGCAACGAGCAAAAGAGCTACTTTAACTATATACAACTATACACAAAGGGTGAGCTTGGATAGCTCGGGAAAGGAAATAATGCTTGAGGTACTACTCATTGATAGGCAAAAAGACATCCTCTCTAGTGAGGATCTTAAGGTGAAAGGCATTATCTCCTAAGATCTCAAAAATCTAAAAGGGGCCAAGCCAAATCTTGTCGAATTTTTCATGTCCCCCTTTCTTTTTGTGGGCCTTGTCCCAACATAGGACCAAATCTATAATCCTAAAGGCCTTAACTTTGGTGCAACGGTCGAACCATCTCTTCACTTTTCCTTGATGTTTAGAAAAAAATTATATTACTTATATAGGGACTTCCTCCAAATGTAGCAGCTTAGCTAAGTGAACCTCATTGCGTTCTCCCTCATAGTAGGCATTGATGAACTAAAGTGTAGGGATCTTGATGTGGATTGGGAAAACAGGCTCTAAACTATAAACAAGGTGAAATGGTGAATTTTCTAGGGCTGCCTTATGATGAGTGATAAGTCCAATTAATGGCTTAATTTTGATAGGGTTTATCATATATTTGATGTTGATAGTATAGAGTTTTGCACCTGGTTATTGAAATTCTCCATGAGCATTATTTCCCTATATTTATGAATCTTGGGCATGAACTTATCCTTGTGACTTTTGATGATATTAACATGCTATGTAGATTATCTATGTTAATTTTACATGTGGTTGAATGGATGTTACTTTAAGATAATTATGGATATGCAATTTTTTTATGTGTGCTAATGTCATTATGTAGGTTCAAATTAATATTTTGAGTAAACAAAGCTTGCAAAGTGGAAGAAACTCCTGCCAGCTAGTTGGTTGCTAAGGAAGTCAAAAATATGGTCATTATGAGGTCAAAGGAGGGAAAACTCTCAATGGAGGGAAACTTCCAATGGAGGGAAACTCCTAGCTTGAATGAAATATTGTAATTACCTTTTAAATTATCATGTTTGTTAGTTGAGAAAATCTAGGAAGTGTGCTAGATTCTCATTGAGGCAAGTGTACTTTGACCAAATCTAGCACATACATAAATTCCTCCCTCTCTTTTTTATGCTTTCAATAAATGACATCCTCCTATTTTTTGGAGTTGAATGCCTAGTTAGTTAGGGTTAATTAGAAGCTTTTCCCTCTATAAATAATGGTCAAATGCCCCTTTTTCATAAGGTTGGATGTTCTAAGATTGTACTTGCATTTTCAGTTTAAGTAATACAGTCATATTGTTGATATGTTGTAATCATGTTTTCAAGGAATAAAATGATGTTATGATTTGTTGCATCTGAGTTAGCTGAAGGAAGACTCACTCAAGGGTGGCCACTTGGTGAGAATTCCACCCATTTAGTTTAAAAGTTATTTTTCTATTTAGTAACTAGTCTCGGTTTCAACAGTTGTATGTTCCTTCAACCATTAGAACTTTGTTCTATGACTGTTCCTGCAGCCAAGGCAGAAAAGGTAGTTTTATACTCTGTTTGCTGAGCTTGTTATTTCTATTATCCATTCCAATTCATTTGTTGATGCTCAGTGTAGTTTTTGATTCATGCTCAATGCTTATTTTAATTTCTTTCCAACATTATATTTTCAGTACTATTCTTTTTCTAGTTGTAGGATGAGGATGACTACAAAGGAGTCCTAGTGCACATACAGTGCTAATCCATTTCAAGTTTACATCCCTAGGTTGAAAATAAAATGCACCTTCATGATGAGTAAGATAGCTACTTAGTTCAGATGTCTAATCTCCAAGTCACAACTCTAAGGGATTAGTTATTGAACCATTAGAGGAAGCCAACATTTTTGGCATCGTTATTGTAGATGGTGTCAAACTACGAAGTTATTTAGAGTCATTTATAGTTTCTTTCTTGCTTTAGTATCTATGAAGTTTGTTCTTAGCATACCCTTCATTTGAGAAAGTAATGATCTGCTATTCTTTCACCATTTTTTTGTGTGATTTGGTTGATAATGAGTTAATACCACATGCATAGAGGTAGGAGAAGATATTCTCATGGGAGATTCCTTCCTAATGACCCTAATCCTGATAATCTAGTTGAGTTTTAAAATCTACCAAGAGACGAAGAAGAAGAGGCACATCCTTTTGTTGATGCATTTCCCAATTTGACCAATTCTAAAACTTCCTCTAAAGACCAAGCTGCCCAAAACATGATTGAGAATCCATTTTCTTTGGCACTCCATCAAGCAAGTATGGCTGATGCAAATCAAAATAGACCCAACCAGCCATCTTTTCCATTCCTATCACTCATCAGAATGAAGTTGATAATCTCAAGAACATCCCTGCTTCAGTTCTTCTTAAGTTTTATGGGCTTGTCACAGAAGACCCTAACACTTCTTGTTTGAGTTTGACGTCCTCTACAAAAGTTATGACTATACTACTGATGCTCATAGGCTTAAGTTATTTCCTACAACCTTGAAATTAGTTGCATTAAGATGGTTTATGAGCTTAGGTAGGAATACTGTGGAGAGTTGGGATGATATGAAAACAAAGTTTCTTCAAAATTATAAAGAATATTGTAAGGGCAGTTATATGAGAGGAGATGATATCTTCAGGATGCAATAGAAGGGAGATGATAGTTTGGAGAACTATATTTCAAGGTTTATGTTTTGCTTGTAGAAATATCCACATCATACACTCAATGAAGTATCTCAAAAGTTTTTCTTCCTTAGAGGGATCGATGGAAAATTTTCTTGATGCTCTAGACTTGATGGGAGGAGGAGATATCACCCAATTTCCCTAGGATGATATTAAGAAGATATGTCAGAATTATTCCAGGGAAGCTCTAAATAAAGGAAGAGGTTATCAATCCTCTATGGGTAAATCCTCCACCAATGGAGTTTCAAGGATGGAGATTACCCGGGTATGTGCAGGATCATGATGGGCCAAAAAGTGGCAATATGATGGGTATGTGGCTGACAACCTTTTTTTTGCCAAAATTGATGAAACGAAAAGGGTTTTTAAAGGAGATTCTCAGCTTTCTACCAATATAAGCTCTGCTTTACTTTGAATTTAATAAGTAATTATTCTTCATTTTCTATACAAATTACAACTAAAGTCCTAATTGATAGGCTAATTGAAAAACATCTATAGCTTTCAAATGGTATCACATTTTTTGAATCCAAAACATGCGTCACATTCTATGCTTCACATACTATAGGATTAAAAAATAAAAATTGAATTTCATGAAGTTTTGACCAAGTTAAGGTGGTTAGACATACGATTTTTTTATATTTTTTAAAAGCTGTAATAAAAAATTCATAATTAATTATTTACTTGGAAAAAAATTACAAATATATATGCATCACATCAGGACTTGAGTCCTCTACTTATATCTAAAATATTATAAAAAAATATTATCATATTATTGTGGTTAGGGTGGTTAGACAGACACCTACTTCTTATTTTCCCTAAATTTAAGTACTACTGCATTGAAATTTCAAATTTTCACCAAATGCTTTTATTTTTTTAAAACAAACCTAGTAGTTTAGAAACGACATTCAATTTTCTACATATTCTATTCTTACATGTTTTTGAAATAATATAGACAACTTATTCAAATTTTTACGTCAAGTTGCCTAACTCTGATTTTTTTGAATTTTTTGCCACTTAAGGGTATGTTTTCTCCATGATGATCCTGCACATACCCACCCACTTGTTGGAAGATTTCAAGCAAGACATCATAAACAATTTGGATACTCCGCTAGATACACTTCAAGCAAAGAAGAAACATGAGGTAGAGGCAATATTGGAAAAATATTTCCCTCATTGCAAACAAAAGAAGGATTGTAGATGCAAAATGGTAACCAACATTGACAGCAAGCATATCCCACCTGTGTTCAAGCCAATCCAGGGTGATGATGATCAACTCTACTACATTGTGCAAAGGAGACCATGGGTCCCAAGACAAGGTATGCCACCAGATCCTTTATCTTTTATTGGGCCTTATTTTAATTCGTATGCATCTGGTAATCAATGGAAACTCCCATACCCATCCAACTATGGAGGATATCCACCTAAACCTTGGAACAACCCTCCAAACACCTATCCCAATCACCAATACTCTCCACCCTAGTGGCAACAATTCCAAGGGAATTGGTAGCCACCTCTAGGAAATTGGCAGCATACATCCCAATTGACAGGAGGACCACAATGGCCAAACTAGACAATTGGTTACATGAAGCCACCTCCACAGCCTCAAAAACTTTCCATAATGCCTCCTACTAGCTCAAGTTCTAGCACACCTAGACCTACTCAATTACTAGGTCAACCCACACCTATCCCAAATAACAAGTAGATCCTAATCAATTTCCTGCATATGTTATGAGTGTGAGTGACATTCATCTGTGCTTAATAACCACTTTTCCAACTCCTTCCACTCCTATCATCACCGAGCTTCTTGTGGAAGAAGAGGAGCATTAGAATGTACCTATTCAGCCAAGTGTGCCTAAATATCCTAAGCCAATTCAACAGTCTAATCAAGACTCACCATTTCCTCAAAGGTTAGAAGTTGCTAAACAAAAGGAAGAGAAGGAAGAAACAACCTTTGATATTCTGGATCAGTTGAAATGCATATGTGTTAAGATACCCTTATTCCAAGCCATAAAAGATGTCCCCATATATAGCAAAGCAATCAAGGAAGCATGTCTCAAAAAGTCGGGGAGGAAAAAGAATGACACCACTACCATGCATGTGGTGGGATTGTTGGTAGATATCATGCTTGGGAAATTTAATATTCCTAAATACAATGACTCGGGTAGTCCTGTGGTAGGAGTTATTATAAATGGAATCCAACTAAAGAATGCTCTAACTGACTTGGGAGCAACAATAAATCTGATGATGAAGGATATCCTCAGCAACTGAATGTTGCAATTATTAGACCTACTCCTACTATCCTGCAACTTGCTAATAGTTCCGCTGTCAAACTAGATGGTATAATAGAAGACCTTGTTGTAACTCTAGACTCTTGCGAGTACCTAGCAGATTTCATGATCCTTTCCCATAAAGCCACATTGGAGGGTACCCTATTATTCTGGGTAGGTCATGGTTAGCCACAATAGATGCTTACATTGGATATTAGTCAAGGGACGTGACTATTTCTAATGGGAGAAGCACTAAAAATCTTGTTCTCTATCTTCCTTCTCAACCATCCCATGATATGGATAACCCCATATGGCCACATGTTGGAGAAAAGGCCGAGGAAGTCAATTTAGTGGCACAACTCATGATGATAGGGAAGAAGTCCTTTCATGCAGCTTCAAGAAGAAGATGAAGTATTATCCCATATAATTCAGAACCATTGTGAGGTGCATGAAGAATCATCGACTCATGAATATGGTTTTGTAGGTCCAATAAAGACATTTTTTCCCGCTCCTCCTGCACTTGAACTTCCTACAGCAATAGATATGCTTCATACATTGTTGCCAAATGATTTAAAAATTTCAAGCATTAGTGAAACAACCATGATTGAGTTAACCACACAAGTACAAGTTTTAGAAGGGAAACATCTGAATATTAACAGCAAGTTGAGTCAAGAGTAGCAATTCTCCCTAACAAACCTCTTGAAGTTGCATCAGCATGCATTTACATGGGATTACCATGACATGAAAGGATTGGATCCCAAGCTCTATACTCATAGGATATATATCAGAGATGACTGTACACCAGTAAGGCAGCCACAAAGGAGAATCAATCCTACATTGAGGGAGATTGTAAAAGGAGAATCACAAAAATTATTGGATGCAGTATTTATCTAACCTATCTCAGACAACCAATGGGTGTCCCCATTAGAAATTATGCCTAAAAAGGGAGGAAAATGGATATTTTGTGTTGACTATAGAGAACAAAACTATACCACCAAAAAGGATCATTTTCCTCTTCCCTTTATAGACCAAGTACTAGACTCACTTGCAGGTAAGTAGTATTTTTCCTTCCTAGATGGATTCAGTGGTTATAATCAGATACATATAGCACCTGAGGATAAAGAGAAGACAACATTTACCTGTCCTTGGGGGACTTATTCCTACTCAATACTCCCATTTGGTTTATGTAATGCACCTGTAACCTTTCAAAGAGAAGTTATTAGTATTTTTTTAGATATCTCGCATGATTGCATGGAGATCTACATGGATGATTTTACTACCTATGGTGTTGATTTTGTAGAAGCATTTGAAAATCAAAGAAAAGTTTTGCAGATATGTGAAGACCATAATCTATCCTTGAATAGTGAGAAATGCTTCATGATGATGTAGGAAGGAGTAGTCCTTGGCCATTATATCTCTCATAAAGGAATTGAAGTGGACCAAACCAAGATTGAAGCGATTACCAATCTTCCTATTCCTACCAAGAAAAAAGATGTTAGAAGTTTCTTGGGACATGCAGGATACTATAAGTGCTTCATCAAATATTTCAGTAAGATGGAAGTGCCATTGTACAATCTTCTAACTAAAGATGTTAAGTTCCAGTGGATAGAGGATTGTGACAAAGCATTATTTGACTTAAAAGAAGCCTTAACCCATGCTCTTGTGCCTAAAGTCCCTAATTGGGAACTCCCTTCCAATATTCATACAAATGCATCTGATTATGCTATAGTGGTTGTTTTGGGACAAAAAGAGGGAGCAATTGAGAATGAAATCTACTTTGTTAGCAAGAATCTACAAGGAGCTGAGTTTAACTACACAATAAGAGAGAAGGATATGTTGGCAGTCATTTATGCTCTTAATAAGTTCAGGCATTATATAATAGGATATCATATATTTTTCCATATAGACCATGCAGCCATAAGATACCTCTTGAATAAGCCCTTGATTTTAGGTAGGCTAGCTAGGTAGTTGTTGTTGATGCAAGAATTTGATATCACCATTTTTGACAAACTAGGAAAGGAAAATATTGTGGAATACTTTCTCTCTAGACTGACTACATCAGAGGAAACTCAATTCATTGATGACTCCTTCCCTGATGAAAATTTTTTTTCCATCAGTGTGCACACACCTTGGTATGCAAATATAGCCAATTATCTAGTTATAGGGAGAGTTCCCCCTCATTTCTCTCCAAAATAAAGAAGGGTTCTTATTGATAAAACTTATCCTTTCTCATGGATTGCATGATGTTTATTCTACACTGGACCATATCATGTAATGAGGAGATGTGTAAGGGAGGATAAAACCTATGATATAATACATGCATGTCACAATGAACCCTGTGGAGGGCACTTTGCAAATAAGAGGATAGCAGTGAAGATTCTTAATACAGGATATTACTGGTCCACACTTCATAAGGATGCAAGTATAATAGGAAGTGTTATAGATGCCAGAGGATGGACCAACCAACTAAATTTGATGAGATTCCTTTATACCCCTAGGTAGTCATCATACCATTTGATAAATGGTGACATGATTTTGTAGGTCAAATTGACCCACCATCAAATGGTCAGTCTTACATCTTGGTTTACACTAACTATGTGACCAAGTGGGTTGAGGTTAATGCTATGAAACATACCAAAGATAATAAAGTTGCTTAATTCCTCTATGAAGAAATCTTCACACGCTTTGGAGTTCCTAGAGAGATAGTGACTAATCAAGGGGCTCATTTTACATCAACCCTTGTTACAACATTGGTCAATGAATATAATGTAAGGCATAGGAAATCCACCCTCTATCACCCTTCGGCCAATGGCCAGTCTGAGGTGACCAATAGGGAAATAGAGGATATCTTGACCAAAACAATGGCTATTCACAGGAAAGATTGGGAATATAGGTTTCCAAAAGTTGTATGGGCTTATAGAACCACTTGGAAGATAACCACTGGTTTCAATCCTTTTGAATTATTGTATGGGAAAATAGCCATGATGCCTATAGATTTTGAGCATAAAACTCTTAGAAATGCACTAGATCTTGGGATAGACATATCTGAGGCACATAAGGATAGAATCATGCAGTTGAATTCCTTAGATGAAATGAGAAAGTCAGCTCTTCATCATGTTGAAATGGTGCAAAACTAAAGAGTCAAATGGCATGAAAAATACATAAAGGAAAAGAATTTCTAGCCAGGTGACTAGGCACCCCTTTATGATTCCAGGTATTAAGATAATGTAGGAAAACTACAAACCAGGTGGTTGAGACTATATGAAGTTGTAGAAGTCTTCTCAAATGGTGTTCAACTCACAACCATTGACCTTGTCAGATTCAAGCTCCTGGTCAATAGTCACTATCTCAAGTTATATCACAAACCAGCTTCCAAACAAGAATTCATGTAACAATTTATTCAACACCAAACCTTTGAACTTCTTGCAGCTGAAGGAAGTGGACCTAGTGTCCCTCCTTCTGACTAGTCAAGGTATGTATCTAATCATAATAAATATTTCCACTTTTGTGGGAATCCACTTCTTCATCAATAAATCCATCTGCACATCCATCTCCATCCTTTCTCTCTCTTCCATAACTCCACCATCACTTCACTTCATCATCGCTTCATTCCATCACCATAGTATTTAATTGCTCAACTGTACTTTTAAAGTAACCTATACTTCCTTCCACATTTTTTACAAATGGCACTCCAAATTTTTAGGTGTGTGCGTAACAACTTGTTATATCTTAATTATCTTAAATGAATTTATTTAATTACTATATATTACATGTGTTGATATTTCACATAGCATATATATGTACTCTTCCCTATCACGTTATAATTAAATCCCAGTCTGTGCAGACACATGCTCTAATTTAGTTCGAGGGGAATTTATACCCACATTTCCATGTGTCATACATGTCAACAAATTTCAAACGAACCAATTTGAAATAATATAGTTGAAATGATGGCTTACATGTGTGATATGAAACTGAACTGCCACAATTTTTCTTGATGATACCCCTCATTTATGTTTCTTTACTACCTTATTCATAGTCATAACATCACCTACCTGACATTGGCATTAGCACTAAAGAAGAGTTGCATGAAGTAGAAGAAATTGGGTTTTAGAGAAGGATTGCAGGAAATAAAATTTCATAGAAGTGTCTACTTGATTATGGGTAGAAACAATGGGAGGTCAGCTGATTAGGAATGAACCTATAGTTCATGACATGATACTACAGGATGCACTCTCTCTGGTCGAATTCAGGAATTGTGGGTGGTTAGACTACTTTCTAAAACTAGATAGTTTCAATGAGGACATTGCTCTAGAATTTTCACACTTTTTGATGATAAGGAAATTGTAAAAGGGCTAGAAGTGATGGCTACTAAGGAAAGAATTATTGAAGTAACAAGTTTTCCTACTAAAGGAGATCCATACCCTGCTTCCATGGATGCTAGGTCAACTAGGGAAAAATTCACTGAACCCATTGATCCTCCACTTGTTGTAGATAAGCAAGGAACAAGAAGAACTTCTTTTCCAAAAAAGTGGAAACAAGTTGTTGTCTACGTTATCAAATATATCACCTATGAGGACTGCCAGTCATGCCTCCATTTTGTGCATTTTAAGCTCTTGAACCACATGAGACATGGAAGAAGGATGAACATGCCCAATGTGTTGTACAACCTCCTTATAATCATGCCAGCTGAAATGAAAAAAGGTAGGGACAATTCTATCTCCCATCAATATTTGATAAAATTGTTAGTATAAAAATCTTTACAAGAAGTATCTGGTATGTCATGGGAAGAATTTGTAAACATTGATCAGTTCAGATTAGAAAATGTGCATCCTAGAGGTCAGCCTCAACCTTGTAGGGTTAGTAGGGATGAGAGGGCTGCTAAAACCACTCCTGGAGCTTCAATTTTTGGTACAAACCCTAGCACAAACCCTCCTATATCCGAATTAGCAATAGAAGTTGGCTACTCTGAATCAAAGTATTCAGATGAAGAAAATTCATCCTCAAACCCTAATGTCAATGTTCTTCCTAAAAACCCAATTTGTATTAGGGATGCCATTAGAAAAGAGAAGGCACAAATGAGAGAGGAAAAAATTAGAAAAAGGAAGGCCAAGAAGAAAATTCCAGAAAAAGTAACACCAAGCCCTAGGAAGCAAAAATTTGATGACATTGGTCTTCCTACAGCTATTGGAAAACATTAAATCCCTCTAAAGAAATAAAAACTAGTTGAGTAGCTATAGATATTCCTCCAAAAAGAATCCCTGGACTCGGAAGAACACCTAGAAAGGAGATAGAATCTCCTAAGGGGCAGGTAAATGATGAGGTGGAAGAAATTTTAGAGGAACAAGCAAACATAAGATTAGCAGAGATTGTTGTTATTGTAGAGTAGGTTGAAAATCAAGAACCACTACAACTAAAGCAAGATGAACAACAAGAATCACTAAAACTGGTGCCATTTGAATAGCATGAACCGGTGTGAGGAAAGATCTTGGTAGGAAAACATAAACCTCCCACTTTTTCATGGAATCTTGTAGCCCTAAACTTATGGAATGAAATGCAAAAGAAAGAGGAGTGGGAAAAGGAAAGACTCAAGCTACAGGAAGATATCAAAAAGAAAAATACAGAAATTGAGAAGAAAGATGCAGATACTGTTATATTGAAGGATAAGGTAAATAATGTGGTGGCTCTAGTGCCACAAATGATGGTATATAGAACTCCTCTAAGAGTATATGCACTACATTTAAAGGATTAGCATCTTTCCTTCAAGCTATCAAGGGTTATTTTAGGTTTAATCCCTTCTATTGAAACTCCACATGATTTTTTCCAAGCCTACCGATCTTCTCCTCTAAAGTTAAAAATTTGTTGTGTGAATTGTACTTGCATAATTATGTTGTGCCTAATGATCATGACTAGAACCCATTGCTATACATTGGAGATATCCATTTAAGGGCATTCATTTCATGGATTCAAAATGAAATCAACTGGGGGCAACAGTTTAAAATTTATAGGGAAAGAGAACTCCATACCCCCTTGTCTCCCAAAGCTAAATCCAGTAACCCTTCAGACATTTACTATACATGGCATAGAATTCTTTATTTCCAAGCTACAAAAACATGATCATTCCTATTAGGGAAGAAGCATACTAGGAATATGAGTAGGTAGTTGATACCATAGGGAAAACAGTATTAGGGTACCTATCACAGTGATGGAATAGTTTGACAGACTAGTTGAAACAAGTTGAACCCCATTCCTTGCAAGATTATGTTGCAGCATGTAAAAGAAGTACTAGGTACATACAAATTGGAAGGGTGAAGCAGTAGTAGTGGCCTCCATTGAAATTTCAACCACCTACTCTATTGTGGCCAATACTAGATTATACATACTATTAGTATGACATAGCTATAGAAAAACAAAGGTGGAGAAGATTCAAAAACAAGCAGGGGTTCTATTGGGATCCCAATTCAGATACTGCAGAGACTAATCTTGGACAGTTGGCAATTTGTGATTTCAAAGCTTTAACAAGGAAAAGAAATAGAGCTTCCTCTGCTAGAGGACCAGTAGATCATTAGGTTGGGGGAGATGATTCCAATTAATGGCTTAATTTTGATAGGGTTTATCATATGTTTGATGTTGATACTATAGACTTTGGCACCTAATTATTGACATCCTCCATGTTATTTCCCTAGATTTATGAACCTTGGGCATAAACTTATCCTTGTAACTTTTGATGATATTAACATGCTATGTGGATTATCTATGTTAATTTTACATGTGGTTGAATGGATGTTACTTTAAGGTAATTATGGATATGCAATTATTTTGTTCGTGCTAATGTCATTATGCAGGTTCACATTAAGATGTTGATATAAATGAAGCTTGCAATGTGGAAGAAACTCTTGCCATCTTTTCAGTTGCTAAGGAAGTCAAAAAGATGGTCATTAAGAGGTCAAAGGAGGGAAAACTCTCAATGAAGGGAAACTTCCAATGGAGGGAAAATCCTAGCTCAAATGAAAGATTGTAACTACCTTTTAAATGATCATGTTTTTTAGTTGAGAAAATCTAGGAAGTGTGTTGTGTTGGATCCTCATTGAGGAAAGTCTTCTTTGACCAAATCTAGCACATGCATAACTTCCTCCCTCTCTTTTCTATGCTTTCAATAAATGGCATCCTCCTATTTTGTTGGAGTTGACTACCTAATTAGTTAGTGTTAATTATAAATTTTTCCCTCTATAAATAATGGTTAGGTTCCCCTTTTCATAAGGTTGGATGTTCTAAGATTGCACTTGGATTTTCAGTTTAAGTAATACAGTCATATTGTTGATATGTTGTAATCATGTTTTCAAGGAATAAAATGATAATTTGATTTGTTGCATCTAAGTTAGCTTAAGCAAGACACACTCAAGGGGGGCCACTTGTATATAATTCCACCCATTTAGTTTAAAATTTATTTTTTTGTTTAGTAACTAGTCGAGATTTCAACAATTATATGTTCCTACGGCCATTGGAACTTTGTTCTTTGACTATTCCTACAGCCAAGGTAGACAAAGTATTTTTTTGTCTATTTGCTGAGATTGCTATTTCTATTATCCATTCCATTTTAGTTGTTGATGCTCAGTGTAGTTTTTGATTCATAATCAGTGCTTATGTTAATTTATTTCTATCATTTTATTTTTAGTACTGTTCCTTTTCTAGTTGTAGGATGAGGATGACTATAGGGGAGTCCTAGTGCATATACAATGCTGACCCATTTCAAATTTATGTCCTTGGGTTGACAATGAAATGCACCTTCATGATGAGTAAGATAGTTACTTATTGCATATGTCTAATCTCTAAGTCATAGTTCTAAGGGCTTAGTTATTGAACCATTAGAGGAGGCCAACAATGAGTGTGATCTTCCCATAGAGTAAAATGTAGTTGAGTATGCCAATCTTTCAGGTTCTTATTTAGCAGTAGCTTTCAAATGATAGTCAAAAAGTTCATGTTTGTGTATTTGGTTAGGCCATTCCCTTGGGGATAATAATTATAAGAAAATTTAAGCACATTTCCATAATCAAATTCCAAACTGGAAAATTTGAGGGAAGCAAATGCAGGACCATTATCACAAACCAAGGCAAATGGAAAACCAAAATGATTTAAAATAAATCTTTCCAAAAAATTAGTAACTACTTCAGTTGTACATTTCCTCCAAGCAATTACTTCAATCCATCTAGTGCAATAATTAGAAGTAGTCAAAATATACATGTGGCCTACAGAGGATGGTGGGTTGATGGGACCAATAAAATTGAGACCCCATTGAGCGAAGGGCCTTACCTCAATAACTGGTTGTAGTGGGACAACAGTGTACCTTTCCCTGGTGGTGGCAGTCTAACAAATGTGACAGGATTTGACATGGTTATGAGCATCCTTGAACAGGGTCAGCTAGTAATACCCGGCCTGCAGGATGTACTAAGCTATTAAAGGATCGAACCCATGTCCCTTTCCAAATTTATCATGAAATTCTTTCAATACCTGGGTTGCTTCTTCCTTTCTCGAGTATTTGAGATAAATTCTCATGGTTTTTCTTGTACAATATGGCTCCTTGCAACATGTAGTTATTGCTTTTCAATCTCAAAGTGCATTTCTAGACTCCTTATAGCCATGATGGACACTTTTCTTTCAACAAGTAGTAGATGTCATTGTACCATTCATCTAGGGAAATGTCTTCTAGATGATACTACTGCACTATAAGCTTTGATCCTATTTTTTCCATCGTGCGAGTGAGGGATTACCCCCCAAACCAACTTCATAGGCTGAATCTCCATGGCATATTCCTACAGCAACATGACCCATTTTTCTCTTCTTTCTCCTGGTTCATTTTGCATCAGTAGGGTTTTAACAGCTGGGTCTAGAACAATGGTGAACACTTTGTTCCTTAGGATGTAGTGTCTAAATTTCTTAATGCCACAAAACAAGGCATACACTTACTTTTCAACATATTGGTATCATAATTTATCATTTTTTAATGGGGCACTCATAAAATTGATGGGGTGCTCATTCCATTCATCATCCTTTTGTGTTGACATTCTTGCGCATGAGTGATCCAAATCAAAAGAGTAGATGTAGAATGGCTTCAAATAGTCTAGACTGACCAACACTGGAGCATCTACAATAGCCCTCTTAATTTCTTCAAAATCCTATTTAGCTTCCTATGTCCATTCTATTTTGGCATCTTTCTTGAGCATGGAATTCAATGGCTTAACCATTTCTATGAAGCCCATGATCAACTTCCTAATGAAGTTGATTTTTCCAAAAAAGGACTTCATTTCCTTTTTATTGCTAGGAGGTTGAATTTTCAATATGACCTATATGTGCTTTGGATCTAAGGAGATTCCCTTTTCTAAAATCATGTGTCCTAGCAGATTTCCTTTAGTTAGTCCAAAGATGCATTTCTTTGGGTTAAATGAGATGTTGAACTCTGCATTTTTGGAATACTTTGCACAAGTCAGAGAAATGATCTCATCTTTTCTTTGAGAACACTGTAAGGTCATCCATGTATATGATGATGCACTTTCCAATGAGATCCTTAAAGGCTACATCCATGGTGTTGGAATGTCGCACTTGCTTTAATCAATCTGAATGACATCCTTCTATATGCAAACATTCCCCACTTTGTGGTGAATGTTGTTTTGTGTCTATCCTCATATTGCACCATCACTTGATTATATCCAGATTATCCATCAAGAAATGACATCATTTGTGATTCGTTTACATTGTGTAGTACCTCATTCAATGAGGGCACCGGATAATTGTCCTTTTTAGAAGCTTTATTTAAATTCTAGAAATCCACATACAATCTGATTTCCCCATTTTTCTTTCTAACTAGGAATAAGTTGGCCACCCATGTGGAATTCCTAATGGGAAATATGATTTTGGATGAGAGAAACTTCTACACTTCCTTGAAAATGATGGGTTCCAACAATGCATTAATCAGGCACTGACGTTGCCAAAAGGGTCTCACATATGGCTTAAGGGGAATAGTATGAGTAATAATTTAAGTATCATAGGTTTTAAGGTTCTCATACCCCCAAGCAATCACATCATGGAATTTGAGCAAAGAATCAAAAATTCCTTTCCTTTCCTCTAGGGTGCACACTTTGTCAATAAAAACATTTTTAACCTCCACTATAGTACCCATGTTTTGAGCGTCACATTGATTATCTATTGATTCCTTATTATTTTGTTGATCTTGATCCCTGATCTAATCTAAATCAAATATTTTTTCTATCTTAACCATTCCTCTTGGTATTGTGTTAGTCTTTGAATTGATCACTCCTTCAATATCAAGCTCAGCCTCCTTTGGCTCTACTTCATCAATGATTTGGGAGGCAAATAAATCTAAACTGGTGATGAAGTACAGGATATTCTTATCATCATTAAACACTTGGAAGTGAGTGACACTATTAAGCACTAATGGGGTAGAAGTGAGCTCTACAGTGAATTTCTTTAGACTAGTCAATGATAAGGGTTGAAGGGTACTAGTTGCTTGGGCCAAGGCATCCATGATCTGATTCTTACTATGAGGGATCAATTGAATATTGAATGCATTTAGGCCTTCTATGAGATCCCATACCATTTTCCAATAGTTTTCTAATCTCTTGTCATGATAGGAGTATAATTTCCTAACTTTTTTCACAACTAGCTCAGAATCACCAAAGACTTGTAGCATTTTTACTTTCTTTCTCAATGCCATTAGTATTCCATGAACTAATGCTTTGTATTATGCTACATTATTTGTGTAATAGAATTGTAATATATGGGAAATGAAATAGGTCTTACTTGTAGGACTGATGAACTTGAAGCGTGCTCCTACTCCTTGATTGGATTTGGATCCATCAAAGCATGATGTCTAGAACTTGGAGGGACTCCTAACTTTAAAACTAATGTAGCAAACATCCTCTCTTAGCTACATCTATGTCTCTACACTCGTGAATGACTGCTTGTATTCAAGTTAGCTTTGATCTTTTTGTCGTTCCATGGACTCTTTAGGAGTGATCTGCCCTTTGATATTCTCTATTGTCGTTTGACATAAGTAGCATTCAAATTAAGAATGAGTTGCACTATGCATCCTACACCAGCTAGGTAGCAATAACTCTTTGAAATCCATTTGAGCCCCTAAACTAAGTTGATCTTGCACACATTTCTACATAAATTCTTGGAAGCCATCAAGAAACCCCATATTATCATCTTCATGGGATTCTTCATCCTCTAACTCAATCAACACTTTCGTGCTATTAGGAAGAGAAGCTAAATTAGTGGGGACTTCACATAGCACAAGGACCTCTTTTTTTTCCTCTTCTTCTTGATCCTAGTAAGTAGTGAGGAAGTAGCTGCCCAACGTTGTTTCTACAAACAACACCTCATTCATGTTATTTTACTCAATAATCATGAACTTCATCCTCAATTCTAGGTCAATGTGGATTTGATTAGGTATTCCCTTCCATGGTAGCCATAAGTGAGAGTAATCAGTGGTGGCATAACCATTCAAAGTTCAGGTGAAATGTCTTCCCAGTATGATACCATAAGTGTTCAGGTTATCGGCAACTTGAATATCAATGACCTGCTTCACTTATGGGTCAACAGTGACCTACATAGGGATCTTGTTTAATTCCTCCACTATATTCACCCCAATCTTATCGATTTGGGTTACCTTCCACCTAGATAGGGTTGGGGTTATCCCCAATGCCTGGCACACTATGAAGGGAATGGCATTGGTTGAAGCTCTTGAATCTAGTAGGAAGTTGTGTAAATTTTTACCAAATATGAAAATTTTCATAAGGAAAGGAGGGATCTTCAGCTTCCCTTGGAACAACCCTATAAAAACATCAGCCTAGGCCACTTGATTCATATCTTTGTCATAATACGTATCCTTCATTTTCACTTGACCTTTCTCTTTAGTTGGAGGTCTGTCTAATGACTGATTTTTACTATTTTGATGGTTTGGGGGTTGATCAGGCTTATTTCCTATGATTTCCCTACTCACTGGTTCAGTTTTAGTGGTACCAAGTGAAACTCTCTTTGCAGGTACCTCTTGAGTTGGTTTAGATGAAGCAGTTCCATATAAAGACCTAAAGAAGGAATTTCTGACAATGAGCACCCTTAACAAATCAAAAGCTAATAGACTCACTTTGACTTTCTTTATTTCATCTACTACATATGCCCCCATTTGTTCAACCTCTACCTTAGAGAAAGGGTGTTGGGAGGAGCCAGTAAACTAATTTTGAGTTTGATTTGGCTACCTATTTTTATTGAAATACCGAGTCGACATGTGGGGATAAGTTGGATTGTTGTTGGTATTAGGGTCAAGCAAATTATTGAAATTGTTGGGAGGGGTATAGGTAGTAAAAGGACCACCAGCTTGCCTATTTCTTAATTTGTAAGGAGTCACTCTTTGGTGGAACATATGTATCTCATCCTCGCATTGTTATTCCTCATCATTAGGACCATTATCTATTGAATCAAAGAGCTAAGATAGGGAGCTCTCAGTACTTACCTCTTCTGCTTCTCCTTCCTTGGAGGAAGTCTCCTTCTCAAGCAATTTTCTATCACTTTTTGAGAATGCGGCTTGGTTGACAACCAGCACTGAGGAATCATATGGCTCTAATGGAATAATATCTCTGCAACCTGATCCATCAACAACATTCTAGACTTCTACTTGAAAATTTTTTGCAGTACTTTGGAACTCCAAGCAATCTAATTCATATTCATCTTATGAATTTGGCACCATCTAAAAAGGGTAGCCTCAGGAAAATAAACTCCACTTGTGGATTTGTTAGTACCGACTGGTTTGTCAAGAGGTGTGGGGATGCCTTTTTTGTTTGGCCTAGTATTCCATGTCCTATTTTTACTTTGTGAAGGTCTTCTTTCAAAGTTCTTCCTTGAAATTTGACCTCTTCAATTGTCTCGTTGGAGGTTGGCTTGAATTCTTCTTTAATAAGCATGTAGTTGGTTGTTTTGGTTCCTCAAATGAGTCATCTCAGTGGACAACTTCTTCACTAGTTCAGTTAACTCATCAATTCGATCCTTATTCATATTGCCTTGAGGAGGCATTGAATTCTAAAGGAAAATAGGTTGCGCCAAAGGTTTGTTCTGCTAGGCAATTGAGAATTTAGAATTCTGCAAGTATGAGGGAACCTAATATTTTTGAACATAATCCTACTATTGTGAGGCTTGCAAGTAGTTTGGCACTAAGGGAGCTTTATTTAGTGGGTTCCCTAGGTGTGGCACTATCAGTAGCTGAGGAACTTGGTTCAACATAGGTGTCTGATGATCCAAGGAATGAGTGAGCCCTTGGATATGAATTGGGTTGGTAGTTGGCCCCAATGAGAACAATGGACCCACAATGTGATGTCTTAAATCTATGTTATCTTTTGTTGCTTCTGCGTATGAGTCCAACAATCTTGTAGGTGGTTGATGTATCCTTTTGACCAATTAAAATGTGAGATTATCCAAGGAAGCATAGTATATCATCTTAGCTAATGCATCATCAACAATGTAGGGAGGCTACAACTTCATATAAGCCCTATGAAATTAGTCATTGAATGAGCTAATAGGCTCACTAACTTCCCTCCTTTCTAACATAAATTGTTGATATAGCTTTATTGGATTGACAAGAACCTTGAACTTCTACAAAAAATTATTTTTCATGAGATCCCAAGAGGTAATGAAGCCTGTAGGTAAATGGATGTACCAATAGAAAGGTTCACCCCCCAATGAGTAAGGGAAGAGCATACAAGCCACGTCTTCATGTTTAGTTTACATATCCTTGAAGGCTCTTTGGAAGATCTTGATGTGTTCTTCTACTATCCTTTGTCGATCGTGTGGATGTAACTTGGTACAAAATCCTTTTGAATTCTTTGGCATATCATGATAATCATTGAAGGACTATGGGGATGGGTTATTCTCTAGCCAAGCCATTGTGGGATGTGGAGGATGTAATTTTTGTGCTATAGTAACTTGGGGTTGAAATGGAGTAGCAGCTAAGGCAACGCCTTGTGGATGGGATGTGGGGATGAAGACAGTACCTTGGATCAATGGGGAAGGTCGAGATAAAGGGGTACAAGGAGATGGATGGGATGGAGGTCAAGTGGGTGGAGCTGATGTTGATGCTTCCCCTTTCTTGGCTCTCCTAGCCCTAGTAGGGGACTTTAGCTCTAGGATGTCCCCCTTGTTTGGTGTTGATCTTGTTATCTTATGAGATCTTTGGGAGGAAGATGACCCACACTAATCTAGCTTAGTATGGCCCTCCTTCTAGCGCCAGTTATGTTGATGGGTGTTTTTGCACTTCTCAACACAGACAAAGCATAACTATAGTGTATCTCTTGAAAGGTAATTTCTACAACTAAGTTTTAGAAATCACCCTAAGATATCTCAAGTGTCAGGTCATGACAATGCTTGGAATAGTTCAATTGGTTGATGTGATTTTTTGGTAATCACAAGGAGACCTTTATGGTTCACTAAGTTTGAGGAATTGGGTCTATAAATGGAGTTTTATAAATCCTAGAAATGGATTAGCAGTTGTTGTAAGTGTTAAAAAGTAAGCTAAAACTCCTTGCTCATCAAATTTGGCTTTATAATGATGTCGGAACTTTAGTTTTACTTTAGATTTTAAAAAAATAGAAAAAGGGAAAAAAAATTAGAAGTTTCCTAGACCTACCACTAATGGTGAACAGTAACAATGTAGGATGTTATAGTGGATAGACTTCCCAAAACTTAGTTCCACTTAACTAGGGACAACCCACAGTCTCATGAAACTAGTGCAATCTTCAAAGGGTCATTGCATATTTTTAGATTGTTCATTCACCATTAGATCATGAATAACAATTGAACTTAGGTGCAACAATATAAGTAATGTGTAAACTAACTTTACACAGAAATTTATCATCAATAAATAGCCAAAGTATGAGCTAGGAAGACATCAAACACCATAGCATACTTCACCATTAAAGCACAACATGAACTAATAGCTAAAAGTAACTTACAAATTGAACAACAAAGCTAAAATCTACAACTTGAAGATAGAATCATGCACACATGAGAGAAATACACAAGAAACCATCAAAATAATGCTTTCCTCATGTATTTTTGTAATAGCATGTCTTTACAACTCCTCTCTCTCTTTGAAAATGAGAGGATGCCCCTATTTATAGTATTCAAAAATTGAAATGAATGGAAAAGATTCATTTAAAATGAGTGGTCAAGATTCCTTTTCACTTAGGATTTCACCTACCCCCAATATATTACAATATAAAATAGACTTTTGTCTTATTCCCTATTTCATCCTATAGTCTATTTTGTCTTGTAGCATTTTTTTTACTTGTAGCTGCCTTTTTAGCCTTTATAACTACATCAGTAGGTATTCATCATTGATGATAGGCTTCCCAACCTCCTACATTGTTGCATATTCAAAGAACTTGTCAATCATGGCTATGAGTTTCTTCTCTTTGGATAGCTCGAACTTGAGGATCTAGAAGGCTATCTTCTTGAATCTATCAGTGATTCGCTCCCAATGTTTGGTGCATTTGGGTGTGGCCCTAATAACCTATTTAGACTAAGTGAAGGCTCTCACAGCAAAATCCATGAAATCTAGTGACAATGTATCTCTAGCTCCCTATTCCATATTTTTGTGAAATAATGGCTTGATTTTCTCTAGATCTAACTCTAAAGCAGGAATTTCATAGTTCATCATCATCGTTAGATAATCTTCACTATCTATTTGATGCTCCATGACCCATTCATGATCAAGATCCAATTCATGCAAGGACTTCTCTAGAATTTCTTTCCTATAATCGAGATTCATTTTCCATGTTTCAACCATCTAATGTCCTCTTTTGGTAGCTTGAGCTCCTTCTCCCATGTTTCTTGGGAGAGCTTAAGGATGCTCTCCAGCTTCAGGTAGGTAATTTGATATAGCTCAGGGAACTCCTAGCAAGTGTTTATCATGTCCTCCATCTCTTTCTATAGCTTTCAAAATTTATTGAACATTCTACTTGCATGTCAGATGCCCATATCTCTATTATATCCTACCTTGTGAAACTAGTATGCACTAGACTTGGTCCAGTTTTTTCATTTTTCCATTTTATTTAGCTCCTTGGAGAGGAGAGTAGGCACAGATGATTCCATCAGGGCTTCTTCCTCTATAGAAGTCCACTATTGAATGTAAGCGGTGAGGTCCACCATTAGTGGACTGGTCCTTATTCATTTATTGTATAATGGAGGATTCTGACCCTTGAAGATCATCAATCTTTTGTTCATGGGTTTTCGAGCCTAGATTGATCATAGATATTTGGTAGTCTTCTCCCTGGATGGTTTTGGCATCTTTTCCTGCTACTAGGGTGGTAATTTGAAATGTTTGAGATCTAAAAGCATCAACTGTGATGTGGGATTGGATTTTAGGTTTTTTTCCTTTCGAGTCATTATTTGTGCTCTGGCTAGCATTGCCTCCAATTAGGCCTTAGGGTCAGCAACTACTAGATCCTTCTTCAATTTTTGTTCCAACCATGCGGGAACCTTTGTTTGACCCTTTGGTGATTCATGATCACCTTCTTCTTTTTCTTTATCTCCCTCCCCTTTTGGAGGCACTTCTTCCTACATCAGGCCCTTATCTTGGCCAGTCCATAAAGGTTCCTCAATTATCTCTACATCTAGATCAATGTCTATCTTCCCTTCTTTGGAGTAGTGCTCCTCTAGGCATGTCTCTTCTTTTGGCTCTTGATTGAATGTCCCCACTACATAGTGCTCATCAATACCCTCAGCATCTTCTTCAAAAGTTTGTGGCCCTTCTTCATCAGAGGCTACCTAGTCTAAGTTTATACTTAATCTTCCCTCCAGATGTTCAAAATAATCATCTTTATTAGAATCCTCGGGCTCCTCAACTATGTCCCTTGCAACCTCTTTTTGTTGCTCTATGCTAAGTCTTTCCATGTCTTCTGAGATCTACATTGTGGCCTCCATTTTTTATAGTTCAATAGGTAGTGCGGAAAGAGGCAAAGCAACAACAAGTTGAGCCATTAGAAATTGGACCCTGGGGTCAAGGATTAACCTAGAGATCTTAATGGGCATGTTCTACATATACAGTGTGAAAGCTTGTAGCAAGACTAGTGGTGCCATAGATGTAGATGGCATGGATGGTTGTAGAGTGGACAATATGGGTAATAGAGGTGGGAACAAGGAAGATGAGATTGGGGAAGTGGTCGAAGAGGAAGAGTCTAATACCATAATCAGAGTTGTTGGAGAGGTAGAGGTGAGGTGGACTAATATGTCCACAACAAGAAAAGAAAAGACGGGTAAAGATTTAGAGGTGGTAGGTGGTGGAGTGGTGACAGTAGCAGCAGCAATAGGAATTAAAGTGGTAGGTGGTGAGTGGGGTTGCTCATTTTCTTTTTCCTCTTCATTTTGAGGCTCCTCCTCTTGAATGGTTGGCATTTCAATCATAGATGTCCCCATTCTTTTTCACCCTTTCAGATGACTAGCCTTCTATAGCCTTCCTGGAATACACCTTTTGTTTGGGCTTGTGCTTAGGTGCATCCTTCCTCTTCTTAGATCTACTAATGGGCAGGGACTTGGGAGCTTTTCTTGATGAACCAGCAGCTACACAGCTACTTGTTTCACTTCCATTTCATCCTTGAGCTCCCCATATGTAAACTCCACACCTTGCTCCTTTACTTGGGTGATTTGTGCATCCACCCATTTCCTAGTTCTATGTTCAATGGGTCAGGTGAGAATGTTGAGGTCAGTGACCTCTTCCTCATTCCAATAAATGACTGGCAAGGGTTTATCAACCAAGGTAATGTACCTTTCATCTAAGACATTACCATCTTTGTTGATTTGGTTAGGTACTAGAAATAGACTGACGAACTTCACAAATTTAGCATTCAACCTCATTTAGTGTTGCATCTGCACCTCTTTTTCATCTCCATAATTTACCCAAAAGTATTCAATATGGGATTGGTGGGCATTATGTCTCCCAACCCATTTCTTCAATTTTCCATGAGGGTCCACTCTTCCCTTATCTATGCATAGGTCTAAGTGGTATTCCACCAATTCCCTCTCTAAGTATTCAATACATTGGGTAGCGGGGAAAGAGTACATTCCTTTCCTAAATGTAAGGGGGTATGGAACCCCAGCTCAATGTTTGTTGCTCAACAAGCTATTGCCAACTTGTAGTTTCCAAGAAACCTCCAACAGAATAATCTAGTCATTAGGGTAGTGTGGCAACCGGTAGGGTTTTCCTGAGAACACCTCTGCCTTGATGTAGGTGAATTTTAGGAATTAGATGAATAAATATCCAAAACCTTTTTTAAAAGCTTTGGTGTTGTTTGTTACTCTTCTTTAAAATCCTCCTCCCATGAGTCTAATTATCTTCCCAATGAAGGAATCATTTACTCTTCTATGTTCCCTCTTAAAATTTCTATACTGCAACTAGGGATAGTAGTCATAAACTTTGAGTTCTCCCCTCCTAGTCCCTAATGTTCCTACACAAAAGAGACCTTTTTATGGGAATTTCACTATGAGGAGATAGACTAGATATGATGTCATGTAAAAATGGGAGGTCTTCTTTACCACCACAAGTTAATTATGCAGGTTGTTGCTTATCATTTTAGCCCAATAGAATTTAGTTTCACCTCAGAGGATTTCTTCTGTAAAGCAGAACATCCTTTCTTTGAAGAATGTAGTAGTAGGAAATCCCATCACTCTGCTCAGGACAGTGACCCGATCATGGTACTCCTCAAAGAAATCACTCCTATACAAATACTAAAGCAATTTGTTGGCACTACCCCTCTTGTCATTTAGCCAATGTTGATTGATCATTCTTGTGCATCCAAGAGAATCTTGTTGCCACACATTTTGAGAAAATTCCTTTTTGTTTCCTCTATCTTGTCAAACGTTGGGATGCCAAATGGTTTTCCAATAGAATTGGTAGACAATTATGCCAATACTCTTCCATATCAATTATTTTCCTATTAGAGTGATAAAACTTCCAACAAGCCATGACTAGCTCCGGAGCAACCAACATAGGGGGAAAACTAGCCACCTTTGCAAGGCCACTTTCTTTTATCTTTTAGAAATCTTCTGTAGTGGGACTGACCATTACCCTTTGTTTGAATTCATCTATATTTATATGTATGAGGTTGGTATCAGAGACTATGTCCCAATTGGAAGAAAGATTTTAAGTGCACTCCACTCCGTGAAACTAGTACTTCATTTATTCTTTTTCATCTTTTCCCCTCAAAGTTCTTGTAGGCTTACTTCCCTTGTTGGCCTTTCCCATGGGCTTCCCTAATGACCCCTTAGTAGGTTCCATAAATCCTACATGCAAAAGGTGCAGTAATTATTTTTACATGTAAAGGCAGCAAACATCAATTAAATCCTACAAATTCACAGTTAGATCCATTTATATACCCTTAAGAAATCACGACATTCATCATCATTATACATTTGGAGCTTGTTCAGATCATTTGTTCAAATGTGGGTTTAGGGGTGCAAATTTCCTCTGGGCGGAAGCCATTAAGAAGAAAGCCACTAAAGAATGGCATTAGGACCATGGCATCCTGCAAATAGCCATCTACATTAGAATTTTTGCATGGCATGTTTGGTGGGAAAATCTAAGTTGGGGTCACTTGGCATCTGTGGAATCCTCGATGAGAGTGCTTTCAGTTGTTTTTGTTTATCAAACCGACCTCTTTTGGTTCATGCGGGTATAAAGATTACAAATTTTTCAAGGCAGAAAGCTCTTAGAGTTTGACTATTAAGAAAGTGATGAAAAGTGATCTGAGTTCCGCAAGGCAGAATTCACACCATAATTTTACCTTCAAGGCTTGTTCAAATTTTCCAAGTTTGAGATTGTGGAGCTGGGCGATGTGAGAGTTAGGTGGTAGATGGTTGTTAGGAAATTGTTGTTAAGGAACGGCTCTCCATGGATGGAGTTCTGACCACAACGACCCATGTAGGTGGAACCACCAAAGAGAAATGCCTGGAGGTTCATGGTTCCCTTGTATATTTTATGTGGGTAGCATTGGTGTACTCAAGATCCGTATAGCAGGTGAATAGGTTAGTTTCACTATTAAACAATGGCCTCGAAGCAACGACTCTCTACAGTTGGAAGTCCATAGAGGTGGACTCACAAAGGTCCCCGAGTTTGAGGTTTACATTGATGAGCATTGAAGTTAGGTCAAGGGGATTTTTTTCTTGTGGAACCTACATAGCGAAAGGGTGGAAGTGCCTTGTCATTAAACAACGACACTTTGGAGATGGAGTCCTTCCTGTGGAATTCCACATAGCAGAACCTACGTAGACATCCTAACTCAGAATCTAATCAACTCTTTTAATCATTTTTTCTTAGGCCACCATGACTACAGCACCAGCTTGGAGGGAATATGTTAAGGCTTCACCGTAATTGAATGGAAATGAGATGGGAGCTACCTGTAGGCAAGGTCTTAAATAAGGACTCCTGCAAAGCGCTACTAAGTTAGCCATTTTTTTTTAACAGTTTTAATAATTGACCTTGGCAAGGACGGAAAGGCTATCGAGGTGGGTTGCACTAATTCCTCCACCATTTGATGAATGGCCATGGTGAAATGAAGTTTCACATTAATGAAAATGTGTGATTTTGACATGCTCTAAGGGGTTTCACAATGCTAGGGAAAATTGCAAGTGTAGGGCCAAAAGTTGAGGGATTTGACGACATTGCTAGGATGGATTAGGGTTTGATCCTTAAATATTTTAAACAACTATGAAACCCTAACCACAAAAATATTTTCAATAGTTTTAAACACCTGATAATAAGAGATCATGTAGACTCACCTCAAAATCACATAGATAATCGAAGAAAATATAACTCAGATCCAATGTGGGAACTTTTTTCCTGCTAGTGACCTCTTTTCTCTCCTCAAATTTGAAAATGGAAAATGAAAATGACAGAAGAGTCATGGGTTTATATAGACCTAGGTGCATTAATGGCAACATTAATTCTTAGGTAAGGCTAATCTTAGGTAGGTGGGGTGTGGAAACCCATGCTCCATTGGACATTAAGTTAAGAACCAGAAGGCGAAGGTGACTGTGGGGCTCATGATGTGGGTAGATGCTAAGGTTAGGCCACTACTTAATAGTGAAACATAAATGCCAATCCACATAAGGCTACCTAAAAATGCAAGTCCATGAGTCTTGAAGGATGTAGCAGAAAATGGAAGATAAAAATTTGTAGGACAAGTTCCTCAACTGCCAAAGACTTAGTGAAATTTGAGGTAGTTGATTTTGGTCATATGGAATTTGAAGACTTTAATGCATGTGACCAATTTGAGCTCAAAAATAGGGGCACACAAAATGAGATGAGAGTAAAAATGACCGGGCGAGAGTAAAATGAAACAAAAAAGAAAGGGGGTCCCCAATCTAAACAGGGCATGTGTGTCGTAGGCACAACAATCTACCTCACCTCTAATCTAGGAATTAAGTACCATAATGAATTTCCTTATCTAAAATATTTCATCCTTATGATATTGAGGAATGTACTTTAGAAGACGAGTGAACTCCTGGTATTCATTAATGGATGAATCACCTTGTCTCAAGTTTTGAAAATCCATTAATTTTTAATCAAAGTATAGTTGTGGCAACCATCTTTTTCTGAAGATCACCACAAATTCATCCCACATTAGACTTAGCGAAATCAACCCTAGTTTCATTTTATGTTCATCCACCAAGTGGATGCTTCTCTAGATAGTTGGTATGCTCCCCAAACAGCCTTGGTTACTTCGAAGAAGTTTCTAATCTCAAATTATTTTTCCATCTTTGTGATCCATGCCTTCATGGAATCTCTACTTACAATACCTTCAAATTTGGGAGGTGTAACCTTCTTCATATCCCTTGATAGCTCAAGGGCCATTTGGTTTCTTTTCTCCATATCAGAGCTTGATTCTAAGTTTTTTCTCCATGCTCACTAAAGGTGGTACATTCATTTCAGTTCTCATCCTTACCTTCTTGGGATGCTTCATTCTCAATCCTGCTCTGTCCCCTAACCTCTTGCTTGAGGTTATTGATTCTTTCCCTTACCTCATTGAGCATCGCTAGAATCTAGTCTAGCTTGGCATCTAAATTTCTAGAAGGTTGCCCCACCTTATGGCTTCCTCTATGATTGATCCTAGTTTGAACCATTTTTAAGTTATTACTTTATCTATAATTTTCTTAACATTCAATTAGTTCCTCTAATTTTCTATTCAATTATAGACATTTAAGCAATTCCTCATTCATTCAACCTAAATAAAAGAGATTTTTTCCAAAATTTTCAAAAAAAATTATTATAATAATTGTGGATTACAAAACATCCTCATTTAATAGAACAACTACTCGTCATTAATATTGGAAAAACATTTTCATATTACTAATCACTTTCAGAGTCTATCACTATGATTTCGAAGGTGGAGGCACTCGTAGGTGCACTTCCAACCCTTCATGTCTAATCTAAGAGGTGATAATATTGCATTCACTTGGTATATTTGTAGAAAGAGATGATTGGTTTGGCTCAGCTTGAGAAATGGTTCTAATGGTCTTGGTTGCCTCTTCCTTCTTCTTTTCTTCCTTAATGTGTTTTATGGCATCCGTGAAGGTTTCATTGTCACTAAGTTATACCCTCTCATTGTATTCATTTTCTTCTAATGGTTTTATTAGAGATTCTTGCTCTTTCTTGGTCTTAAGTTACCATTCGTTACTGATTACCAATTTCCTAGAACTCATCTTTTTTCTCACCATTCTGGCATAAGAACTTCAAATCATTAGCTATTGTTAATGTTAGAATTTAAGCTTAAATAGTGAGCTCATAGGTCCAAGTATTAAACCTAGTAGCTTTGATACCATATGTAACATATCTAACCATACTCTTCTAGTTTTCACCTAGGTTTTAGTACATGAAGTAAATAATTCAATGCCTTCAAAACAAGAAGGTAAAAATTTTATTTTCTAACATTACAATTTTCATTCTGCACAAAGTAAATCACATAATATTTTATAGTTGAAATTACATAACTTAATATCATGTAAATGAAACACATCTAATCAAATATGGTTTACATATAAGGTTTATGATCAAGCAAACAATTTCATAATTTATAAATGAGAACAAGGTTAGGATATCCTTAGTTTTATTATTATTCTATTTCACAAGCCTCAATGTGTCATTTGCAAGAGGGAGATCATCACCCAAGTTCTTTACCTCCAACCACAAACCGGTGGTCCCCTACAAACCTTCCAACTAGAAGTGGCCCTACCCTTTAATGAAGAGTATAGTATTGGAACCTCTAATATTTCCATCTAAGTATCTAGTATATTGAACTACATAACAAGTATGATCATACTATTATATACAATCTCTAACTAAGTATTATGCTACTGACTAGTTATGAAAACTTGGAGCACAGTGAACTAACAAGTGAAACTAGATACTTTTGCATTTACTTTGACCAAATTTTGAACTATATTCATCCACTTTCTTCAGAAGTGGTTTCATAAGTTCACCCACCTCTAACTTGACTTGAAAATCTTACTAACCTATGGTTAACTCAACTATTGGTTTAACCCCAAAGGTTAACTTACTCAAATAGATTCTCTTTCAAAAATGGATGGCTTCACTAAAGTCGTTTATTTGACTAAGTAGATTTAATACTTCTAACTCAAAAACCCATGTTATGTTTTCACAACATTTTGGGTCTAGGTAATTGCCTCTTATTTGAGTCCTTTAATTAGCTAAAAGGATTAATCTATCCTCCTAGTAATATGGTCTTTGGTTTATGATTAGAATATAATGTCCTCTACTTGAGAAATTTGAATTATATCAATAGATAACAATGAATCTTGGTCAAATATGTATTACCTATAAAGTTCAAACAATAATAAAGAATGCATCTTCTTTATTATATTTCAAACCTTTCTTTGAATTTCTTAAAGATTCTTTTCATTGAAAATACAATATAAGCTATTATAATAATAGAAATAAGATGCTATTTTATTGGATGGAAAATTTACCATTTTCAAGTATTCAACAATTCTTCACTAATCCATTTTATGGAATTAGTTTGTCTAGTAAAACATGGCTTAGAGAGTCTAAATATTTTCTCTTAACTCTCACTTAAAATTTAATCCAAAAATTTCATATGTCTAAGTTTGATTAGAAGCATATGTATACTGGTGTGAGCACTTAGCCTATCCACCAAGTTAATAATGGTCTAGAACATCTCTTATTCTCTTATGAGTAAGCATAACTAATCTAGAATACATGTGTATATGCATGCATTCATATATTTTTCTAAAACTACTTAGCTACCTATGTGGCTACCCAAATAGTTTGAATATGCCCAAGCTAGCACTATAATATAGTGCCCATATTAAATTTTAAAATTCTCTTCAAAAAGCCTTTTAAATCAGCTTAGCTTCCATAGTTTAAGTGTGATAATCATTGCCATATTAATATGGCATTTAAAATGGAGCCAAGTTATATAATATATATTTATATATATGCAAATACACACACACACATATTTATATATACTATATACATTATACTTACTATTTACAAATTATATTAGAAATCATGCATTAAATTTGTATTTAAACATAAATGTTAAAGTAATTTGGTAAATCAACAATGGGATGTAACAAAATCAAACCATTAAGGTTGTCTCACAAAATATCATTATGTCAAATTATGTGAGTAGTGGTATTTAGGGGCACTTCCTTATGTGCCAAATGTGATAAAATGTTAACTTAATGATGCGGAGATGAAGAGTGATATAAAGAATATTGGTAATTTCATATTTTATAATAATTATTTACTTTTATGACATGTATAAAGTTAGGTAATAATCAAATAATATCATAAAATAAATATAGTCAATGATTTTTTAATTTCATTTATATTATCTTTTTATTTATCACATTCTTAATGATGTATAATATTTGTTAATAAATTTTAATGGTTGTTTTCACATAATATATATTTAGAAACAAAACATTTAGGGTGCCATTTTTTGAATATCTTATAATTTATCTAGATTATTTATGTTAGAATAGTTCACTTTGACATACATGCACTCATATAAGACCTCTCAAATAATATTTTATTTTGTTTCAAATGAGTTTAAATGAAAAGATACATAGAATTCCAAGATATAGTTATTGAGATTGAAAATAAAATTGAACAAGTAATTTAATAATTAAAAATAACTACATATAACCAAATCATTAAAATCATCAAACAAGTGATTTCATCATCTTAATTCTTGGGTTATGTTTGTAGCTATTGAGTTCAATTTTCATGTGAATTTAAAAGTTGTTTGAAGATAGAAATCAATTTACTATTATAATAAATAATTAGATAGATTCATTAGAATCATTTTTTATAAGTGACTTATTTAACGAAGTAAATATCAATATTTTTGAATTTTTTTATATCATGATTAGATTATTTTACAATAATTTGATCAATGTTACATTGAATATTAAATAATTAATTTAAGCACAACATTGAAAATATTAACAATAACTCATTTCATAGTTAAGTTTATTTTAATTAGATGTAATTAAAAAATAATAATTCAACAATTTAAAAATTGTGTCACAGTACTAATTTAAAAGCTAGTTAGTGAAAATGTTTTCTAATATCAATTTTTTTTCTTTATAATATTTATCATCATAAGTGTTATCATAATTATTTACATCATCCTCACTCTCATCTAGACCGTCTTCATTATATTTAATTTTCTACAAACACATGCAAAGTTAATATATAAAAATACTTGAATGGAGTTAGAAATATAAATTGAAATAAAATATATATTATGTACATAAATATAGAGATGCAATATGCATATGTATGAACCCAGACACATGCACACACAATACTCATTATCATTGTGGTTTGAAACTTGAGCATTTTAAAAATTTGTATTCAGAACTATGAAATCTTTGATATAATAAGATATTATGATCTTTTGATTTCCAAATTTAGGACCATCAAATGTAGAACATTGGACTATAGTAAAAAGGGTGTTGAGATATGTGAAAATGACACTTGACTTTGGCATTATGTATAGAAAAAGAAAAGATCCTAGGCTAGTTGGGTTCACATATTCAATTTGGGAAAGTTTTGTTGATGATATAAAATCCATTTCTTGATATCTTTTCACTCTTAGCACGAGTGCAATCACATGGACTAACAAGACAAAAATATCTCCTTGATTGAAGCATAATATCAAGGAACAATAAAAGTAAAATTTGAGGTGTATGGCTCAAAATGACACTTTCAGACATGAATATGCTTCAATAAAATCCTTCACCCTTGTTCTCTGATAATCAAGGAATGCTCAAACTTGCCAAGAATCTGGTCTTCCATGAGCATACCAAACATGTCAAAAGTGTTCATTGATGAGCTCTTCTTACTCTAATCAACCCAACGCCTTCCCATTATGTCAAAATTGTTACAGAAAATATGCAAGAATAGATTAGACAATGTAGTTTACTGGACTAGAGAATGACTTGTGCAAACCAAGATCAAATGGCTATCCAACTTACAAAGGGACCTTTTGGATGTAGTCAACTCTTAGGAAGTTCCTTAAATAAAAAATTCACACATCCATGCATAAATAAATTTATGATATAAGTGTTTAATATTGGCATTATGAAAGCCTAGATAGAAGATTATACAATTTATGCAATAAAAACTAAACCTCTAAAGTTTGTCTTGCCCTAATCAAGCTATGGGCCTCCCTGATTTTTTAGAATTGTTGGTAAACATCTAGATATAGATCTCATCAATAATGGTATCTTAGTAAAAAGAATGAATTATGAGAAGCATTCGATAAATTTTTTAATGAAGTTGTATTAGAATAGAGTACTGATTTGATGAACCAATAGACCCATTTTGATACATTATTCATAGTATTTATTTCAATAATTTATTAGCACTACATGCATTAAGAGTGTAAGGATTTACTAATATAGAACAGGAATTTTTTTAGGGACTCAAACATCCCATTTCTACCACATCAGAAGACTAAAATGGTGTATTCAAGTTATGTTTAGATGTATGTCAATTCAATGTTACAATTATATATTTTTTAAATTATATTGTTTTCATCAAAATTATGTTCTTATTATCTTTTATGAAGTTATTTCTTTCTACTAGATAATAATCTTATATCAAATAATTATCAAATTAGGATGGTAGTAAGACTCATTGCATATGATTGACACTTTCTTTTTTCCATTTCTATTAATCTTGCTCAATTCTATATATTGTTTTTTTTGGTAGCATTGATAATGAAACTTATTACTTCCTTTATAGATGATGAACTCCACTCCTACAAGTTCTCAAACTACATCCTCTAAAACTGAATTTCACATTCTACAACATCGTAAAATAAATCAAGACTACTATGCTTGACATAAAGAAGAAATAAGTATATGTCATCATATGCAACACATAGAAAAATAAAAGACTAGGCCATCAACTTAGAAATGATTAATAAACCATCCATTATTCCTACAAACCATCACAAAATTACAACACATGAAACTATAACATCCCAACCTAAAGACCCTTATGCCCAATGTGCATCAATGATCTCACAAAAAATAATGCAAAATATTCATGACCAATCCACAACCTTACCAAAATCCAACAATAACTTCATAATAGCTTCTAAAATATTTCAACAATAAAAAAGATGCACTATCAAACTTGTAAATATGCACAATAAGCAGTGAATGTTACCCTAGAATGCATATTAGTTCAAAAAACACTGGTCCAATTTGTATTAGATGCTTTCATGAGAAAGGAAAACATCAATTATCAACATCTAATAATATGGACCTAGAAAAACAACCATATGAGTTAAAAAATCTAACGCAGGTAGAAGAGATGCTCATAGCATGAGTTAACCTAGTAGTGCAAGTAACCCATGCTCATGGAGGGAAATACAAATACACTAGTCATACAATTAGCTTCAAACAAGATATCAAATCAATAGAAAATATCTTCCACATAGAATTACAAACTTGGATGTCTTAGTGGCTCAAAGATTACATGCACAAGTTAACCATTACGATTTCTATATAATTAGAAGTTGTGTATGGGTTGCATTACACCACAAAATAAAATATGACCCATACTACAAGGATGTCAAATTAGATGTTGACTCTCTAGCACAACTCCCTAATACAAGTATGGAAATTTTGAACATGATTCATACCATTAATGTCAGAAGTGAACATCCAGTGGCACCAAAAATTAAATCTATGATAGTTGAGGATCAACCTAAAAATGAAATAACTTATCATCACTTATGCCTAAATTATCAAAAAATTGTCACGAGCTCGAAACAATAAAAGAAACATTGCAATTTAGAGTTGAACGTGACACCCTTATTCATTAGCCCCAACTTGAATCTTCTCCAATAAATGAATACAATACTAAGGGCCTTTTAGACATGGTATTTCCTGCACTCTTTCCAAATGCTATTGCACTAAACATTTACAACCTTGATATAGACAAGTTGAGATGCACGAATATGTCTTGCACTTAATGAGGTTTCATGATAATAGATTTGGAATCCATCTGAGATTTTTATATTTTATATTGAAACTTATGATATGCCATTAAATCCAAGCCCTTTCCTCTATATTTTTCAAAAAAAATACAGAGGATTGCATACCAACCACCTTTGATATCCTTCATCTCCACCTACAACAATTTCCAAACACTCAATTGGTTGAACAACTTATGCATTTTGGATCTTCCTTTAGAGGAACCCACTCATATTGGAATAAGTTTCATGGTGATATTTCAAATATAATCAACCAACCAAATAGGATCCCCCACTCTCTTCTTCACATTAAGTGTTGAAGATACTAAATGGCTAGATTTACACTGACTGTTCTCTAATGGTGTACTATCTAGGCTACAAAAAACAAAGCTTGCATAGATAACATTATTAATAACCCAATACCACATCCCTATACTTGCATCAATGATTCATATTATTTCATGAACAAGTGATAGAGAAACCCTTATGTACAATAGATTATTGGTATAGGTATGAATGGCAACATTGAGGGTCTACACATGTACATGGATTCATTTGGCTTGAAAATGCACAAGAAATGGAAGACCTTGACTAGGGAAACCATGTAGATATTGAAAAGGAAAAATCATTCTTTGACAAACATGAGTCTGCATGGAACCCTTTTCCCAACTAACAAAAATAATACACAACATCGATATTTATAAGATAGCCTGTGCTTGCTAAATACAAGTGAGAAATTCTCTAGAAATACACTTGTTGATTATGAAGAATTAATCGATCATGTTCAAAGGCACACAAAATGTACTAAAGCAACGTGCCTACACAAAAAGGGCCAAAATATAGTGTCACTACAAAGCTCCTTGCAATGAATTTCTTACCTCTTCCTTGTCCTATGATGAATTTGAAAAGAAAACATTTTCACTTTTACATAATGATGATAGGTTAAATATACACAATACAAAAATGATTTCAATATGGAGAGCTAATATGGATTGTCAACTTATAATTTCAAAAAATATTATTCTTAAATACATTGTAAAATATACATCTAAGGCAAAAAGAAAATCTAAGAGTTGTATTGATATGCTAACATGAATATGTAAAAAACAAGCACCAAAAAATGAAGCTCTTGCAACATACAAAAAATCCATGATCGAGATTTTTGTAGACCATGATATAGGTGCACAAGAAAAATTTCATATGCTACAAAAATTTCCACTTGTTATTTGCAATCATCTATTTATGACACTAAATATCAAGCGGAAAGTATTCCATCAAATTAGAACAAACTCAAGTAAAAATAAATTGTAGTTGACCTATCTACATTCTTACATACAACACCATATTGAGATGGAAATAATAACGTTAATTGAATCTGCAAGATTATTCTCATTTTCTTCCAAACATAAAGGTTGTAAGTAGAAAGATAGAAAATTAAAGGCAATTATTAACATCTTTCCTCGATTCTTTGCTATTATAAATGAGGATTCTGAACATTTTGTTTTAGTGTACTTCTATACAAGTATTTTTGTGACATTAGAAAAGATATATGTATCATTAAAGATGATATTGTTGCAAATTGGAAGGACATGATTACACAAACATACCATGTGTGGAATGTTGACCGCTTAACTGGTATAGAGGTTAACCATGATGAGGAAGAGGACATTGATAATGAGATAGATGTAGGAAAATACAATACAATACAAATAAATGAATGGGAGTTTTTATCAAAAATGGGCCTTGATAGTGGTGGAAATCTAAATTCCCTTGAAATTCTTGCTAGACATGACTTTGATAATATCAAAAACTGGGATGATCATGCAATACCTCCACATTTACATGTCACTACAAAACATTTTGTAAGCACAAAAAATCTCTCCCAGCAAGATGACCAATCCACATTTGAGTTAAATGATCCAACACATACACTATCTCCCAAACAAGAACTAGCACTTACCATTATTAAAAAAAAATACAATGATAATTCCTTCAAACAACCCTTGCACATGATATACAAGGAACAACAAGTACAAGAAAATCCTATATAATTCATTGTATTAGGCATGCACTTTGGACTTTAGCATCAAAACAATATAACCTACTCCTTTTTGTTGCTCCTATAAGAATTGTAGCATTCAACATACATGCCTCGACCATACATACAAGTCTTAAGATTCTAATAAAATAAATGCAACATAATGGGACAGTCACTTACAATGTTTCAAGAAAACATGTGACACTTAAAATATCTCCTTGTTGATGAGATGAGCATCGTAGAACCAAAGTTACTATTGAAAATAGACATTAGATTACATGAAGCTTTCCCCCACCAACAACACTTGTGCTTCGACGGGACATCTATCATTCTTGTAGGTGACTTTTTGCAACTACCACCTATTATGGACAAACCTATCTATGCATCACATATAGATGCAAAATTCCTATGGGAACAATTCACTACAATTGTTACATTTCACACAAATTTTCATCAATAGGGTGACTCTCAAACTCAAATTGGCTTCATCAAACATTACAAAACATGTGTGAAATAACAGAAAATTGGATTATCCTTTCGTATGGTTTAGAACATAGAGCAAAACCCACTTTCTAATTATCTCATTGAAGGGAAACCCTAAAGACTCAATATGAAGTATACAAAGGAGAAAGAGATCTTGCAATAGGGTTGTTCTATTTGTAGTGTAGTAAAATTCATACCTTTTCATTTTCACACTTGTTTGGGCCTGCCTTGCTTTATTTATGCTTCTTTATGGCTTAATTGGTCCTATTTTATGTCCACAAGCCCTATGAATTACATATTTTTCTGGTTAATCTCGACATGCTCCAATGCATAAATAATAATTTAATGACTCCATCTATGTGTCCTTAATTTTTGGTTTGAGACTAAAATTCCACCTAGGTTGTCTTTGTCCCCCAAAGGTCTTAGGACCTTAATTTTGAGGTATCTTAATTGGGCCTCTTTTTGGTGTATGTGCCCCAAGTTTCATGGCTTGGGACTAAGACGCCACCTAGAGCATCTTAGTCCTCCTTGATTCATTTTTGGGATTTAATTTCAAATTCTAGTGGGATTTAGCCTCCTTTATTTAATGAATTCATATGTCAACCTGGTGTGATGTAATTTTGAGATATTAAGTATAGATAAGAATAAATACAAGGTTCCTTCTCTCATTTTTCATCCTAAGCAATCAAATCTTTTTTGAAAGCATTCAAGAGTAGATTCATCAAGCATTTTAAGTCATTATCAAATTCAAGCATCATATCAAAGAGATTCTTGCATCATGTGTGTTGTGCTAAAATTTGTGATGTAGGGTTTTGATTCAAGCAAAGGAATTCAAGATCATTCCTTTGGTTCAAGATCCATATCCATTATAGCCATTGCACACAATTTTGTAGACTTTATAAGGGTTTGGCTAGTTGTAGCATTGCATGTTTCTCATTCACCATTTCCTACATTATTTCTATTTCATTCCAAGGTTTAATTACCAAGAAGGGGTTTGACCAAGGCAAACTCCCATTCACTAACAAACAAGTTTTTCCCATCTTGCATATTTGTGATTGCAGATCTAGGTTGAATTCTTGAAGATCACTTTTCAAAGAGTGCAAAGTTTTAAAAGTTGCAAAGTTGCATTACAAAGTTGTCATCTTCATGGAAACTCACCTACAAGCCGAATTTGGAAGTTTTAGAACTTGAGATCATAAAGAAAGCAAGTGCATACCTTGGAGCTCAGGATCACATTCAGAGTTTGCAAAAATTTAGAATGGGACTAATATCCCACCTTGGGAATCTTAGTCCTCCCAGGCATATTTTTAGATATTCCTTTAGATCTGGCTCTAACATCTAAAGACTCTACATTTGCCTCAAAAAATAGCAGTGAGACTAATATGCCATCCTAGGCATCTTAGTCCTCCACAACACTTTTTGGTAGCTTCTTTACATTTCTAGAATCCTCATAGCATCTCTAGATTTCTCATAGCATCTCTAGATTTCCCAGGTAAACACATACTATGTTGTTGTTGCATAATTTCATTATTTTCAATTCTCATTTATCTTGCATTTCTAATTCTAGGTCATTGTGTATATCACAGTGTGTTTTCCAACAATTTCTTTTCCAAGCATTTGTTTGGTGGTGAACCCCTTTAAAGCTAAGAAATGCCCTCCTAGGTCCTCCTCATTGTGAATTGACTCACCTTGTAAGGTTGTTAGTCAATCCAATTAGGACTCCTAGGACAACTTTGAGTGATTAGTGGAGAAAGAGTGATATTCCACATATCCCCTTTTTCCTATTAATCATTTTGGTGAACCTGATGTGAAGCAATAAACAATGACCCTCCTCTTTTACTAGAAAAAATAGAAGCTATGTCTCCACCATAATAAGGGCTAGAATCTTCTATGGATATTATTATTCTTCCTCCTATTGTGGCTAACTTGGATGATGATGAGGAAATAGCTAAAATTGATGAGGAAGTGTATAATGTGTTAAATTTATTATTTTCCTCTTCTATGAGCTTAAACGACAACAACAACCATGGTGATCCTCCTAAACCAAGTGATTCACCATGTGTTGAACCTACTGATTCTCCTAGCATAGCACTTGATGTTGTCCCTTTCATTAGTGATCTGCATTCTGCATATACTGAACAAGACTGGGATGTGGATAACCTACTAAATGGTTGAATCGCATGTGCTTTACTAGTATTTTATCTTTTCTTTATCTTTTTCTTTCATTTTTTCTTTCTAAATTAATTTTGATTGCATGTGCATAATGTGATCCCCCATGATGTTATGTTTGGTGTTTCTTTGTTTGTGCATTCCTCTATTTGTACCTTCACTCTACTATATGTCATATACTTTTTCCTTTTGATTGATATTTTCTCTTTGACTTTTATTTTTCATTTCTTGTGTTTTCCTTTTGGGGATGACACAAGGCATCGAGACATTCGTATCTCCTTCATGTTGACCCAAAAGCTTTTTCATTGTCTTTTATTCGCCTTCCATTTTCCTTTTTGTCTTGTGTTTTCCTTTTGGGGATGGCACAAGGCATCGAGACACCCTATGTCTCTTCCATGTTGACCAAAAAGGATTTATTTTTCTTTGATTTCACTCTCTTTGTGTTATTCTTCCAATTTTATGTGTATTTGGGGAATGATGACAGTTCAGAGCTCTCTAATATTATTGCAGCAAAGACAGATACTGACCCTGAATCCATAGATCCCTTATGTGTTCTAGGGGGCAACCCTCTTTTCCTTTTTTATCTTTTGGCTACTTTAAAGTAATTGCTCACAGCAAGGTGTTAGCAATTTGTTTAAACTGGGGGTATACATTAGCATTATTTTGGCATGATTTCATTTGCATTTTTTTTCATTTTCATGTTTTTTGATGAGATTTTCTTATTTCACACTATGTTTTTTTCTCTTTGTGGTGACATTAGGAGTAATTTCCTTCAAGATTATGATATATATTAGCATATTATATTCCCCTTAGTGGTGATGCGACACACTGCATCCCTTAAGTGGTGAATCTTTTATTCTTTGATTGGTCCTCTCTTGGAGACATTAGGAATGATGTCCCCTAAGATTAAGACCTCACATGAACTAAGAAAAATCCCTTTGAGTATCCCTCTTTCTTGTTTCATTTTTGTACCTTATTAAAGTCATGGAGGTATGTATTTGATATGGTCTCCTAGGGCTCACCTAGTGAACAACTAGCCTCACTAGCCCATGTGAGCATGCATTTATGTACCTTATTAAAGTCATGGAGGTATGGCTTTGATATGGTCCCCTGGGAATCACCTAGTGAACACCTAGCTTCACTAGCCCTTGTGAGCATGCATTTTTGTACCTTATTAAAGCCATGAAGGTATGGATTTGATATGGTCTCCTAGGGTTCACCTAGTGAACACCTAGCTTCACTAGCCCATGTGAGCATGCATTTTTATACCTTATTAAAGTCATGGAGGTATGGCTTTGCTATGGTCCCTTGGGGCTCACTTAGTGGACACTTAGCTTCACTAGCCCTTGTGAGCATGCATTTTGTTTGCATAGTGGATAGTGTGTTCCACTTGTAAACCTTATTGGACAAATAGCCTAGACCTAGTCCACCGCATTGGATTCTAAATTGAAACTTGATCCATTGCATTTTTCCTTTTTCCTCTTTCTTTTTTCCTTTTTTTCTTGTATTTGATGGTGTATGTTTGTGACCTAGTTATGGCTTCATATATCATCCATGAGTGTGTTCCTTTGTGCCTATGTTGGTTTTCCATAGGATCTTAATCCTAGGGGCTTGGCCACCCTCTTGATTATTGTTGTCCTATCTTACTAGAATTGGTACATTTGAACCCCTCTTGATTGTGTGGCTGGCTAAGTTAGTGTGAATTTAAAGCAAGTTCATCCTCTCACTAAAGTGGGAGCTAAATGTAGTGTAGTAAAATGCATACCTTTGCATTTTCACACTTGTTTTGGCCCATCTTGTCTATTTATGCTTCTTTATGGCTTAATTGGTTTTGTGTCCACAATCCCCATGAATTACATCTTTTTTTCGTTAATCCTAACATTCTCCAATGCATAAATTATAATTTAATGAATCCATCTATGTGTCCCTGATTTTTGGGTTGGTGTAATGCCCCATCTTGTACCCTAAAGAATGATGCATTGTCTACAAAAGTGTGATATATTTTTTTTAAAGTATAAACACTTACTTAACTAATCGCAAACATTCCCTAAGTAACGCGATGACACACTACTTGAAATTCCCATAGATGACTTTAGTATTTAGCATTGCATATATATTAATTCACATAACTTAAAAAGCATACATTGTATAACATTTGAATTTCATCATTGAAGGTATAACATACACAAAAGAATCTTTTATACATTGCATTTGAAATAATATTACAATACTCATTCTCCAAATGAGGTAGATCAAATAATAGTTTACAATTTCATATTACAAATGTTCACCTCATTAACAATTGAGGGATGTTACAAATAAAAGATTTCCAATGATACAAATAAGGAAGTACACATATATCCAAATACAAGCTCTCAATCCATGAAGCTCTCATTGCCATGATCAAGAACTGGGGACCCAACGGAGTAAGGTGCACATTCCACCCAACCATGTGGTACCCGTAGGTCCACCCCTCGTGCTAGGAGACAGTAATAAGGTTCCCTAGACATAACCTACAAACCCTAGACACAAGTACATACTTAACTTATGGTTACATTGCTCCCAGATTTAGGATAATCAAATATACTAAGCTCACAAGATAATCTATTATTTTAGGTGGAGTGTCATCACAATGTTGCAAAGGTTACCCTGGTGTTTCTTCCTAGGTTCCGCCCCCCAACTTGGGTTACCCTGGTAACCTCTTACGAAACCCAGCCCCACATGCAAACTGTTGCAAAATCAAATATCTTTTAAAGTATCAAGATATCGATTTTCCATTCCAGGCCTTCTCAACTTATACTCAAGACTGAATTAGCCCTTGAGTCTATAAGCGAGGCTTATTAATCTAATTAAAGATTTTAATCTATCTAATGTTTTGTTTTAGTTTCCACTGACTTACTCTACATGAGTTACCCAAGCACCACTTTGTTTTTCAGCCCTCACACAGAGCCACTCCCCTAAAATAAACATAAGGAATCTAAGTTCCCTAACTAAGGTAAATAAGGTGTACAAGAATACAACATATAATTCTATACTTTTCATAATAGACATCAAGTCTATGTTCATAAAACTAGGTGTCTAAACACCATGCAAAACCATGTACACAACCTTAGTCAACACAAGGATTATATCTAAACAATTACAATTTCCACATTAAAGCAAATCGAAACATAAGGAATCTACATTAGGATTTACTAAATCCAGTCAAGACAAATAAAATTTGCATAAAAATATATTAACCTGGTTAAAAATTATTATCAAAATAATATAATTTTAACTTTCACAATTTCACTTATCAATAAACGTCAAATTTTATTTTCCAACCTTATTGTTATAAATCTAGCTGATATCATACTTAACTTACATTTAAACCCAAAGAAATTCTTATTTAATTACTAAAATAAATGTGAATTTAAAAATTTGTTTAAATAAATATAAATATATATATAAGTGTTATAAAATAATAAAAACCCTAAATCGAAATTCCATTTTTTTAAATTAACAAAAAAAATTATACAATATACACAGAGTTGTGTATCATATAGCCCACAGCTATATTTGCAGCCTACAACCCTCCATGTATGGGGAGGCGGCTGTGTGACAACTGCGCGCTGCCTGTGAGGGCAGCGCCGGCTACCTCCACAGTTGTCACCCCATATGGGGGCAGTTGTGGGGTAGCCCCTACAGCCCCCTAATCAAATACTATTTATTTTAAAATGCTAAAATAAAATATACAAAAATCCATGTTTAAGATCTGCTTTTTCACGGATTCGACTTCAGATTAAATTCCATTTTTTTATTTTTTTAAAATAAAACCCCAATTCGCTTATATAGCAATTTCACAATATTCTTACAAAGAATATAAAATTTTCTCAATTCAATTTATATATGAATATATATATATATATATATATATATAAATTCAAAACTAAATGAATAATAGATTACTAAAATCATGAATATATTTTCAATAGGGTTTGTAATGGGAAAATTGAGAAATTTCAACAGTACAACAATTTTTCCCTCAAAAAGTTCTAACTTAAATACAAAGGGTTTCTATTTCATTTTCCAAACAAATGATTTCCTTCACAATTATTTACTCAAATTATTTTGTACAGGAAGTTTTTTTTTTAACAAAGAGATAACAAATTCTCTATAGATTAAATTGTTGAGAAGAATAGAGATTTATATCACAAAAATTTTCCTCAAACAAACACGTTTTTAACAATTTTAAAAAAACCTCACAATACTAATCCTTTTCACAGACAAACTTTTCAAAAGAAATAAATTAAATAAATAACCAATGAGGAACCTATTTCCTATAGCTTGAAAATTGTCTGTAGAAGAGAGGCTTTTCCTATTGGGTGCAACTTCCAAAGCTTTTCAACCACCACTTTCCAAAATAACACAGATACTGAACAAAATTTCTATTCGTAATCCTCTTCCAGAAAATTATGCCAAAATCCCAAACAAATTCACAAACAATTCCAATTCCAAAATTTTTAAAGCCAAAGTCTGTTCTATTCATTTCCCGTGAAGTAATCTTCTATTTTCCCCAAATCCATAAAAATGTTTCGAGAGAATCCTCAACAAGAAACAATTAATTTAACTACCACACATGTCGAGAAGAAAATATCTTCTAACTAACTCACAGTAATTATTTTCTTCCTTATCAAAAATTCATGCATTTTTAAAAAAATTAAAGAATTCAAATTTAAAAAATGCAATTTCCCTTTTCCTTATTTAATTTTATTTATTTAACAATTAAAATACCATTTCCCACAAAACAATTTAATTTAAATTAAATCTATTCACACAATTAAAGTAACTTTAATTTAATTAATTAATTTATTTAATTAAATAATTTTAACCTCAAGATTAAATTACTTAACCAAATAAACTAATTAATTAATTAAATAAAATGTAAAACTTTATTTTCAACATTTAAAATTAATTTAAATAAATAGTAAATTAAAGAATATTAATCTATCATTAAATTAACAAAATTTTCCTTTCAAATCAATTAATCCAATCAGGCACATACAAGACAACCAAAGACACCAGACTTACACTAATGACATGTATTTGTGACTGGGTTTAAGACTAGACTAGGATGAACCTTGTTACTACCTCCCAATCAACATTTCCATTGAGTCTTGACACGCTCAAACCTGAGTAACCAGGTGGAGTCAATGTCATGTACCTGCAATTCTGCAATCAAACAAATGACATACATATATATATATAATCCATTATTCAAGCACACCGTGCAGAGAAAATCACAAAAATCATAGGGCACTCACAAGCGAGTGATGCAACTCTGTTCTCCACACCAATACACATCACATCAAACTGACAAATAAAATAATAGTTAATCTACCATAAACATATATATAGCAATAACATCTGAAGGAAACATCTATGCTAATACAAAGCATGTCAGAAATTAATTATGACCATACAATGTTTCACCATATCACCAAATAAATCCACCACCACTCTAATGTTAGCGATCTAAATATCCAAAACAAAGTACCAAAGTCTATCAATGTGAAAACATGCTAACAAAAAACATAAGCAAAATGGAGGGGTACTACAGTTGGGACTAAAATGCCACCTAGGGTGTCTTTTTCCCCCAAAGGTCTTAGGACCCTGATTTTGAGTTATCTTAATTAGGCCCCTTTTTGGTATCTATGCCCCAAGTTTCATGGCTTGGGACTAACACACTACCTAGGGTTTCTTATTCCTCCTTGAGTCCTTTTCAGGATTTAATTTCAAATTATGGTGAGATTTATCCTCCTTTATTTAATGAATTCATATGTCAGCTTGGTGTGATGTAATTTTGAGATATTAAGCATAAATAAGTATAAATACAAGGTTCCTTCTCTCATTTTTCATCCTAAGCAATATATCAATCAATCTAAGCATTCAAGAGTAGATTTATCAAGCATTTGAAGTCATTATCAAGATTCAAGCATCAATATATCAAAGAGCTTCTTGCATTATGTGTGTTGTGCTAAAATTTGTGATGTAAGGTTTTGAGTCAAGCAAAGCAGTTCAAGATCATTCCTTTGGTTCAATATCCATATCCATTACAGCCATTGCACACAAGTTTACCGACTTTATAAGGGTTTGGAGAGTTGTAGCATTGCATGTTGTTCATTCACCATTTCCTTCATTATTTCTATTTCATTCCAAGGTTTGATTACCAACAAGGGGTTTGATGAAGGAAAACCCCCATTCACTAACTATAGATACTGAAAAATATCCTAATCAATGTCATACACTTGAATCATATTTATTAACATCATTTCCTCTTTATTCATCCTCGTTTCGCTTAATTAATTCAATTAGCCTAGCTAATTAATTAATTACATCATTTTCATCTATTTGGCCTAATTAATTAAATTGGGTTAATTCATCTCTTTTTGCAATAACACTTCATAAATTAAATACATCAAAATATTTAATTTAATCTCCTAATTCATCTTATTTAATTAAATAACCTTAAGTTATTTGACTAAATATCATTTCATCCCCTCCCCTATTTATTAAATCATCTAATTTAATAAATATCTTTTAATTCTTCTAATTCCCTAATTACATAAATTAAACTTTGTTTAATTATCAATTAAATTAACTTTCCTCTAATCAAAGGGAATATTCCCATGGAATATTCTTTATCCTTTGTGCACAATTAAAACTTTTTTTAATTTGTAAATTAACCTTTTTTCCTCACCCTAAAGGAATATTCTAAGGAATATTCCCTCTCCTCCAATCAACTCACTTGGCTTCTTCAACAAGCTAAACCCTTTAACCTCTTTGGCAAGTTACCTTTGACTTGTGTGAGCAGGTCAAAAATGTGTTTGTTTGAGGCAAGTGTGAGGCTTTGATTAACTTTCATCATGCATTCTCATCCATTGATGAGAATCCATGATCCATGCCTCTCATCTCCTTCATCTTGAACCGTTGATTGAGCTTTTTTATCTCAACCATCCATTCTTCATTTGCTCTCCTATAAATAGATCACTATTTGGAGACAAATGGATCAATCTTTCAAAGAAAACTTATGTTGTTGAATTCACTCACATACACACTCATCTTTTACTCACTAGTTAGCTTGTTTTATTTAATTTTAGTTGCATAATAGCTTCAAGCTTCCATTAATGGCTTCCATGCATCCATCTTAGCTTTTTTATAAATTAGTGTTTTAAATCTTTTAGCTTAGAATTAGCTTAGCATTAGCTTAGAATTTGTATATTTTCATCATTTAGCATAAAATCATGTTTAATTAGCTTGCATCATGTTCATTTTTAGCATAAACTAGGTTTCCATACATCAATCACAATTTTTTCATCAATTCTCTTCCATAGAATCAACTAAAACAAGCTCACTAATCATGAGATTGGGAAAGGGTCATCGTTTCACATCAACACGACACCAATCCCCCAATAGAATAAGTTTCAATGGATTAGAGTAGGTATTTCAAAAGTTGTTGTAGTTTAGCATGTTAATTTTTAATGGCTTCCACTTCAATTTACATTGAATGATTTTATTGGGACTAAGGTTTAGTGGCTAAATTGCACTTCAATTCCTCATGAATCAAGTGTGGTTAACCCATACTAATCCATTGGTCACATTTTGCAACTAAGAGGTCTCTACTAACTTTTTTTGATGATTTTATCTTAAAAATTATGTGAGTTGCAAGTTTCCAGGCTAGAGCGATGCTTTTAGAGGCTCCAACGATGCTATTTTGCAATAGAGTGACGCTTTTGCAAAAGCATCGCTATAATTGAAAAAAAGTGTCACTTTAATTGAAAAAAGTGTCACCATAATTGGAAAAAGTGTCACCATAATGCAAAAGTGTCACTATATTGATATAGTGACACTATAATTTTCTTTCTTTCATAATCTATCTTAAAATGGTCATATCTTGGTCATACGAAGGTTTTTTTTTAACCCTTTTTTTTTTTAAATGGTGTAGAATTTCATGATCTATGCAATGGTATAATTTTTTTGTAAATTTTGGTGGAGTTAAATTTTTTATTTTTGCATCTAAATTCAAATCACATTGCAACTTGGTCTAGGTTTTAGGGTTTTAATGCTTAATCATTTATCTAACCCTAACATTCTCTTGTTTTCTTGATTTAATATAACATTTGGAACATGGATTGCAAGTTTGAAGAGGAGCATGGAGCATTTAATTGAAGAAAAATAATTCTTGTCTTTAAATTCTATAATTGTAACAAGCATTTAACGCTTTGGGGCAATTATAACCTAGCGTTCATGCTTTTTCCTTTATGCTTTAGGACAACTAAATTTCCATTGGACTTAAAAATTACAATCTTAGAACCAACTAGATTTCAGTTGGGCTTAAAACTCATTTTCAAAGTTGGCTAAAATTGAACCTGTGTCATTGTTCTTTGGGTTTAAAATGAACACAAAAAGTTGGATAAAATTGAACCCTCATCTCATCATTGTCTTTTTGGTTTAAAATTTAACAAGACAACTTCATATTTCATTTGGTTCTTAAAAAAAATTCATCATTTCTTTGAAAGGTTAAAATTGACAACTATTTGCTATGTTTTTTTATTTTCAATTTTTTGGTGAATATGTCTCCAATTCTCTCATTTCATTTGGTCATCTTGAGAAACATAAAAATTCTCTAATAGTTTTCAAAATCATGCACATCTTTCAATTTGGGTTTAAAATTGAACAACCATGCTAGTGTGAGAAAACGCATAGCATGTTTTCTCTCTTTGTTCATGAAAGTAAAGATGATTGAACTATTGATGTACTTACTCTCTATTGTTCACCTTTAGAGGGCCTACCTTGGTGGGAAAAATTACTCACCCCAAGGGAACAACCCAAGCAGTAATGAGCATAATCTAAGCTCTTCCAAACTGCTATATAAGTTTGTGGTTGCGATGAAAATCCTAAACAATGGGAAGCGATGCATGATAACTCTCCCCCAGTATCTTTATGATGTGTAAAGCCCTTGTTCTAAGGGTTGGGATACCTCTCACAAGGAGTTATCATTGCACTCCATAAACTGGATGCCCTTATTATGAACCTTTGTGTAGAAGCCAAAAATCCCTAATATTTGTTGATGTCAGGAGGTCAGACCTTTGAAACCATCCCACATTTTTGTGGTTCTTATTAGAGATGAAGAGTTTGTCATGGGATATTCATGATAACTCAAAGCTTGGTTGACCCATAGAAGTGAGTGTTGTGGAGGGGAGCCAGTGTGGTCAAGCTTCTAATCATCTGCTCTGAATAAGCGCAACTAGAGAAATCCAAGTGGAAATTCAACAAATATAGCCATTTCAATCCTAGGGTTGTGATGATTGTGAGTCAATTTAACACTTTTCTTGATTTCAAAATGATCCAAAAACAAACATTCACTATCCAAATTTCAAACACTTTGGCTCAAATATGGACTTCTTGAGTTAGCCTTGATATTACTGCTTGTCCTAAGGATTTATCCTTAGTGATTTCTAAATATCTTGACATTAATATCAAATCCATATTTACCAAAGACAACATAGGAAATTATGGATTTAATCTCATGATTTTTATGAAATATACATTGTGAAAGTTATGATTTTTTTGACATAAACATATAGTTTGAAAACATAATCAAGACGAGTGTTTGTAAAATCAATTCACTTAAGCAAGATAAACTTGACAAATTGAACCCCACATGACCATTTGGCGACCGATTGTGCCAGTTGAACAACCTAACCTTACACTGATTATAATACAAGGAAAATATTACAAACATTGAGTCCAAAACCATTGGGTCTTATTTCTGAAATCATTTGAGTTCTATTTTACCAAAATCATTGAGTCCTTAGGGTTTGATCACTTTAGAGGTATAGCATGTTTCTCACTACCTTAGTCTTGGAAAAGAAAATTTCTTTCTAGGTCAACATTAAGTCAAACATTTCATCCACCCTTCATCATATTTCATCCTCCACTTCACCAAACTTTTCAAACTTTTGAACACACCAACACTTTGGACTTATACAGTAATCAACCCAAACCCTAACTTAGCTACTTTGTATATGAAATGAATCCTTTTTCATGCATTTGGTTAAGTTAGTTACCATATTTGAACTATTTTATCTTGAAGGTCACAAGTCTACCTTAAAGATTCACAAGCTCATAAACATCCTTTATCCAAACATCAAAACATCAAACTCAAGTCAAAAGTGTTTTCCCAAAATGTTTGCAAACATCACTTTCCATATCATTCACCTTCTTCATCTCCCATTGTCACCATTGGTCCAAAACACCTTAGAGGTTCACTTTTGCAACAAGGTCAAAACACAAGGAAAACATGGAATATAAACTTGGTTCATCCATCATGAGTGGTCTAAATCAACCAAACTATCAAAACCTTACAATACCAATTGATTATCAAAACTCACATTTATACAATCCACTCATGGGTTCATTATATCCTACAAACCTCAATGCTACAACAAATGTGAGTATTCCCAATCTAAATTTTGGAACGTCTTTCCCTATGGTAGATTTAAATCAAAGTTAAAATCTACAAATCTATCAGCCAAATGATCAATACATGAGTCTTCAACAAAACAACATCATCCCATCAAATCAATACATGTCAAATGTGAATATGCCAAATAAAAACTTACCAAACATGAACATATCAAATCCGCACTTGGTTAACTATGGGATAGATACATTTGCAAATCACACCAGTGTTGTTCAAAATCCAAACAATATACTAGAAACTCAATTTATTGATCCAAATCAAGGTAACACCATGTAAAATCAAGGTTACCTAAATCAAAGTAATGTGTTTCCCAAACACAACAATGTTCAATGCCAACCTATGCTACAAAATCTAAACATCACCCCAAATAATAACATGATCCAAAATCAATTTGTGCATAATCCCATACAAATACCACAAGTGTATATTCCAAATATGCTTGAACAACAACCAAATCAACTACACCAAGGGTATCAAAATCAAAATCAAGATCAAACTGTGCAAAATCAAATTTTTATAGTTGTAAATTTTGTTGATTCAAATCACCAAGAGACATCTCCACCCAAAAATCAAAACACTCCCCCATTGGTTAAACCATGTCATCAAAACATTGAGTTGCTTCCACAACCACATCAAGAAAAAAATCTTCAATATCAAAAAGTTGGATATCAAAATCAACAACCTCAACAAATAGATCAATCACCACATCTCCTATATGAATCACAACTAGATAAATCTCAACAATCACAAATATCACAAGATGAAAAAACATGAATACACTCCTTTGGGAGAACTAATTGAATCGGCATTAAAAACATTAGTCAATGCTAAAATTATCAATCTTCTAGAAGCATTAAATAGAGGTGGATCTAGCATCAAGTTCCCATGGGATGATGATAATGCTTATTGTGAATACCATAGCACAAAAGGTCATGACACGTCAAATTGTATCGAACTCAAAGATCTCATCCAAGACCTTATTGATCAAGAAAAAATAACTAATGAAGACAATGATCAAGATTCAACCATTAATGATGGCAGTGACAATCTCTCCGCCACAATTGTTAAAAAAAATGATCAAGATCTATCCATTAATGAGCACCTTGAAGATGTTTCTACCACGTCCAACAATGAAATCAACATACATCAAGAGTCATTTCTTAATAATGATCAAGAGCCATCAAAAAAATCCAACAACTATCCATTTCAAGAAGTGTTAACATCATTTGATCATATGATTGAAAACATTGACAATATCCCTACCACCATGTTTGAGGATAAAATTCAAGATCCATCTTCCAATGATCATGTTGAAAATGTCTCTACATCACCTAATGAGCTAGAGGACATATCTTAAGAATTTATTCCAAATAATAATCAACAACTTTCACCAAACTCTAGCAATGGTCCTTTCTAAGACATATTAACATCCTTTGACCTCATGGTTGCACATATTGAAGGAATACTTAATTCAACACTTGATCAAAATCCACTCAAAGATCAAGAAAATATTGAGCCAATACCCATGCTTATTGAATACATGCAATAACCATTTGTAAGAAATTCATCCTTTGAAATTGATCCATGTCAAGGGCTTGATTCAAAGAATGTTGAAAGCAATTCCAAAATTAAAAAAGATCAAGGATCCATATCTCCAATATACTACTATGATCTAATGGAAATTCTCCAATCCATACAAGATGTCACAAATAATGATCATATCCATGTATCACATAATCCTCCATCTACCCATGAGGTGCTTACTCATAATGGAAATGTATATGATCTTCATCCAAAACAATATTCCCATACTCTCGATATCATTACCAAGGAACAAGAGTTTACTACTCTTAATATTTTTACACATGATCAAGGCATAGAAAAATCCATAGATATATCAAAAATTGATAATGAAGAAGACCTTTTCCTAGATGGTAAAACAAAAACATCCTTTGAAGAGCAAGAAGAAATGGGTCATGAAGAAGACTCCTATATGGATTGTATAGCATCAACACCTTTTGAAGAAGCATCAAAATTAGACACATCCTTTGTACATATTGAAGAAAGTGAGTACGAGGATATCAAGCATTATCAAAAATTGGAAAAGATAAAACAACAAGGAAATATTTTGATAGCAATAGAATCAAAGCAAGTCAGTAATAATCTCATAATACTGGGGGCATCTTTATCTAGTGAAAACACCAACATGGTGAGCACAAAGAGTCCTTATGATGAAATGGCTACAAACACTCCAACCATTCATATCATGAATCGCCATCCACACATCTTTCCACCCACTAATTGGGACCAACCACAAGAAAGAGGTCTATATCAAAGAAAAGAGAAAATTATTGAAGCAAAAGAATTGACAAAGAAAAATGGACAAGAAAAAATTGAATGGATACCAAAGAAAAATAAAGAATATTATCCCTATCACACTCCATTAGTCAAAGAAACTAAGGGGAAAAATCAAAAATGGAAGTTCATCTATCAAAAGTGTCTGTCAATACAAAAGAAAGCTTCAAGAGTGACCTACAAAGTATATGAAGAATTTGGTCCCAATCGAATCTTGATATCCACCCATCATTGCTCATCATCCCAAGTTTGGAGAATCAAAGATTCCAAACTATCAATCAATCCATCTACATCTCATATCCCTCAACATATGCCACCATCCACTTTGACATCCATGGTATCTGACTCTAGTATTGGTTGTGTGTTGGAAAAAACTCTTTATCATAAGGATTCTAAGGGAACTCTATTGCGATGTACGCATCTAGGTAAGGTTAACTTTGGTATCGATAAAGAAAATGAAAAGATCTAGAGGCTACATTCAAGTGCCCATATCCTAACAAAGTAACTCCTCCTAGAAAGATATCATTGGCACATCATGAGAACAACATCTATATCAACACCAATAGTGTCTACATCAGCACCACTAGGTGGTTTGACATGAGCATAAACTTTCAAAAAAAAAAAAAAAATCAAGAAAATAGTCAAGAGAAAAATCATCCTCTAGTGAAAACTACCTTGGGGGCACTTTGGACAAGTACCATGATGAAAACCTGGCAAGTAGGCATCATGAGTAGAATTGAGCATCTATTTGCACTATTTCAGGTGGAAGCATCTCATCCCATCCATAATAAATCTTGCATTCCAGCTATCTTATCCATAATAAATCTAGGAAGCCTTCATTATCCAATCCATTTTTCATCCCATCTGACTTATCTTGATCTTAGAAAAGGCTTGGTAGGTAATTCACACTTGCTTATGGTAAAATTCTTAACATGGGTCACTATCATTGGTCTTATCCTAACCAACATTATTTGAGCCATGAGGCATTGTCCAAAGAGGCATACTCTATCCAAACATGGTATCCTATCAGAAGATAATCCTTGGCATTTCATTCCATACATTTCTAGACATTGGGAGTAGATACTTACATCTTGCTTCAATAATAAATCTTGATCTATATCCTATAAATTATGTGGTGATCTAAACATTTTCCAAACACAAAACCAAATTGGTCAAATCATTCAAAGAAAAAAATCCAAATCACTAGCCCATGGCACATTTTGACGAGATATTCCTTATCAAGCTTTATCTTTTATCAAACATCAATCCAAACAATCCATATCAGTTTAATCTACCTTGCACTTCAATGTCACATCAACTCATTCCAAAAAAAATTGTTCCAAACCAAGCTCCAAAATCTTGATCAATCTTATCCAATCAATCCATCATCATCTCAGGATATCCTTCCCAATCCTCGTGTTGCTTAACACTATCCTTGCATTATTGTGTATCCTCAACAATGTTATCATCATCAATCCATCAATCAAATCAATCAATCCTAGCTTGTATTTCAACAAAATCCTAAAACAGATCACTAAAATCATCACATATTCATACACTCATCAAGATCATGCGAAAAATCCAAAAACATTCATAAAATCTTATCCAAAAACATTTGCAAAATCTTGTATAGCAAAAATCCAAAAACATTTAGAAAATTGTAAAGGAAAAATCCAAAACATCCAAAACCCTAAAAAGGTCAAAAATCGAAAAAACCAAAAACAATGTCTCTTGTCCAACTACATTGTCTCTAAGCTTGAATGTAAGCAAGGCCATCATTGATGTGCCCCTGAGACATCCTAGGTCAATCCTTAGTGGTGCATTGTAATTAGTTTTCCTCTCTTGTTTGTTCATATCTTTGTCTTGTAAATGGGTCGAGTCAATAGAACTACACGGTCTCTGTGTGTATAACGTAGGCAAGGCTAATCTATGATCAGCCCCCGAGGCCCCTAGGATAGGTCTCTTAGGTTAGGTCTTGGTCAAAACTTGGAAATTCTTTGAAAACCCCTAAAAATTTGTAAAACTCTTGAAAAATCCAAAAAAATCCAAATAACTCTTGCGAAAATCCCCAAACTTCCAAATATTTAGAAAACACAAAAACATTTGAAAATTAAAAATACAAAAACAATAGAAAATGTTGAAAAGACCTAAAAATCCTCAAAAATTTAGAAAACCCTAAACAGCATCAGAAAACTAAAATTCCTAAACATTCATATAAACATTCAAAATGACCAAAAACAACCTCAAAACATTTCAAAATACCAAAAACATTAAAATACTCCAGAAAATACAAAATCACATCCATCCCATCTCACTTTCACCCATAATAAACAATCGTCACCATCACCCTTTTGTGAAACAAGTAGAAAACAAACATAGTAAGTCATAAAGTGCAAACCCAAAAGTCTAAATCTAGAGTCTAAATCATAAATAAATGTGTCATTGAAGTTTATAGAAATAGCTCATCTTAGCATTCCAACATGAAACAACCCTCTGATCAACATGTTCTAGGATGTATCCTTCCTGCAATGGACATTAGTATCTATAGACATCTAAATTTAATCACTTCCATATGATTAAATTTATTCCCTTTTCAAAATATTAATTTATTAAATTAATATTACATCTTTTATCTCATATCTGTGAAGTATTTGATTTAATAATTAAATGCTTTATCTTTCACCTTCTTCCTCTCTAAATTAAATAAATACACTAATTTATTTAATTTAGTCATTTTTCCCCTTTTGATTTAAAACCAATTTAAAATTCTTCACTTTCTCCCTCGTTGTCACATCCTCCATAATCTTGCCCTAATCTGAATTAATTTAATTAATTCATGATTATGATGTGCATCCTCTTAATCAAATATTAATGTCACATCCTCCTACATTTGCCACTTGCCTTTAATCTTCCATTAATTAGCCTAATCCAATATTTTCACAACCTTAACCAAGGTCATTAGCCAAATTTAGCACCACTTTTTAGCCATCCTTTGCATTTACCTTCTTTTGGCATTGACCCCTTTTCCCATGTGAATTTTTAATTCACATTTATTTATCCTAGATTCCCCTCCTTTATATGTGAATTTTTAATTCACATTCCATCCTTCCAAGGCTTCTAGAACCTTGGACTTGTCACAATCTCCACATGTGACCAAGTCCCACTTTTTTGGAGCCCACCTTTTACCCTTTACATCTTCCTAAGAATGTGAATTTTTAATTCACATTTATATCCCCAACCACCTTTCCTTTTCCCATGTAGATTTTTGAGGAATTCCAAAATTCCTCAAATGTCCTTTTCACTCCCACTTGGAGACAAGGAATCCCTTTTTGAGGAAATCTTCTCACTCCCCAAGGGGCTTGTCCTTCCTCCACCTCATGTACCTTTTTGACACCTTATTTACACCTCATCTTCTCTTGGCCACTTCACCATCCACATGTCAAGATGTGAGGGCTTGTGGATTCTCAACCCACTATAGCCCTTCATCTTTACCTTGTTGGATCAATCTTGACCGTTGAATTCTCTAGAGAATTCAAATTCACCTTTAAATACCCCCTCCTCAAGGGCATTTTCAACACTTAGCCATTTGATAATTACATGCTATCAATTTGCATTCTCAATCATTTACCATCATCTAGCCATCCATTTTAATCATTTTTGCACATTCAATCTTGCATTTAGTCGCTCAAGAAATCATCTAAGGAGCACACAAAATCATCCCAAGCAAGGGCCAATCAAGGAGTCGTCAACAGCAAGGAAGGTGAAATCATTTACATTTTGTTTTATCCATTTTCCTTCTTGTTATATCACTCTTTAGGCTAATCTTGAAGTGTCCTTAGTCTTTTATCACTTGCATTTTTAAGTTATTTTGCGCATTAGAGTAGGGTAAAATATTAAGGTTCACAGTATCATATATCACTTTAAGCTAAACTCAAACAAGGCAGGAGCTATAGATAACACTAACTATTTTTCTTTGATCTTTTCTTGTGATTTATCTTAATGACCCATTTTGAGTACCTCTCGATGATGTCTAACAAAATTATTTAGAGAGAAAGGAATGGGGAATCAATCATTATCTTTCATTTGTTGTGCTTGTGGATACTCTTGTAAAATAATCTTGGTGCATACTTGCTTAGTTGTGTGTAGGAAGGTCGTTTGGAGTATGTTGTTGACTATTGTGTATTCTTTGGTCCAATATTTTTGAAACCTCTAACTTGCATTCCAACAACATTTTTTTATGTCAAGATGTGAACAAGAACTATCCTATTTTCTTATCCATTCAAAGTCCATTACACTAGATACAACACCATCCTGGTTATCAATACCTTAATGCATCGTATTTGTGTTATATCAAACAATAAGGAATGACAAAAAATCCCAATCTCAAAGTGTGAGCACCCATCCTGCATTTCATCTTGTATTTTGCATCGTCTCATCACCATCTCTAATAAAGTCTCAACGGATCAAGGATTTGTTGGATCTTTTGAAGCAATCATCATCAGCAACGGGTTATTCTTTCTTTATTCTTCTATCTTCTCTCCATGCTAACCCAATATCATGACACCCAAAAACATCATCAATACATCCATCCTACATTCACAAATAATCAGCATATATGCATCTCATAATCATATCATAAATCACAATGATACATTTCATGATCATTTGCATATCACATCATACATTTTTCATTCTCATTTGAGTTGTGATGAATAATATAGATTTGTTATTCTAATCATCTTAAATCATCACATATCATAAGCATTTGCATCCATATATCCATATGCATACATTATCATCATAAAAAATGCATAGAAAATATATAAAAAGAAATGCATCCACATCATTTGCATCCATAACATCCACATAATCATAAATCATCCATCCATATCATATCGTGAAAAGATAATGAAAAAGAATATAATATTGCATCCATCCATATCATGCTCATCGCATATCACATAGGCATAAAATAAAATGCATGCATACATGATCATATATAAGCATACACACCATCTATACAGGAAATAAGGTCAACATATCATAGCATAAATCATCTATATCCATATCATATATATCAAAAAAAAATTCATGGTATTTGGATCAGTGTATGTACATCGATAATAAGTACAATATCCATGAGGCTATCAAAAAGGATCCCATGAATGTATATCAATATAAAGAATGGGGAAAAATAAAAAAGTGTCTATACATCAAAAGCTAGCCCTAGTGGTTGCTATCCTCTCCAGACTGTCGCTTAGGTTGCTCCTTTGCACAAGGATGTACATCACTACACTAAGAAAAATTAGGTTGATGAAGATTTTTTAGAAAATCCTTGCGATAATGATGCCTATAGTACGTAGCCTTCGTGACAGCCTCTTTGTACAACCTCACTAAAACAGTCTAACCATGTGTGGCTGCTACCATGACCTCAATCTGTTGTCACCATGCCACCTCCTAATCTCTCTCCCTGGTAATAGCTTGAACTCTTTGCAGTGTCACATCTCTCTCAGCTATCATTGTGACCACCTGTTGTAGAGCCTAGTTTCACTCAGTAATCAAAACCAAAATGTGTTGGTCAGTCTAATCCCACTCACCTGTCAAAGCTTGCACCTACTATTGCAGTTGTTGTATCTTTGTATCTTTGGAATCTGGTGGTGGTGGTCATGGTATTGGATGCTACTACACTATTGGAGACTACTCAAGAGGTTGATGTCCCGTTGAAGGAGCCCCCAAAACCTATCCATCCTATCCATCTTGGTCACCCTGTCCCATGCCCCTGACACTTCTACCTCATAACCTCCCTCTGGGAGGGGCACCTGTTGTATCTATGAGTTGTCATGGTAGGATAAACCATGCATCATAAGTTGGAGTGGTATACACTATGGACTAACCCTAATCATATTCCCAAGGCTAGGAAACCAACTTTCTAAAACTATCAATAGCATTTGGGTCTAAAATCATTAGTCCTCATGTGGGAACCTCTCTAGTTGATCTTGTAAAAATAGCCCTATAGGCATCATCGAGCCTATCCTATACATCACCAAACTATCTAGCAACCTTATCAGGAAGGTACTACTTGAGAGCTCAATTTTTCCTATGTACCTAAGTGTGATGGCACCTCAATATCTCCATACAACGGGATCATTTGGCTCCACATCTACCATCTATATAATTGGGTTGAAGCACGAAAATATGCTCCTATGCCTAGATATGAAGCAGAGTAACACCTGCACTAAGGGCTCTCCCATCACAATACACAAAGTCATGTAAATCATGGTACAGAGAGGCCAGCATCATTGGCCCCCATGCAAAAAGAGTCCTCTGGTACAGCATACACTGACACGCCAAATTCCATCCTTGATTGAAAAATCGGTCACATCTATCTGGAGCCACCAAAACTGAAATGATGGCTACAACAATCAATCTAAATTTCAACACCTAACCTTTGTAAGTCTCAAAGTCAATCTGTAAGGTGACCAATACAATCTGGTCCATCTCCATCACCTCTAAACAAGCATCAAATCTGGCATCAGGATCATAAATCACGTAATCACCATGTGGATAGGCAACTGCAATATCTTCCAAACATCCTCCAAGGTCTCTATCACCTCTCCTATTGGAAGGTGGAAGGATGAGGTCTCACTATGCCATCTCTTTCACAATGCTATCATCATAGCAAAATGTGTCCTCACAATAGGTGTGCATGTGATATACCACAATCCGATCTCTCCCAGGTGCTCCTGGCACAACTCTAATAGATCACCCAATCTCTTAAGTACTATCAGCCTATTCTCCCTCGACATCAATGGTGGGAAGACCTCCTGGACCCATGAAGCACATGGCATTAGGAAATCATCAAAAATTGAAGTTATTTGGAATTTTCAGGTCAAAAATCACAAATGTGTCCCTATTTACAAATGTGTTGCTATATTCAAAACTCAAATAGCAACACCCAATGCATTTCAAATTGACAAATGTGTCACCAAACGAGTTGGTGTCGCAATTTAGAATTTGGCCTAACCTAAACCTAACTTTGAAATTGGCAAGTGTGTCATTGGAAATGACTGCATCACCATTTAAAATTTGAAACCCTAAATTCAAATCTAGAAAAGTGTTTCCCTATACATATGTGTCGCTATTTATCATTTGGGTGTCGTCAATTGAAGTTTGGACTTTTCTATATAGTGATGCCGATAAATTATAAATTATAACACCTAATAAATGCATAAAAATTTCAAATCAAGTTTCAAATCACATACTGGTGGTCCTGCACCTAGAAGCCACTAGAACTCACAAACACAATTAGAGATGTGTTGGGGAAGCTCACAGTGCACCATTTTTTCAAAGGGTCAAAGCTCAAATCATAAGAATTTCTTTAGTGTGAATGCACAAATGAATTGAAAATGAGCCCTCTTGGCCTATTTAAGCTAGAAAATTAGGGTTTTTTGCCCTAATTTCACCTTTTTTAATGGGTTTTATTATCATTTTCACCAATTTTTCCAATATAGACCTAATTTTGCATCTTTTTTTACGTTTTTGGCATTATTCTTGCATCTCAAAACTTTTCTAAACCCTTGGGGTAGCTTTTGAACCCTTGTCGAGAAATCAACCCAAATTTTGAAATTTTTGTCCGATTTCTCAAAGGGGCAGGGAGTCAATTTTATCCTTCCATTAGGGCATCTAAAAAATTAGAATTTTTTTTTATTTAAGCAATAGTTTTTATCTGAAAAGCATTATTCTTTGAACCAAAGTAGCATGTACCTCACTTCAAAGAAGGGAAAAATGTAGACACTAAAAAATATCCTAATCAATGTCATACACTCGAATAAGATTTATTAACATCATTTCCTCTTTATCCATCCTCTTTTCACTTAATTAATTCAATTATCCTAGCTAATTAATTAATTGCATCATTTTCATCTATTTGGCCATTTAATTAAATTGGGTTAATTCATCTCTTTTTGCACTAACACTTCATCTAATTAAATTAAATACATCAAAATATTTAATGTAATCTCCTAAGTCATCTTATTTAATTAAATAACCCTAAGTTATTTGATTAAATATCATTTCATCCCCTCCCCTATTTATTAAATCATCTAATTTAATAAATATCTTTTAATTCTTCTAATTCCCTAATTGCATAAATTAAACTTTGTTTAATTAGCAATTAAATTAACTTTCCTCTAATCAAAGGGAATATTCCCATGGAATATTCTTTATCCTTTTTGCAGAATTTTTTTTTTTTAATTTGTAAATTAACCTTTTTTCCTCACCCTAAAGGAATATTCCCTCTCCTCCAATCAACTCACTTTTCTTCTTCAACAAGCTAAACCCTTTAACCTCTTTGGCAAGTTACCTTTGACCTATGTGAGCAGGTCAAAAGTGTGTTTGTTTGAGGCAAGTGTGAGCCTTTGATAAAATTCCATCATGCATTCCCATTTGCTGATGAGAATCCATAATCCATGCCCCTCATCTCCTTCATATTGAACCATTGATTGAGCTTTTTTATCTCAACCATCTATTCCTCATTTGCTCTCCTATAAATAGATCACTATTTGGAGACAATTGGATCAATCTTTCAGAGAAAACTTATGTTGTTGAATTCACTCACATACACACTCATCTTTTGCTCACTTGTTAGCTTGTTTTAGTGAATTTTAGTTGCATAATAGCTTTAAGCTTCCATTAATGGCTTCTATGCATCCATCTTAGTTTGCTTATAAATTAGGGTTTTGAATCTTTTTGCTTAGCATTTGTATATCTTCATCATTTAGCATAAAATCACGTTTAATTAGATTGCATCATGTTCATTTTTAGCATAAACTAGGCTTTCATACATCAATCACAATGGTTGCATCAATTCTCTTCCATAGAATCGACTGAAATAGGCTCACTAATCACAGGATTGGGAAAGGGTCATCATTTCACATCATCATGACACCAATCCCCCAATAGAATAAGTTTCAATGGATTAGAGTACGTATTTCAAAAGTTTTAGTTTAACATGTTAAGTTTTAATGGCTTCCATTTCAATTCACATTGAATGATTTTATTGGGATTAAGGTTTAATGGTTAAATCGCACTTTGATTCCTCAGGGATCAAGTGTGGTTAACCCATACTAATCCATTGGTCACACTAACAAACAACAAGTTTTTCCCATCTTGCATATTTGTGATTGTAGATGTAGGTTGAAGTCTTGAAGATAAATTGGAGTGAAAAGTTGTAAAAGTTACAAAGTTGCATTATAAAGTTGTCATCTTCATGGAAACTCACCTACAGGCTGAATTCAGAAGTTTTAGAACCTAAGATCATAAAGGAAGCAAATGCAAACCTTGGAGCTTGGGATCACATTTAAAGTTCACAGAAATTTAGAAAGGGACTAACATGCCACCTTGGGTGTCTTAGTCCTCCCAGGAATATTTTTCAAATATTCCCTCAAATCCGGTTCTAACATCCAAAGACTCCACATTTGCCCTGAAAAATAGTAGCAAGACTAATACACCATCTTGGGTATCTTAGTCCTCCACAACACTTTTTTGTAGCTTCTTTACATTTCTAGAATCATCACAGCATCTCCAAATTACCCAGGTACACACATACTATCTTGTTGCATAATTTCATTCTTTGCATCTCTCATTTGGCTTATATTTTTAATTCTAGGTCATTTTGCATATCATAGTGTGTTTTTCAACATTTTATTTTCTAATCATTTGCTTGGTGGTGAACCCCTTTAAAGCTGATAAATCCCCCTCCTAGGTCCTCCTCATTGTTAATAGACTCACCTTGTGAGGTTGTTAGTCAATCCAATCGGGACTCCTAGGACATCTTTGAGTGATTAGTGGAGAAAGAGTGATATTCCACATATCCCCTTTTTTCCTATTAATCACTATGGTATGATTGTAAACTAATGAGTGGTTCACCACCAAGCTAGGGCTTGGAAAGACAAATGAAATGAAAATCAAAATGCTCAAACCTAATGTAATGTAATCTTCCACTAAATGACCTAAAAAATGTACATAAAATAGAACAAAAAGTTGCAAGACAAAATGTGTGCACCTAGAAATATGAAGATGACTAGATGAATCTCTAAAATGTTGAAAAACTAATATTAAAGCCTATTGGGACTCATACACCAAATTGGGTGATTTAGTCCCAAATCTGGGTTTCTGTGCAAAAACTGAAATCTGGCAAATGGGTGTCTAGAACTGTAAAAACCTAGAAAATGACCTAGACTAGGACTCATATGCCATAACTAACATATCAGTCCAGTTAGGGTTTTTTGAAACTTCAAAGCCTGACTCTACTCTTTAATTTTTGATATGTCCTTTCCAATTGATTTATGGATCCAAAACCCTGATTTGCAACCAGTAGAAGCCTTCTAATGATCTTTAATACAAGGTGAAAAATTTGACAACTTTGAACACTTTGAAAAATTTCTCCAAACTATCTCTTCAATGTGTCTTCAATCTAAACCTACAAATCACACACTAAAGATAGGGGAAAATGTTGTTTTGTTAGTGGAAAAGGGTTTTCCTCACTAACTCATTTGACTACAAAATCTGACGAAAATCTCTGATGAAATATGTATAATTTGATGTATCGTCGGGTGCTTGTAAAATTTGATGTGTAATTTTCCATTTTTTAAAAGTTTATCCCTGACGTTCATCAAAATTTTGATGAACTTGGGTTTTTTCAAAATGTCAATTATCAGTTTCATCGAACTTTCGACAAACATGAAAAATAAGAAAAAAAATCAAATTGTGGCCAACATAAAGAAAAGTGAGTTCACTGATTTATTGCGACAATGTTTTGCTCTACTTGAGACAATTTGTGGAGAACTAAGGACGATTTTCTTGGGAGAAATCAGAAAAAATTTAAGAAGATATTGCTAGGTTGAGGGTAGTCATTTTCTTTTTACAGAATTCAGTTGTGAAGTTAGATTTGTAGTTCCAAGTTTGAAAATCATATTTTAAAGCAACATCTCATCAAATTTCATTTTTAGAGGTTTAGGGTTTTGAGAATTTCATGTCCAGATTTTGTTGTGTGGAATCACCATAAGATCACAACCAAGGAAGAGATTCTTGTGACTATAATTATGTGATCCATAACTCTATTGGTCATGTGGCACAGTTGTGCTATAAAAAATACAGGATGCATTCATGTGTGACCCAAGTTTAATTTGGCTATGTTGTGATAGAAATAGAGGCACTCATATAATGTAGTTAATTCAGGTTGTATAATGTAGGTTTCAATCATCATTGGGTGCATTCAGGTTGTCTCAAGTTTAATAGGTTAGGATGTAATTATAGCATGATCGAAGAGTGATTACCTCTTGCTGCAATAAAGAGCCTATAACTCTAGTTGATATGCAGAGTGGTTGTGTTATATCAATTATTTAGTTCATTCAAGAACAAGCCATGTTTAATGGGCTATTCTAGAGAGTGATCAATATTTTCTAAACCTTATGAATGTTACTTAAAAGTGTATAGCTTAAACTACAAACCAAGTTTTTTACATACTTGAATGCAATCTTGGGTTACCGCAAACTATAATAATGTGATCTACTAATAACCATTATGGAAAGTATTAAAGCAAGACCCATGCTATATAGGATACATTTCCCTGATCATTTTTACATACCTTAATGATCAAACACAAGCTTCCCACACACTCTAGGATACAATCCAAGATCATACCACAACTTTTTCAAGTAAACTAATTTTATGACCCAAGATTTAAGGTTGTTTTTTAATACCAACAGAAGCATTGTTAAGATCATGATTAGGGTACAAACCCTAGGCCTCCGTAGAAACATAAACAATAACTCTAGCAGATTAGTGAGGTTGCAATACCAAAAAGATTGAGACATTGTAGCTAATAACAAAATCTTGCAATTTAAAGATTGTAGCCAATAACAAGCACACTATGTAGCTTAGTGACATTTGTAAATGAAATCTACAGTAAGAAAAATGACAGTCACTTGAGATGTGAAAGTCAAAAAGAGGTTGAGCAGTGACAAGATAATAAAGCTCAAACCTTGCATAATAAAGTGGAGATTTTAACAGTGAGTTTCCTTACCCCCTTGTTGACCTTAAGGGTTTTTCAAATGCTTTTGGTAGTGTTAGACAAGGAAAATGCAATCAAGGAATGACTATCCAAATGAAATAGCAGTGGTAATCATAGGTTCAATGTTTCTTCTTAGCCATTAATGTATAATGGAGGTAGTGGATTGCATGTTTGAGTAGTGTTTTGATACTCATCAAAGATGGGAGAATAGTGAATAATACCTTGTGGACTGTGAAGTAGTTTCAATAAGGTTGAAGGATCTTAAGATCTACAATACCATCAAACAATGAGTCCCCTATAGTAAGTAGGCAGTCTATAGGGCATAGTTTGATTTTATAGAAGGATGCTCATGAAAGGAATCTTCAAGTGATAGTGAGTGAGCTGTTTGAGATTGCAGTTGAGGGTGTAATACTCAGTCTTAAAGGAAGTTAGCAAAGCATTAAATGTGCAAGAAAATCAAATCATACACAATAAATAATTCACAATGTTATCTTGCATAATGCCTTGAGTTTGAAGACAAAAATCTCCTTATATCTTGATGAAAGTGGTGACCTTAATTGTAACGCCCATCGTGCAAACCCCAAAGAACACACATAATACAAATAAATTTTTTTTTAAACAATTAAATTAAACATGCAACAACATTAAACCATAACCTCATAACATATTATATAGCATTAACACACTTGGTTCTCTAGGGCACGCGAGGTTACTTCGCAACACTAAACATAAATAAAGATAAAGAATATAACATAACCATTTAATTTATGATAACCATAAACAAAGATACATCCCATAACCATGATGCGAGCATAACAAACATCGCATAATTACATCCATGATAAATCTCTTAATAGAGTTACAAAATAGCCTAACTATTACATCATTGTTATAATATTACATTACAATTTTCTTTGATAAATGAATTACATTGAATTTCCCAACATGGGGATTGATACAAGTATAATGAAATATAAAGTGCAACTGATCACTGGTACACCTCCACTGCGGAAAGTTGAGAAGACAAGACGCTGATGGGGAACACAACAGGTGCGAAGCACGTTCCACCCAACCATGTGAATTACAAGTAACTCACCCCCCGTGCTCAGAGGTGACGAGGAAGTGAACCCGACCATGAATGTCAAACCGACTCAACAACAACATGATACAAAACAAGTACAACTCAAAGCATGCAATGAACAACCCTCAACATTCACAAATCACATGACAAGATAAAACTAAGAAACTCATCACAATAACACGAAGCATCACCAATTAGCAATCATGAGACAAATTCAAAAGAATCAATGACATCACAAGGTACAATTTCCAGAAGAACCGAACAAACACCCAAAATACATTTCCAAATAAATCAGAACCAAAGAAAGGAGCACGATTCCATAATAACACTAAATCAACCATTCAACACACCATTCCATAGGCAACAAGAAACAAGTCAGACGGTTATCAAGTGGGGAGGGTCATCACATAGCTCTCATGGGATCCCCTGGCTCTTCCTCCAACTGAGGCGCCGGCACCCATCTATGGATCCCCTAGCCCTAAAATTAGAAACAACAAAGAGATTACAATATCCAGAAGCAACTACAAGCAAAGCACAAGGGTGTCAAGTGGAGAGGGTCATCACATAGCTTCCATGGGATCCCCTGGCACTTCCTCCTACTGAGGCACCGGCACCCATCTATGGATTCCCTAACCCTCAAAAATAACATAAATATAACCATATCCAGAGGCAACAAGAAACAAGAACAAGGATGTCTAGTGGAGAGTGTCATTGCATAGCTCTCATGGGATCCCCTGGCCCTTCCTCCTAACTGAGGCGCTGGCACCCATCTATGGATCCCCTGGCCCTTCCTCCTAACTGAGGTGCCGGCACCATAGGGTAGCTAATGCGGAGCCGATAGTCTCTCATGAAGACGAGACTACAACCTTGCTGACCACGGCCTACTCAGTCTATCACTAGTCTACGGTAGCCCTAATGCATAGACGAGGAATCCAGTTTTAATTATCTTGAGTGTTTTACTACCCATCCCCCTAAATTCTATTTTTAGGTTATCACTTGTTTAACTACTCTTACGTGGGTTCCCCTGGCACTTCCTCCAACTGAGAGGCCGGTGCCCACGAAGAGCCACTCTCCCTATGACCCTTAACATATCTCATAACAGGAAAGGGTTGAACTAACATCACGAACATAATACTAAAACAAGAACCATGCAAGGCATTAACCCTCTCGCATCACTCATAATCAAAAGTCTTACAAAATTGTTCAACCCTTCCACACATAAAACCAACAACGCTCAAGAGCATAATCAAGAGGAGAATAACACTCTAAATGACAAGCCTCTGGAACAAGGTTTTCACAAACCAAAACAGTTCCCACATCGACAACACTAAACAAAGACGACCATAAAAAGAACTCAGACTACAGTGGCAAGATTGCTCCATTCACTTTCATTCCCAAACAGATATTTAAATTAAAACACCCAAAACTGATCATTAAAAAAGTTCAAAGTCTTAATCATAACCAATACATTTGTCTCGATGTAATTCGCAACAACAAATTAAAACTTATTTTCCGTTTAAAATGTTTGTTCAATCAAATCGAATAATAAATAATGCCTTCAAAATTTAAATACCTAAATATAAGCATTATTAATCATTTTAAATAAAATATAAAAACTACACTTGATAAATTAAATAATTATGATTACATTTTACAATAAAATGATATTAAATAAATCATTATAATTTACAATTTTAAATAAATAAATTATACTTATAATATTTAATAAACTAAATATACATTCTAAAATAAATATGAATATAAATAAGATTTAACACGAATAATAATAAATTAAAACTAAAAAAAATAAATAAAAGAATTTTAAAAGAATTTTTTTTTTTTACTTTACAAAAGAAAAGGGACTACTCCCGGTACGCACGGGTACCGGCGCACAGTCCTAAGACTGCGCCCAGCAGTCCAAAGGACTGCTGCGCACAGTAGTCCTCCTTGGACTGCCGAGGCAGTCCTTGGGACTGCAGCGCGTAGGAGTACCCTGCTTGGGCAGGGTGCGGCCTATGGCCGGCCCTTCCCAAGCTTGACATCATTAAAAAAAAATTATTTTTATTTTTTTAAATTTAAAATAAAATTCAATATAAAAAAGATGAAACACAGAAATACGTTTTCTTTTTATAAGCACAGAAAATGACACAGCATTTCATTCGCTCGGTACGAATAATGAATTTTGAAAATTACAATGTCCAGAAATTCTTTTTGAACACCAAACAAAATGGTTTAAATTAATATATATATATACGAAATATGTATATATATATATATATTTAATATATATATTTATATATATAAAAACATACAAATATAAGAACAGTGATTTAAACACAGGGAGTACAAATTTCTGTGAACATACAGAATAGATTACAGAGCAATAAATACTTCATACATAACTATATATATTTACAAACTCTCAACTGTGTTATTCTCAATAAGGGAATCATTTTTCTCTAAATGCTATTATTGTTAAGTTGAATATTTCTGCACTAGTTTTCAGTTCAAACAGTAGTTTTTATTTCTTCACACAAATCATATTTAACAACTTATATTTTCCTTTGAAGCAGAAAGAGATAGAACGAGAAGGAAAAATACGAGTGGAACCTGATGTCCAACGCTTATTCGAAAATCTGATGATGCCCGTTTGATTTTGATGACCTCGAAGAGCTCTCTGTTCGTGCTTCCAAATCTCCGCTACAGAATTTTTCCCTCGAACTTGAATCCGATCCTTTGTTCAGAAGACTCCAAAATAACTAGTAATAGATTTTTCAAAACCCTTTCTAGAACCCCCTTCAAGTTAGCAAAAAGGTCAAAAACCCCTATTCTCTTCAGATTCAAAAATACCTAATAACTTGTGCAACTTCTCAATCCCTAATCTCCTGTGTGTGAAAACTTACCAAAATTCTTAATTAAATAAAAGATAATATCCCTCTCTTCTCAAAAATTCTCAAAATCAAAAATAATAGAAACTCATTCTTTAAAAGCCAGCTTTTTACTAGAACTGTATTTTTATTTGCTCTCAAAATCTTTTTATTCTTTTATTTGTTTTATTGTTTTAATTTCTATTTTTGCAGCTTTTCTTGCACATCACATTACTTATTTAATTTAAATAAATTATTCTAATAATTATACTCCACCAGATGATTGATTAAAATAATTAAAACACATTTAATATTTAATTATTATTTAATTGAAACACATGATTTTATAAAAATTAAATAAAACATTTAAATATTTTCATACAAATAAACCAACATTAACATACACACTTATTATCCACCTTTAATTAACAAATTCACAACTTGTAAAAAAATCAACATCAATTAAATAATCATAACTTACAAAATACCACATTAATCAAAATATGATGACACACAAAACACAAGCCACAAATGACGACAAAATACAAAAATGAACAATACCAATCAAACGAGACGATCTGACATGGGACGGGAGGACTTCATCGTCACCTTTGTTTCAACATTTAACCGTTGGGCTATTGGTGCTCGCCCTATCCTGCCGAAGCAGGTGGAATCGAGACTTGTACCTGCAAATCCTGCATACAAACGAAGTTGTGTACATGTGCATACATATATATAAAATCAAAGCATTAAATCAAAGTACTACATTGTGAGAAGGAATCGCAACATAGCAGGGCACTCGTGAACGAGTGATGCCATATTGTCCTTCATCACACCTATTCTAACAATTATAATATAACCAATAAATCAACATTTCTAACTAACAATCATCTCATAACATATCTAATTAAATCACTGCATCATATCATAATTATGAAAATGAACTAACATCTAACCAACCACAATGTCATATGAAATAATCAAATCCTCAAGTGAATAAACATAATCACCAACAGTCTACTAATGGAATAACAACATCACCAAATGTCTAACTATCCAACTCACACAATAACAGTACCATCAAGTCACAAGTAACAAACAAATGCATAGAAAGATAATAAATCCAACTAGTAAAAGGAGGGGTACTACATCCTCCCCCCCATAAAATCGGCTTACTCCTGGAAGCCGATAACAAAAGGAAATAATATTCCCTAATACGGGAGGCATCCACCCACACCAAGACGGTGAACTAATCACCAATAGAGAATAGAATCAAGCTCACACATAAGAGTAAGAAATAATAATACAAGTATTAGTATCATGGGGGTATTACATCCTCCCCCCCCAAGGATATGGCTTACTCCAAGAAGCCATTAAATAGATAAGAGTAAGCACACAACAAACATGCAGAGATCACGCCAAAAACCACACACATAACTCACATCACTGGAAACCACATCACACAATGACACAAGGGTTCATAGTACATCCCTGATAGGAAGGATATCGGTGCATTGCGCACTACACCGAGGGTCCTATCCATTCCCATCAATTTACTGCACCATTGCCCTAAGCTGGCTAACGGAAGAAACTTAGGTTCACAACAAACACAACAAAACATGAAATTCTAGACTCTAGGGGCTAAACGCAAGGTTACATAGTGAGCACACATAGTGCCCAGTGTATGAACCTATGCTCTGATACCAAGTTGTAACGCCCGTCGTACGAACCCCAGAGAACACACACAATGCAAATAATTTTTTTTTTTAAACAATTAAATTAAACATGCAACAACATTAAACCATAACCACATAACATATTATATAGCATTAACACACTTGGTTCTCTAGGGCACGCGAGGTTACTTCGCAAAACTAAACATAAATAAAGATAAAGAATATAACATAACCATTTAATTTATGATAGCCATAAACAAAGATACATCCCATAACCATGATGCGAGCATAACAAACATCGCATAATTACATCCATGATAAATCTCTTAATAGAGTTACAAAACAGCCTAACTATTACATCATTGTTATAATATTACATTACAATTTTCTTTGATAAATGAATTACATTGAATTTCCCAACATGGGGATTGATACAAGTATAATGAAATATAAAGTGTAACTGATCACTGGTACACCTCCACTGCGGAAAGCTGAGAAGACAAGACGTTGATGGGGAACCCAACGGGTGCGGAGCACGTTCCACCCAACCATGTGAATTACAAGTAACTCACCCCCCGTGCTCAGAGGTGATGAGGAAGTGAACCCGACCATGAATGTCAAACTGACTCAACAACAACATGATACAAAACAAGTACAACTCAAAGCATGCAATGAACAACCCTCAACATTCACAAATCACATGACAAGATAAAACTAAGAAACTCATCACAATAACACGAAGCATCACCAATTAGCAATCATGAGACAAATTCTCAAGAATCAAAGACATCACAAGGTACAATTTCTAGAAGAACCGAACAAACACCCAAAATACATTTCCAAATAAATCAGAACCAAAGAAAGGAGCACGATTCCATAATAACACTAAATCAACCATTCAACACACCATTCCATAGGCAACAAGAAACAAGTCAGACGGTTATCAAGTGGGGAGGGTCATCACATAGCTCTCATGGGATCCCCTGGCTCTTCCTCCAACTGAGGCGCCGGCACCCATCTATGGATCCCCTAGCCCTAAAATTAGAAACAACAAAGAGATTACAATATCCAGAAGCAACTACAAGCAAAGCACAAGGGTGTCAAGTGGAGAGGGTCATCACATAGCTTCCATGGGATCCCCTGGCACTTCCTCCTACTGAGGCACCGGCACCCATCTATGGATTCCCTAACCCTCAAAAATAACATAAATATAACCATATCCAGAGGCAACAAGAAACAAGAACAAGGATGTCTAGTGGAGAGTGTCATTGCATAGCTCTCATGGGATCCCCTGGCCCTTCCTCCTAACTGAGGCGCTGGCACCCATCTATGGATCCCCTGGCCCTTCCTCCTAACTGAGGTGCCGGCACCATAGGGTAGCTAATGCGGAGCCGATAGTCTCTCATGAAGACGAGACTACAACCTTGCTGACCACGGCCTACTCAGTCTATCACTAGTCTACGGTAGCCCTAATGCATAGACGAGGAATCCAGTTTTAATTATCTTGAGTGTTTTACTACCCATCCCCCTAAATTCTATTTTTAGGTTATCACTTGTTTAACTACTCTTACGTGGGTTCCCCTGGCACTTCCTCCAACTGAGAGGCCGGTGCCCACGAAGAGCCACTCTCCCTATGACCCTTAACATATCTCATAACAGGAAAGGGTTGAACTAACATCACGAACATAATACTAAAACAAGAACCATGCAAGGCATTAACCCTCTCGCATCACTCATAATCAAAAGTCTTACAAAATTGTTCAACCCTTCCACACATAAAACCAACAACGCTCAAGAGCATAATCAAGAGGAGAATAACACTCTAAATGACAAGCCTCTGGAACAAGGTTTTCACAAACCAAAACAGTTCCCACATCGACAACACTAAACAAAGATGACCATAACATAAAAAGAACTCAGACTACAGTGGCAAGATTGCTCCATTCACTTTCATTCCCAAACAGATATTTAAATTAAAACACCCAAAACTGATCATTAAAAAAGTTCAAAGTCTTAATCATAACCAATACATTTGTCTCGATGTAATTCGCAACAACAAATTAAAACTTATTTTCTGTTTAAAATGTTTGTTCAATCAAATCGAATAATAAATAATGCCTTCAAAATTTAAATACGTAAATATAAGCATTATTAATCATTTTAAATAAAATATAAAAACTACACTTGATAAATTAAATAATTATGATTACATTTTACAATAAAATGATATTAAATAAATCATTATAATTTACAATTTTAAATAAATAAATTATACTTATAATATTTAATAAACTAAATATACATTCTAAAATAAATATGAATATAAATAAGATTTAACACGAATAATAATAAATTAAAACTAAAATAAATAAATAAAAGAATTTTAAAAGAATTTATTTTTTTTACTTTACAAAAGAAAAGGGACTACTCCCGGTACGCACGGGTACCGGCGCGCAGTCCTAAGGACTACGCCTAGTAGTCCTTTGGACTGCTGCTCACAGCAGTCCTTTGGACTGCCGCAGCAGTCCTTGGGACTGCAGCGCGCAGGAGTACCCTGCTTGGGCAGGGTGCGGCCTATGGCCGGCCCTTCCCAAGCTTGAAATCATTAATTTTTTTTTATTTTTATTTTTTTAAATTTAAAATAAAATTCAATATAAAAAAGATGAAACACAGAAATAGGTTTTCTTTTTATAAGCACGGAAAACGACACAGCATTTCATTCGCTCGGTACGAATCACGAATTTTGAAAATTACAATGTCCAGAAATTCTTTTTGAACACCAAACAAAATGGTTTAAATTAATATATATATATATATATACGAAATATGTATATATATATATTTAATATATATATTTATATATATAAAAACATACAAATATAAGAACAGTGATTTAAACACAGGGAGTACAAATTTCTGTGAACATACAGAATAGATTACAGAGCAATAAATACTTCATATATAACTATATATATTTACAAACTCTCAACTGTGTTATTCTCAATAAGGGAATCATTTTTCTCTAAATGCTATTATTGTTAAGTTGAATATTTCTGCACTAGTTTTCAGTTCAAACAGTAGTTTTTATTTCTTCACACAAATCATATTTAACAACTTATATTTTCCTTTGAAGCAGAAAGAGATAGAACGAGAAGGAAAAATACGAGTGGAACCTGATGTCCAACGCTTATTCGAAAAATCTGATGATGCCCGTTTGATTTTGATGACCTCGAAGAGCTCTCTGTTTGTGCTTCCAAATCTCCGCTACAGAATTTTTCCCTCGAACTTGAATCCGATCCTTTGTTTAGAAGACTCCAAAATAACTAGTAATAGATTTTTCAAAACCCTTTCTAGAACCCCCTTCAAGTTAGCAAAAAGGTCAAAAAACCCTATTCTCTTCAGATTCAAAAATACCTAATAACTTGTGCAACTTCTCAATCCCTAATCTCCTATGTGTGAAAACTTACCAAAATTCTTAATTAAATAAAAGATAATATCCCTCTCTTCTCAAAAATTCTCAAAATCAAAAATAATAGAAACTCATTCTTTAAAAACCAGCTTTTTACTCAAAACTATATTTTTATTTGCTCTCAAAATCTTTTTATTCTTTTATTTGTTTTATTGTTTTAATTTCTATTTTTGCAGCTTTTCTTGCACATCACATTACTTATTTAATTTAAATAAATTATTCTAATAATTATCTTCCACCAGATAATTGATTAAAATAATTAAAACACATTTAATATTTAATTATTATTTAATTGAAACACATGATTTTATAAAAATTAAATAAAACATTTAAATATTTTCATACAAATAAACCAACATTAACATACACACTTATTATCCACCTTTAATTAACAAATTCACAACTTGTAAAAAAATCAACATCAATTAAATAATCATAACTTATAAAATACCACATTAATCAAAATACGACGACACACAATCATGATTTTAAAACATGTTATTGTGCTTATGGAGGCAACATTTTAAGCAAGGCAGTGAGTGGTGGTTTGGAACAATGGCAGGTATGAAGGACTTGCTTTATATGCATACTATGCAGTCTAGATTAAGACACCGTTCTTAGAAGAGATTGAAAGTGGATTATGGAACTCAAGGGTTACCATGAAAAGGATTAAAGCAAAGATCAAGATCTATTTAAAAGCCACAATCATGAAGATATTAAAGATGTCACATGCAAAACCCTAGTAGCTGGAGTAATGAATACAGTGCTAAAGAGGATAGTCTGTTGGGGCAGATTTAGGAGATCTCCACATTATCTAATTATAGGGAAATACATCATTTATTTATTTTTTTAATTAAAAGAAATCATTCTAAACCTTATATAGGATACATTGATACTTCAAAATCCTCTAAAGGAATTTGAGATTATGCAAATATATGTCAAGTAAATACCTATATTACAAATAGTAGCGAGAACAATGTAAGATTTGTTGAGCAGAGCAGGAATGAGATAAGCAATAATGAATCCTATGCATCCTTTCACGCACATCTCATCACCATTCTCTGTCATTCTTTATGGAAACACTTCTCCATTTTAGTGGTCTATGCTTGAAAATAATGTTTTGACGAAGGTTTTAGAGTATGTTTATTAAAATGAAAACTCCATTCTGGTGGGCTACACCTAAAAATAAGATTTTGACAAAAGTTTTAGGGTATGTTTATTAAAGTTTTAGAGTATTTTGGTGGGCTATATTATTGATTCCTTAAATGATTTATTCAAATGGATTGTGACTAAATAAATGGCTAACTATTTAGTCATTTTTATTTGTGTGACTAAATAATTTTTAATCAATGACCAAACTAGTAATTTATTTACTCATGTATAGCTGAGTTGCAAAAAATGAGCAGAATTTAGTCATTTTTAGTTGTTGTGACTAAACTTTTTAGTCACCTAGTCATTTATTTTCCAAATTCTACTAGTGTGTGCTTCCTTGTGCGATTAGGGCTATCTCAATGTTGAGGGCCCTAGGGATAAGCTCATCATAAGAGTGACACATTGCATCTTTAACTAAAAGGATAAATCTGTATTGACATTAGTAATGATGATTTCGACTTGTTTCTCCTTAGGAATGGGTCACTTGCTCTTACTAGCTCGCTACCTCCATTCGTTGTAGGAAATTTTTGATCAAGTTCAATATTATGATTTTAGGAGTATTAACGGTTGGAAATCATAGTAAAAATAGAATTTAATAAGTTTTGGAATTAGCATTTTAAAGTGTTTTTTGGGCTCATTAACTTTAGACTATCTTCTCTTTTGCAGGGGTGGTTGCATGCTAAATTTTTTTGGTGTAAAATATCAAAATTATTAGATTTTGTTACTTGTCTATGAATAAAAATTATTGGAGTGTGAGTTTGATATTTTTTGAAGATCTAAATAGTCGAGCTTGGTAAAGAAAAATTATATCAGATAATATTAGTACAAAACAAAATGAAGAGACACTTGATAGATTATAGGCTAGATTGAAAAGAAAGGGTGATGGGAAATGTTATTTTCCTTGCAATAATTACAAGGGCTTAAAGACGAGATGACTTTTAATCACAACAGCTAAGAAACATTGTAGGCAGCATGGTCATGTTGAAGAGGGGCATGATTATCGTCCATTGGTAAGTTGTTCATTACATGTGTTTATATTGATTGAATTTGTAAATTTTTATATCATTTTAACATTATATATATATAATCATTTGATCATGATCATGGCTTATTTGTGTCTATCATTATTATAAAGGTGGGGCACCCTAGGGCAAATGATATTGATTATCACAGCCTAGAGAATGTGGTTTTGCAAGTGAATGAACATGGAGCTATGAATATCAAAGTTGAAGTTAATGATCCTATGGAAGGAGATAATTATGCGCCAGAAAACATAGTTGAAGATGATGGTAAAAATACATTGATCCATGACACATTTAGTGGTAGAGTTGTTCATGATGATCAAGATGACTTTGATGATGTTTATGATTTACCTATACTTGAGAAGGCATACAAGCCCCTTTATGAAGGCTCTCAAACAACTCTTCTCTCTGTTGTATTGTTTTTGTTAAACTTGAAGGTTACGAATGGCTTATCAAACATAGAAATCTCATGGATGTTAAGGTATGTCATTTATGTCATCCTTTTTTATCTATTTTAATTGTTGTTAGTTCATCACTAGTAAATAAATAATGAAATATGTACTATTAATATTCTTTATATTAACAAAAAAAATTGTTGTAGATTGATTGGTTAATTTTTGTTACCACCATCAAATATTTTACCTCGCTCATGCCGAGATTTATCTGCCATTATGAAAGATATCGGAATGGAGTATCAAAAAATAGATGCATGTCCCAATGATCATATTATATATCATAAACAACAAGAATTTGCAACAGAATGCCCAGAATGTCATATCAGTAGATATCAAATAGATCAACTAACAAAAAAGGTACTTCACAAGGTTCTTCGTTATATTCTCATTATTCCACGTATGCAACGATTATTTAGGTGTGAAAGCTTAGCGCAATTTATGGATTACCATGCATGGAATAGAAGTGGAGATGACATTCTTCGAATGCCTACAGATGGTTCTGCATTTAGGGACATGGAGGGAAAATAGCCACACTTTAAAGAAGAACCTCATAATCTCAGGCTTTCATTGGGAGCGGACGGTGTCAATCCATTTGGAGAGTTGAGATCTATTTACTCGGTGTGGCCTGTTTTTGTTATCAAAAATAACATTCCTCCATAGATTTCAATAAAGAGGGAGCACATAATGTTGTCAATGATTGTTCCAGATATTTGTTTACATCAATTTTCTTTAACATAGTAGCATCTCATTTGTCTTATTTTTTGCATAATGACTTCTTTTTTTTCATTCAATAGTCATGTACATTAATTTATATATATTGCAGTAAAATGGTTATAATAATTATGTAATGTTTATGTTCATTCAACTAGGTAAGTACCAAGTTAAAGATATGAATGTATATATTGAGCCTCTTATCAACGAGTTATTAAATTTATGGAATGGTGTCACTATGTATGACATCTCTAGACCAATAGGACAAAGACAATTTCAATTCCATGCAATGCTTGTATAGAAAATTCATGATGCCCCAAGGCTAACACATTTTTGTGGTATGTTATAATGTTCAACTGCACTTTAACAATATTTAATTTATGTAGATATCATGCATATTTTTAAAATAATCTATTCATTATATATAATTATAAAAATTGACATATTTAATCCAATTATTTATGATCTTGTAGGTCTTCAAACAAAGGGAAAATTTGCATGTCCAATTTGTGGTCCAAAGATGTTCAATCTTGTCATTCAACAAGTTTAGGAAAGTGTTTGATGAGTATAGGCACTTCCTCCTTAGAAATCATAAGTATCGAACTACTAAAAAACATATTTTCAATGGGAAAGAGGAGACTACATCAAAACCATGAAGAATGACACCTCACCTATGGAAGTTGGAATATAATAGAATTAATCGTCAAGGTTATACATTGGATCAAATTGTTTATCTATCATAGATGATATGTTTTGAATTTATAATTTTATATTGTGTTGTGTTTACTCATGTTGTAATTGACAATGATTGTCATTGTTAATTTGTTTAACTTATATGCTTCATGAAGGTCGTAAGGCATTAATGGTCAACTTCCATAGGGACTAAAAATTTATCCCAGACAATTTAGTAGGTTGTCCTACTATGAGCAGCTACAAATTGTGCATTTGTTTGATACAATGCATATCAGAAAGAATATAATAGGAATGTTATAGAAAATATTGGATGGAAGGCATGACAAAGAAAAAATTATCAAAATTTGTAGTGACATTCAGGAAGCCAATCATGCAATGAAAAATTTCATTCAATTAAATAGCGATGGAGACCAAATTAATATAAGTGCCCTTCCTTGGTTATTAACAGAGTAGCAAATCAAAGCTATAAAATAATTCATACGAAAAATTTGATTTCCCATAAGATCTGTTGCGAACATAAACAATATAATAATAAAGAAAGGTGAATTTGGGTCAAGGATGAAAACGCATGATTGGAATACCTTCATTAAGGTAATTATTTTGGTATATTATATACACTTGTATAATGCATGTACTTTCCAGTGTATTGTGTTTACTAATTTTGGAGAAATAATGAAAAGATCATTTTATAATTGTTGCAATACATTCTATCTCTATCTCTCCCAAACAACTTTGACAACAATGTCAAGCAAGTTATATATGATCTTGGAAAATACATGAGGTAAGTAACAAAATTTGTTCAATTCGTTGTATACATCTTATAATTGCCATTTTTTTTATATGTTATGTAATATACTATATATTTTGTTAAATCTCATTAATATATTTGCGCCTTGAATCACTTGTAGATGGCTGTCATCTAAAGAAATCCATAAAGAAGATATAAATTATTGGAAGAGAAAAATTCCTTGTCTAATGTGTGAAATGCAAAAGTGTCTACCTTCGACATTTTCCAATGCACAAGAACACTACCTCATACACCAAGTTGAGGAGATTGAATTGTGTAGACCTTTACACACAAGGTCAATATAGATGGTTGAGAGGCACTTGAAATTTTTGAAGGCTTTGGTTAGACAAAGAGCACATCCTGAGGGTTCTATGGTGGAGGGATATATGGTATACCAGACCATTGTGTATATTAGTGAATATATTCCTAAGTTTGCAGCAAAGATCCATATAGATCACATTTGGGATCCCAACTCCATTAACAAATTCAAAGGGGAGTACCTGATGAGGAAAGGTAGATTGAGGAAAGTGAGAGGTAATTATAAGATGGTCATGGAGATTAATTAGAATACATTTTAAATATGGTTTTTATGTTTATTGTACTTATTTAATTTTTATTCTTCAATATACATTAATTATAAATTAAGGTCGTATACTATGGTATTTAACTAATTATATGTCATTTTTGAATTTTATTTTTTTTATATAGTTGGTCGAGAGTGGGATGCACTACATTTGTACGTTGCAAACAATCTTGATTGGATGATAGTATGGATTGAACTATGTCAACAATTTGGTCACGCATTAACATGGGAAGGTGTGGCTTCATTGGTTAAAGAAGCTCATCGTAATGGAGATTCCAATGTTACACAAAGGGAAATTGATTTAGCATATGGTTTAAGAGATAAACAGGTACGTATAAATATATTAATCACCTATATTATTTAATTATTTTCAATTATATTGATGTATATATATGTTGAGATTGTTTTCTTTGCATACATTCAGCCAAAAATAAATATGTTTATCAACCGATGATATTGCAATATTTTTTATATGTTTGACATATTGTAGGTGAAACACCACAAGGCTATGTGGTGAAATGCTCATAAATTTTGAATCAAAATGTTGGATGACATAAAGAAAACTTGTGATTCTAGTATAATTGCAATCTTTCAGGTGACTCATGTTTCATCTAGAAGCAACATACATCTAGAAGTCTCAAAAATTTGATACTATGGGATTTTGGATGATATACTTGAGTGTGAATTTAAGTCCTTTAGACTAATTTTGTTCGTCATTCTATGGTATAGCCTACAATTGAATGAAAATGATCTTGAGAGAACTGTTATTGAACATGATAATGGATTTACCATGGTTAATATAAGGTTGATTGAGCGAGTTGGAAATGAGCCCTATGTTCTTCCAAGCCAATGTGAGCAAGTATTTTACTCAGAGGTTCTAGGTAAATTGGGTTGGTCATTTGTTGTTAGAAATGATCCAATAGGAAGGCTAGTAAAGTATAATGCAATGGAAGAAGAAGATACCAAAGAACTAGAAGATGATGTAGATGATGATTAGGATCAACAATTAGTTGATGATATCCCTGACGAAGATGTCGAAGAGGAGGAACTAGTTCATGATGATGTAGGAGTTAATGTTCATGAACATGATATCTGTGTGGATGGTGACATTATCAAAACTGATATTGATGACAATGATGATGATATGACCAATCCTTACAATGTCGAATCTAGATCGGATGATATAGAAAAAGAGTTGGATGAAGAAGAAGATCAATGACATTGAAATGTATGAGTTATGCAATTATATTATCTATTTGATATTAATTTCTTGATAGAATTATATTTGACTTATGTGGTTACATAATTAATTCATGATGTTTTTAATTTTTAAGCCATTACATAATTAATTTAATGATGTACTTTTTAATGTTTGAAAGGTCAAAAAATTATAAAAATTCAATTGTGAAGTTAACAACCTTGAAATTAGTGTGTTTTATGTTTCATGTGATCATAAGAGATTAAAAAGTTAGTTGTAGAGGTGGTTTTTTAGTGGTTGATGTGTAAAGGCCTTTAAAAGGCATAAATTGATCATTTTAATGGTTGTTGATGGTTGAGGATTTAAAATACAAGCTCTTGACATTCGAAAATCTATGTTTTTCTTCAATTTTTTTGTATTTTTCCTATAATGCAGCACTATACGGTCACATGTAGCCATATTTTGATGTGAAATCAATTCCAAGTTGTGAAGATATGTGTTAGCTTTGATTTAAATATGATTTGAGGGCTTAAGGCACTGATTTGAGTTAGAAAGATTCATTTCTTTGCATACAGCCTGGTTACCCTATTTTTGAGGGTTTTGTAGTCCAAACATGATATAAAGGGGTTCTTACAATTTTTTTGATTACTGTAGCTTGTGTAAGAGGTCCCATGGATACTATTGTAATTGTAGGATGCGCGAATAGGGCATAGGATGAGAAATAAAGAAGGTATAGTTGTTGTCCTCAAGAGTTTTGTGAAGAAAAGTATGTGAAATGAGAGGTACTTTCTAGCCCGACACTTGTTTGCTCCTTCATTTTCTATAAGAAATATTTCAAGGCCAGAAGTACGGGTTAGCAAGTTAGATATTTTTTGGTCGATTCTAGGTAGAGTTGTAGAGAACATTATAAAGTTCGATGGTTTTAAGAAAAATGCAATTTAGGTTTTGAGTCATTCTATAGTAGGTTTTGAATTCATGGGGATTTGATTTTTTATGACAGTACTGGCATTTGAATTGAAATGATTAATTCAAACTCATGTCTCTCCATTGTATATGCATATCTGAATTTTGAATAAGATAATCAAGGGTTTTCTTATTCATCTCACTCTTGTGGTGTGTATGATTTATGTTTTGGCTTTAATTCAAGGAATTAATTAAAATGTTTGAATGGGATTGTAGGTGGATATATTATGTATGTGGATTTGATAAGTAGTATTGGGTTAGAATACATGTTGATGAAATTGTAAAGCAATGTTCTCAAGGATCTTATATGTTATGTGCTAAATCTATCATAAACCCTTAGATGTTTATGAATTTGACTCCCTCAATGGATATATGGCACTAATGTAAGTTGTACTAATTTGTATGGTTTAGTATTTTGTTTTTCTTTACCTAGCGCTTGCTACAAATTGCAAATCAATGACTATTTTACACTGTGGAATGTGTTGTAGTTATCGCATGCTCCAAATAGTTGATATTACTAATGAACAGCCAATTCTTTTCAATATTATGCTATTATGTTGAGCTATTAAATGAGATTATATGTTGTTAATGTTGTTTAAGATAATGGTGCAAAGGTTGTAAACGCATTAAGGGATCACCCTCTCGGGTCTTATAGAGTCCAAAGTGTAGGAGGTCTTTCAAATCCTCATCAGTTGGTCTAGGTCCTTCGAGCTACCCTTGATTAGAATTGGCAATTCCATAGGTAAATTAGAAGACCAACCTAGTTATAGTAAAAACAACCAACAGGTAGAGGGGAAAGAGATAGAGGGATTCAGTGAGAGAGAGATGGAGGGAGTGGGAGAGAGATAGGGGGTAGAGGGTTAAGGATAGAGGGGAGGGAGATAAGAGTGAGAGAGAGAGAGAGAGAGAGAAACTTGAAAGAGAGAGAGGGGGTAGGAGGGTAAGACTTGAGAGAGATAGGGAGGGAGGGAGGAAGTGGGAGAGAGATAGAGGGTAGAAGGTTAAGTGTAGAGGGTAGAGGTTTTAAGGGTTCAGAGTTTAAGGGTTAATGGTTTAGGGATTAGGGTTAAAGTTATAGGGAGAGAGAGAGAGAGGGAGGAGAGAGGAGAGAGAGACCCGAGAGAGGGAGAGGAGGTAATTATGGATATCTTTGAGAGAGAGAGGAGAGAAGGTGGGAGTGGAGAGAGATAGAGGGTAGATGGTTAAGCATAGAGGGTAGAGGGAGTGAGTGAGAGAGAGAGACCTAAGAGAGGGAGAGGGGAAAGGAGAAAGAGTCTTGAGAGAGAGAGAGAGAGGGAGAGAGATAGAGGGTAGAGGATTTAAGGATTTAAGGGTTAAGGGTAGAGGGCTAAGGGTAGAGTGGAGAGACTTAGGAGAGAGAGAGAGACCTAAGAGAGGGAGTAGTGCTAGGATGGAGAGACTTCATAGAGAGAGAGGGAGGGAGTGGGAGATAGATAGAGGGAGAAAGGGTTAAGGGTAAGGGTAGAGGGTTTAAGTGTTTAGGGTTTAAGGATTAAGGGTTTAGGGTTTATGGTTTAAGGGTAGAGGGAGACACATAGAGGGAGTGAGTGAGAGATAGAGAGAGAGACCTAAGAGAGGGAGAGGGGTAGGAGGGAGGACACTTGAGAGAGACAGACAAAGAGAGGGTAGAGGGTAGAGGGTTTTAAGGGTTTAGGAGTTTAAGGGTTAAGGGTTTAAGGCTCTAGGGTTAAGGGTAGAGAGGAGAGAGACAGAGAGAGGAGTGAGAGAGAGATACCTAAGAGAGGAGAGGGGCACAGAGGGAGAGACTCGAGAGAGAGAGAGGGTAGATGGTAGGAGGTAGAGGGTTTAAGGTCTTTGGGGTTTAAGGGCTATGGGCTTGTGTGTCATGGGTAGAGGGAGAGAGATGAGGGACTGCTGAGAGAAAGAGGAGGGAGCGAGAGACAGAGAGTAGAGGGTTAAGGGTGTAGGGTAGAAGGTAGATGGTTAAGGGTAGAGGGGAGGGAGATAAGAATGAGTGAGAGATAGACAGACAGACCTGAGAGAGGGAGAGGAGGTAGGAGGGCGATACTTGAGAGAGAGAGGGAAAGAGGGAGGGAGTGGGAGAGAGATAAGGGGTAGAGGGGTAAACGTAGAGGGTAGAGGGTTTAAGGGTTGAGTTTAAGGGTTAAGGGTTTAGGGTTTAGGGTAGAGGGGAGAGAGATAGAGGGAGTGAGAGAGAGAGAGACCTGAGAAAGGGATAGTGGGTAGGAGGGATAGACTTGAGAGAGAGAGAGAGGGTAGAGGGTTTAAGGGTTTTGGGTTTAAGGGTTAATGGTTAATGGTTTAGGGTTTAGGGTTATGGGTAGTGATGGAACTCCAAATTTTTTTCTTTGTGTTGTATTTTATCCTGCCTTGTGTCTCTGGTCATCTATGGTGTTTGGGAAAAGCCTAAGGATAGGGTTTTACCTTCATCTTCATGTAAAACCCTAGTGTTCATCTTACACCTTGGATGGGATCTATTTGGCCGTTACTTTTTAGGAAAGTTTTAAAATGACTTAAGCCCCATCGCTTCATCTAGGTTGGGCCCCCTTTTGTTTTATCGTTTTATTTCCTTCACCTGACTTTATTTTTCCAAATTTTTTTGTTGGTCCCGTGTTCCCTCGTTAAAACAACTTGTCATTATTTTTTGTCGGCCTAGTGATGTCCCCTTATTCCTTTAGGGGAGAGGGCCCAGTAGTCATGTAGGCTAACTTTCTCAACATGTAGCAATTGACTGGAATATAGTAGAACCTTCATTTTTTTTTAAATGTAGGTTAGTCTCTTATTTATCTATAATGAGGGTTTGGAGGCGTGACTCATCATTCAACTCGCCACATCGGCAGATCTTTTGAAAAGTGTCTAAAATGACTTTCTAAAGGTTCGACCAAAACTTAATCATGGAACCCCCAATAGTTGAACCAAAAAAATATCATTTGTTGCTTGTAGAATATGATATTTTTATTTAAATTAAAATTAATATACAACCTAAGTGGACCAAATACTTATTGATAACCATAAATATTTGATATCTCTACCTTTTATATTCAACACATATGGACTAATAGTTGAACACAAAAAATCTATTTGTTGTTATAAAAAAAACACATAATTATTTAAAATACAACTTATATTGAACAAAAATGGACCAATAGTTAAACACTAAATTTTTTTGAAAATCCTTCACATTTAATGGGAAAATACATGTTATTTATTGTGCTCACCTTTTATATTTTTGATAGGACAAAATATTAATATAAAATTATCCAATGCTTGTACATTGCTACCCCAATTGTTGTATACATAAGAACAATATTTTTTCACTATGATAATAATACTTGTTTAAATGAGTGTTTTATTTTATTAAATGAGCATTTTATTTTTTAAATGATATACTTATAGTGGAGAGTTGTGATATTTTATTTGAAACAAAAAAAATACTTATTTCACTTCTTCATGAATGTATATATGTTTTTTTCATGTAACGTTTAGAGGTTCTCATGTGTTCAAGTATGGGTCCATTTTTTTATCAACATTTGGTTTTTTCTTTATCTACATTTGGACTGTTTATTTACAATATATAGTATAAATATGTGGTAAGACTAGGTATTATCATCATGATTGAGTGCGCCCTCTTCTGTAATAATTTTTTATTTTGTAGAGGGACAAGTTCGCATGGCTCTAGATCAATCGTCGTGTGATCTCAGTCATTCCCCTCCATCCCGCAATAACCCCACCACACTATCTTTGTTGATTGTTATATCACGAGCGAGTGCCACGTGTCTCATCCGGTGAAGCCAAAGGAATGATAAATACTTTGATGCGTCTTTAATACATTATGTCACGGGTTACTAAAGCAGTTATAAGATGCACATGTTTTAAATCAACGGAGATGTTATAATCTCGGTAGAAAGGTGATCAATGGTTAATAACAAGGCTAGAAACTATGTTGAACAAACAAGATTGTCGATGGTTGAGATCCACAATTTCCCGCCATTGCGTGATCAAAATTTGTGAGGTCTTTATTGATTGTGATATCACGGGTGAGCACCATGTGGATCTCCTTGGCAACGAGTAGTATGGTGGGCCCTTTATTGCCATGATGGAGACTATGTCAGTTTTCTTTGAAGGCAGTCATCCGACAATCTCACCAAGGGGAAGGATTGATGGCTAATATTTGAATTTGCATCAAATACGATTAGAGCCATTCATGTAGTGCGTGAGTAAGATTTAATGGCGGCCATGAAATCTACTACCATGGTTTGATCAAAATAAAGCAACTATTCTTCTGATTTTGGTATCACAAAGCATTCAAAACATCTTAAATGGGGATTTTCAGTGGATATGTTTTGTATAAGGATTTGATAAGTAGTATTGGGTTAGAATATATATTGATGAAATTGTAAAGCAATGTTCTCAAGGATCTTATATGTTATGTGTTAAATCTATCATAAACCCTTAGATTTTTATGAATTTGACTCCCTCAATGGATATATGGCACTGATGTAAGTTGTACTAATTTGTATGGTTCAGTATTTTGTTTTTCTTTACCTAGCACTTGCTACAAATTTCAAATCAATGACTATTTTACACTGCAGAATGTGTTGTAGTTATCTCATGCTCCAAATAGTTGATATTACTGATGAATAGCCAATTCTATTTAGTATTATGCTATTATGTTGAGCTATTAAATGAGATTATCTATTGTTGTTAATGTTGTTTACGATAATGGTGCAGAGGTTGTAAATTCATTAAGGCATCACCCTCCTAGGTCTTGCCAAGCCCAAAGTGTAGGAGGTCTTTCAAATCCTCGTCAGTTGGTCTAGGTCCTTCGAGCTGCCCTTGATTAGAATTGGCAATTCCATAGGTAAATTAGAAGACCAACTGGTTACAAGAAAAACAACCAATGGTGGGGAAAAGATAGAGGGATTAGGTGAGAGAGAGAGCAGAGGGAGTGGGAGAGATAGGGGTAGGGGAGGAGAGACTTGAGAGAGGAGAGGGTAGGAGGGTGAGACTTGAGAGAGAGAGAGGAGGGAGTGGGAGAGATAGAAGGTAGAGGGTTTAAGGGTTTAGAGTTTAAGGGTTAATGGTTTAGGGTTTAGGGTTAAAGGTAGAGGGTGTTGGTTTGTTTTTTACACTGTAACTAGGTTGGTCTTTTAATCTACCTATGGGATTTCCAATTCCAATCAAGGGCAGTTTGAAGGACCTGGACCAACTGACGAGGACTTTAAAAATTCTCCTACACTTTGGGCTCTGCAAGACCCGGGAGGGTGATCCCTTAATGTGTTTACAACCTCTGCACCAATATCATAAACAACATTAACACATAATAGATAATCCCATTGAATAGCTCAACACAATAGGATAATATCGAATAAAATTGGATGTTCACCGATAATATCAACTATGTGGAGCATGAGATAACTACAACACAATCCATAGTAAAATATAGTCATTAATTTGCAATTTGTAGCAAGCTCTAGGAAAAGACAAACAGCTATTGAACTACACAAATAAGTACAACTTAGATCAGTGCCATATATCCATTACAGGATTCAAATTCATAAGCGTCTAAAGGTTTATGACAGATTTAATACATAACATATAAGATCCCTAACAATATTGCATTACAATTTCATCATTATGCATTCTCACCCAATACTACTTATCAAATCCTTATACAGAACATATCTACCTATAATCCCATTCAAGCATTTTAATTAATTCCTTGAATTAAAGCTAAAATAAGGATTATACACACCACAACAGTGAGATGAATGAAACAACCCTTAGCCATCTTATTCAAAATTTGAATATGCATGTACAGTGGAGATACATGAGTTTGAATTTATCATTTCAACTCAAATGATAGTACTTGTATACAACATTAAATCCCTGTAATGCCCCGTCGTGCGAACCCCAAAGGACAATAGCACAATAATTATAGCACAATTTTTTTTAAAAAAAATAACATAACATACACGTAAAACATATTAAGTCATAATATGAATTTCATTTAAGTAAATTCACTAACACATACATCCCTTGGGGTACACGAGGAGTCATTACGCGACTTAGATCCATACAACAACCATAAAGAATAAAATCTAAAGATATAAAGTAAGCATTAACAAATATGACACATACATGATGATCAATGATAAGAAACCATCTAAATACGCAAATACATCATATGCATGATCATCCTAACACATTGAATAACAACTGTCATAGCCAATATCCACACCAAGTTTAACATTTCATTACAGTACAATGTTCAAGAAGTACAATGATGTAAAAGTGTTTCCTAACATAAATGGAAACCATACACAATATAACATGATACAAATAAACAGATGAATACAAAGTATCATAACTAGCTCCAAGGAAAATACAACTCTGGAGTCGCCGCAACAGCACCAATCCACACCTCTCAATCCTCGACTGGGGACCCAATGGGGTGCTTGGCATGTTCCACTTGACCATGTGAGTCCGAAGACCCACCCCCCGTGCTAGGAGTTAACAAGAAAGAGACCTCAACCAAGAACATCCAAACATGGAACCACAAGACTCAACAACATACAAAAGTATCATAAAACTCAAGGATTACAATTACATAATCAACCACATCCAAGAGTCAACATAATAACTTAAAGTCATAAGTCTCGTCACCTAAATCAAAGCAATAGCCAGTAAACAAGGAACCAAAGGAAGATCATAAAACACTTCCAAATCAGGTTGAATTAATAAACATATCACAATTCTGAATCGTAATGATATAATACAATAACATCATATCACAGTACCATAAGAGTACAGGGTCAAAACCCAAACATCCACAAGATTTATACAAGACCACATAATACACCATAGATAAAATAGGGTAAAATCATAAATCATTTCAAACAATTATGTTTCATCAATTCAAGACAAAGGACCACTTCCAGAGGATTTCCAAAAGACAGCATAAACATGAATGTTAGAGGAGAGTGTCATCGCATGGCTTAACATGGATTCTCCAGACTACCACTAACACAAGGTGCCACCTCCGTCTACTGACGAATTATCCAGACAACCCAAGCGCTAGGAGCCGCCTCCATCTATGGTTATCCAAACTACCTATCTCAAGGCACCACTCCATAGGGTTGCTCATGCGGATCCGTTACCCTTCGGGAAGACAAGGAAACGAACATGCCAACCATGGCCTTCTCAATCCCCTTTAGTCTGTGGTAACACTAAAAGGTGGATGAGGCATCAATTATCTTTTTAATGTGATTCTACCCACCCCTAGTTAATTATTTAATTTATCACTTATTAAATTCAATCTAACGAGGGCTATATTGGCGCCCCTTTGTGCACCGATTACCCACTTAGAGCCACTCTCACTCTAGACACTCAAAACACAAAAGACCAAAATCCAAGGGTTGTACAACATAACAAGAACATTAGATCACAATAGAGAAACATGCAAGGCATTACCCATCTTTCCATAAATACATAATCAAAATCTCAACGATTCATGTACAACCCTTCCAAATCATGAAACCAAAACACTTGCCACAACAAGGACACATAAAAAGGAGGAACATTAACCAACAATAAACATAAACCTCTAGAAGATTCTCAAAAAGTTACACTAGGGTTTCCCCATGAAAATCTGACAACAATAAAAGCAAAACCTTGAAGAACTATTTTCAATTCAAATATGATGAGAGAATACATCAAAATAAGATCAACAACTCCCTTAAACAACATCAACAACTTTGATACGAACTAAATCGGACATCCAAGGGAAACCTCTATTTTCTCCTCTCGAAATACCCATAATTCAAAGAACTTTTCGATTTGACTCATTAACAACTCAAGCAGAACCATCAATCATTACAAAGATAACATTAACCAAATTGCCACTTAGGTAGAGGGCAAAAGAAAACATATAGAAATGTAAGTTAAATGAGGGAAAGTCCCTAACTCAAAATCAACTCACGAAAAAGTCACATTGAAAGGATCTATCAAAACAATCCATAAATCCACTAATTCAAATATAATATACCCATTCATTCAATAAGAAGTAACTTGAAACATTCTAAAAAGAACATTATTTTAAAGATCAATCATTTCCAACATTTAAGGATAGCACAATATTGCGAAGTGAAAATAAAATCTAATGGTTTAAGCCATAAGACACTATTCACAAGTATACTCTTCCAAATACAAATATATTCCAATTATAACAACAATCTCCCTTCGAAGATCAACCCACTCAAACCAACAATTTGATCCTGATATCAATCACAAGTATTTTCTAGAACTATTCTTATAGAAACCCCACAAATCAACTACTAAAAGAATATGAGGGAAATTGACTTAGAAAAGATCATCTAATTTTATTCATTTACATAAACCCTTTGTTTAACTAAATATAATTAATCAAAACATTTATCGAATCTATAATCATTCACTAGCCTTTATCGTAATACCCAACTATTTAAAGTTTTCAAATTTATTTACTTCCATTTATCTTATAAATCGATTCTCCCACCTAAACAGAAATAATCCTTATCGCCAATATTATCCACATACATCAACAACATACAAAACTCTACTTTTCATTATTTCTAAGTTAACTATTCCACTTGAAACTAACCAAATTAAGAATAAACTAATCTATCAATGTTACCCAAATTATCAAAAATTAACATAAGGAAACTTTCTCTAATCACGTTACTAACCTACTTAACTACCTAATATATCTAATTTTCTAACTCCTATAAATCAATCATTTTCTGAATATAAACACATTAATTACAAAGTCTTAAAGAATAATCCCATATCTTATAAGCACCCTACTAAAGAATCATTACTAAAGAATCTCTATAAAACATAATTTCCAATTAACCAAATATTAATAAGTCCATTGATTAACATGTGTGTATAATTCGTCTTAAGATAAATCTCTTATTAAAATAAACCTTATATGATGAGTTAAACATAAAGGAATACATTTAAGGGAAAAGTATCCTATAGTATGATTCCTAGGATGTTCGTAACTAGAATTCAAGAATGCTCAGGGTCAAAAGATAACCTAAGTCTCCCATATTCTCATATGTTTAATACTACTATTTGTTCAATATTGAAATGAATCCCTCACTTGCAATTTATGCAACTAACCTTTATTTTCCTTTTTAGTCATAAACATAATACACATATAATTATAATATTTTCCACACCGTTGTTTCCATATTCCCTTAAACAATCTAAATCAATGTAATTACTCTTCCCTTTTATTTATTCATTATTTCAACTTTGCTAACCATAAATTTTCTAATAAATACAAGACAAGGTCCATGCAAATACCTATAACTTATTTCTAAAAGTTCCTTTACTTATATATCCCCTCAACAAATATCCAATCTATTCATATTATAAGTTTTTAATATTGAACTCACTCCCCTGCAACTCATTTACCTATTAAAACAAATAACTTTCATATGTTTCTATTGTATTTATTTTATGAATCTATCGAAGATAACTCTTCCTCTATTAAACCTTCTATTTTATGGACCAGCTTAACTAATTAATCACCTAAAATAAAATTACATTTTTACTTAACTCACTATCTCACAGAACATTCTAACACTTGATTCATATTTTACTTTTACACCAACGTAAAATCATAAACAAAACAATTAAAGAAATTATACATATTTTATAAACATATTATATAAATATGAACCATTTTCTTTGGAATAATACTCATCATACAAATCTACTTATATATTGAAATATCCTCATAAATTCTAAATATAAAAGACTACCTTCACTCAAATCTTTTAACCTATAATTATGTATCTATACTTGTTTATATAACCATACGCGTATATATATATATAAAAGAATAGTAATCTAAAAGGTATAAAGTCAAAATAAATAAAAGTCACTCATATATATAGTTGGTAATTCAAATGCCATAACTCAGACAGGTTGACAAAGAAATCATAGAGGCTATTTAATTCTGTACAATGTTTCAACTCTAATTGTTGTGACAGTGACAGGCTGCCAAGGGTTTCAGAGGAACTATTTAATTTACTACACTTTTGCAAGTCTAACATTGTAGCTGGGATGGTTTTGCCTCTGGTTTCAGGGAGATTTTAAAAATTTAGATTACCAGACTATGTGAAGGAGCTCATCTAAGCACTGTATCAATAACATCAATTTCTCTCAGCTTCGACTGAACGGAGGTAACTGGCAAGGGCTTGAAACATTGCGCAGACCAAGAGAATTAAATAATCTGCTCATTGGTCCTCAATTTCTTCACTTGAACAATCTGTTCATTGACAGCATCAGAGAAGACACATGAACCAAGCTTCCTCCAAGTTTGAGATAGTTACGGTTGCAAAAATGTGAGAAGCCAGTTATTTTAGAGAGTGAATTTTGGAATGTTGACTGTGGAGGGCAGCACCCACTCCACAGGCCACGGCCTATGGAGGGAGACTGCCCCCACAGCGCAGCCTTTCCCAAGGCAATGCGACTATGTGGGGAGCCAATACTCCCTCCTAATTTTTTTTCAAACACTTTCAACAACCATTCAATTCACGAAAAGAATTTGATTCTTACTAAAGTTTCACTTGTCCCATTCTAAAATGTAGAATAATGGAGTTATATATATATTTACACATATACGGTACTGTAGATATTTAAATATATAATTCCATTATGCTCTGGAACAGTTCATTTACAGACAGTTTACAGTCTCAAAATACATATATTGAATACCATATTTATGTAAGTATATATAAAATGAAAGGAAGGAAAATACAAATTTGTACAGCCCAAAAAATAAGACATTTAAAATACTCAGCTAAATTTTGAAGTTGGCATACAAAAGATTTCAAGGAAGAAGGAAATCTTTCACAGGAAAACATCTATTCACTATTTTGTAAGGAAAATATTTAAAAGAAAACCTGGAAGTCGCTTTCCCTTTTGAATTCCTCTTCTTTCTTTCTTTTCAAAAAAAAATCTCTTTTCTTGTTCCTTCCTTCGTGGAAAATTGCTTTCAGTAAAATTCCTCCCTCTCTTCATAGGTTGCCAATTATCTTCCCAAAGTCCCCCTTGGCATTCGGAAAAATCACCCTCTTATTTTCTTTCTTGGTCAGTTACCAACCAAGAATGAATTCCCAACCACCGAATGACTTTTCACCTTCCCCAAACCGAAACTTGAATTTCAAATAATATTTATTTGCATGTTTATTATTTATTTAATTATAATATTCAAGTTTGATTTATTTAATTCATTTTAACCATTAATAATATTTTATTTGCCAAAACACAGAAGTATCATAACTTTTATTTCAAATCATGCTAATCAATTAAAAACTATTGGCAATAATATTTACCCTTTTACGTCATTGGGATAATTACCTTGGAGCAATAAGTAAATTATTAATTATTATCAAATATCATTAAAAGAACAATTAATTAATTTATTTATTAATAATTCTTTACTTAATATTTTATAAAACTAATTTATTTAATTATTTATTTTCTTTTAATTAACCACTATACCTTTTAACTTTATAATCCTATTTAAATGTCGTAATTTGATCCAAAAAAAAAACATTTATCGACCAGAATAAATCAAATGCACTCAAAGTCCAACAATACTTGACCTCACAATGAGTTGAAATGCATTACAAAGCCAACGCAAATGGAGGGCACTACAATCCCCATGAATTCAAAACCAATTACAAAATAACTTAGAACCTAAATTGTATTTCTCTCTAAAACTATTAGACTTTACAATTTTCTCTACAACTTCACCTAGAGTTGACTAAAAATTATCTAACTTGCTAACCTGTACTTCTGGCCTTGAAATCCTTCTTATAGAAAATGAAGGAGCAAACAAGCATCAGGCCAGAAAGTACACATGTCACCAACAGTTGGCACACCTGGTGATATTCCAAAAATTGTTACAACAGCCATCACCTTGGAGAATATTCTTGTTCATCATTTCAGTTGAGAAAAGTTGATGCAACAACAAAAAACCACAAGAAACCCGCACTAAGAATGCCATCGAAGCAAAACTGGAAACCATTGTAACCACACCATCTAATTTACTACCTGTTAGTAGTCCATTCCTTTTACTCTTCCTGAGTCAAATATTTAGTTACACATTTTTGGTATTCTTCATCAATCGTCCAGTCAAAATTAATCACCTCATTCACCTTGGTATTATAAGGTGTGTATTTTACCACTACCTAATTTGCATCTCTTTCAAAAGCTTCCAAAAATGAGCAGGTACTAATGATTTTATCCATACAGCTCACCAACAAGTCATAATCTGACTCATCACAGATTAATTTAATTTGATCATTGATGACTTCACTTGCTTGATCCTGCCACTGTTGGAGTGACCTGATTTTCCCCTGCTCATCAATTATATCTAGTAATAATGTGTTACCCCAATCATTAAAATTATTCACCAATTCCCTAGTCTTCCTACTCAAATCATCTGGTGGGGTCTAAAAACCTTGCAATGATTTAACCAACACTTGAGTAGGCTTTAATAATTGGGGCCTATTATTTGTATCAAACCTTGAAGCCTTATACATGAAATCCAAATCACTGGCCCTAGGGATCCAATTTTCAATCAATGGTATCTCTACTTCCTGATCCCTATCAATATTCTTTAGTGCATCTAATAGAAAAGAATATAAAGAATGTATAGATAGAAATTTACTATCAACCTTTCCATTTAAATGCCTCAAGATAGTAGTAACAATCTCCTTTTGCTTTGAAAGAGATCCCTCCTCACTTACCTTCAATGATGTCTTCAATTCATCAATTCTTTGCAAGAGCTACTTCTTTGTAGGATCAAAGAGCACTCTATTTCTTCATCAATTTGTTCTAAACAAGGGGTGAGAGAAAGATTCTAACTGGGAGACCCTGGTGTGGAAACAATTGGAGAAGCAGGAGGCACTGACCCTATTGTGGAAAGAAATGTACTAGTCCCTGCAGCACTTGATGTCTCCCTAATCTATTTATACCTAAACCTTTCCACCTTAGTTTGCAACTCAACATTCCTCTATTGCGTCTTGTTGTATTCATCAATCAAAAGGTTATACTTCTCCATTAGACTCTTCTTTTCAGCCTCCTCCCTTTCAGTAGTCTTTTAGGCCAATTTGGCCACATTCACAGTCAAATTAGTGGCCTCAATGGTTGAGTTCTTTGAAGCTTTCTTTATTATTAATCCTCCTCTGAAATTTGGATTAATATCCATAACATTTGGCTTTCTTCCTTGAGGGGCCAATGCCCAAATTGCCAAAGTTTCATATTCCTCATTGAAGGTAGAATCTTGCAATGTTGCCTTGACTTCTTCTTTAGAGTCTTGCAAAGGATGCTTGGACTTTAACATAGCATTAAATGTTATAGCATCTGCAATTTCCCATTTAGAAAAATCAACACACCAGCCTGACTCACCAATCTTCTTCCCTCTTTAGGAGTGATGTTCTTAAATTCCTCCATTAATTTAGCTTTTACCTCCTCATCATTATCCTATTCTAACCTGCCAGGCCTTAGTTCTCTTCTCTTCTTACATTTCTCTTGATATTCTTCAAATTTCATCCTCCATACCAATTGCAAGAATACATGAGTTTTTACAAATGTATTTTCATCTAGAAACTCCTTACATGCTTCCATTCTTGCATCTTGTACACTTTTTCCTTTCATATCTAGGTCAAATATAACCAATTCAGCTAGCCTAGGAGGGGAAGGCATACCAACCTGCATTTCCTGATCAGTAACAATAATTTCATCCATCATATCCTCCTATGGTTGATCAATTCTTTGTCTTTTAGGGCTTGGCTCGGATGGTGGTGATGAGGGACTATCTTCTGGTGATGATTCTAAATCAATAATTTTAATTTCCCAAGGCACTTCAAATTTTGGACTTGGTTGTGAAGGAAACTTCATTATTTTCATTCCTTTTCTATCCACTTCCTCTTCATCACTTCTATCATCCTTTTTCCTCCTATAAATAGGCCACCTTTCTATAGGCTAATATGTTGGCCTTGTTTCAATTGTCCTGGAACCTTGTCCCTATACACCCAGACTCAGTTCTAAATATATCTTTTTGGTCCTCAATGTGCCCATAATTTCCTTGAAGTTCTCCATTAGAAAGTCAATCTTCTTATGGTATGGATTGAACTCCAACAATGGATTATACTTCGGATCCATCTTATGCACAATATCTAATAGCTTATCATAAGCTGTCCATTTCTCCTTGTTCAACTCCTGCCTATTTAGATCAAATACATTTCTGATCAAATCCTCAAGAAAGTTGAACTCATGCACAAATTTTCTAGCCTTTATTCTTTGTCTGAAAAGGGAAAATAAACCTCAAGATCATGTTGTTGCTTTGGACCACACCTCAAATGGTAATCATCAAATAATTTCTCAAAATGCACCCAGCCTCCTTTTGAAAAGGTAGAATCAGACACCACTATATACTCAGGGAAAATTGTTCCCTTACCCCTCCCTATGAGGTTGTCCTCATGGATACAACCTATTTGCCACATAACTTCTACAAACCCCACTCTTGGTGGCACATTGTATGGCAGTATATGGGGGGTTCCTGTAAAACTGTATACTCTCAAAATAGTATTGACTGGGTATGGGATAATGTCACCCCAGTTATGGCAAACTTTCAATTCTAGCTTCCTCCCTTTTGGCCTGAGGAAATCATGTAATTCCTTCGGGATCCTGGGTACATTCTCCATCAACCGATTGCCTTAATTCCATCTTTTTAGAGAAAAAGTCAGCATTCTTGAACAAGAACATATGCATCAGCATAGAATACCAGAAGAATTGAGTGTCGGTATCATTTTTCTACAACTTTGAAAACCCTTCATGTATCCTCTCAGCCAAGAAATAAGCAAATTCATATGTCACAGATAAGTTAGGGTGTTGTATTTACACCCCCATGAACATGTATGCAATAGGAATCACCGCACCAAGATTGAAACCCAAAATCTAACACAATGAATAGAAAGTGGCCAAGAAATGATTTGCAAAACCGTTTAATCTGAAAGGTTCCTGGTCATTGGGGCTAATATGAAATCATGAGCCTCCTGCCCTAGCTAGATGAGGTGGAAGCAACTTAGCTCTAAAAAGAGACTTCGACTTTGCATATTCCTACTTCATTTCCTCAAGATTGATATAGGAACCAAGTCTTCACTTGGTTCACTCAAGTCAAAAATTTGTTGGACCTCTTCTCTATTAACGCTTAAGAGAACCTTTCCATCATTATCGTTGATTACCTGTGTGACAGGGTTATATTTTGCAACTACTGCCATAAGTAAGTCTATGTTAGGGAACACGCTTGGGACCACCAGCTTTCTCAAATCATACATCCATTTGAAAAGGGGTGAGGAAAATTCCTTTGTCCATACCATAATCTAAACATTTCCAAGCCTGTGAGAGGAACCCTAGCATCGGAAATGTTAGAGCAATTATATACTAACCCTTCCCCCAGGATTTTCCCTTGCATTAGAACCAACCCCTTCTTCCTATCATTTGTTGAGCAAGGGAATTGATCCAGGAAATCATCGTACAGGTTTCTTTTTAAATAGTCAACTTGGCCAGAATGTTTCTTTGGCGGTGCCATCTTGGACAAACTAGGGTCTTTTTACAATTTCACACTTCAAATAGCTAGGACTAACCAGAGATAGGAAATTACAGAACAAAACACTGCAATTTCTCACAACTATAATTAAACTATAGCCCTAACATGTTTATCAACAAGCTTAATGACAAGCACAGCAAATCTTTTCCCAAATTCAAGTGCAGAATGACCGGGAAGCACAGAAATTAACTCACGGCTTTGTTTGCAGAAGTCCCAAATTCTAGCTGCAGACATTCACAACTTTGCTTTCGGCTCCAAAACTACTTAGCAAAATACTTGAATGCTTTTTGATACAAATAAAATAGGAGAATTTATTTTATCTCGATCAAATCATGCCTGCAAATTTCTCATCCGCCATTCAAGCTCACTCGTGTGCTACACAAATGGATCCAACCATATTTGATGCAGATTTAATTTTTAGCCATCCACATGGCAGTCGCCCATGATATCACAATCAATAAATATCCTACAAATTTGGACCACACGATGGCCAAAAACCGTAGATCTTGAGCATTTGTGATCTTGTTCCTTAAACACAGTTACCAGCCTTATTATTAACTGTCGAGTAGCTTTTTCATCAAGATTATAACATATCCCCTGATTTAAAACATGTGCACCTCAAGAACACTTTAGTAACCCACCTTTTAATGTATTAAGGCTGGATTAATTTACCATAGTATTTCCTTCATTCCTTCGGCTTCATCAAATGAGACATGTGGCACCCACCCATGATATTGCAATCAGTAATAACCTTGTAGCTTTCGATCACGCGATGGTGGGAAACTGTTATGATCTGATGACAATTGATCGACCGTCAACCAAACTTATCACCTTTGGCCTCACCAAATAGGACACGTGGAGCCCATCCATAATATTGTGATCAACCAAAGCGGTGTGGTGGGGTCATCGCGGGATGGCGGGGAGTGGCTGAGATCAAACGATAGTTGATCAATGGTCGTGCAAGCTTCATCCTTCTAAAAAATAAAACATTTATTAAAAGGACAAGGGGACATCACTAGGCGGATGGTAAACAACAACATAAGTTGTTTTTAAATGATGAAACATGAGGCCAACAAAGACTTAGGAAAATAAACCCTGCAAAGGAAATAAAATATTAAAACAAAGGGACTCAGCCTAGATGGAACGATAGCACATAATTTATTTTAAAACCCCTCAAAAAGTAACATCAAAATAGATCCCAACCAAGGCATAAAATAAACACAAGGGTTTTATATCAAAATAAAGCTAAAACCACCAACCTAAGGAAAATTCTGACACCATGAAAGACCAGTAACACCAGGTAGGGTAGGAATGGAACATAAGGAGCAAAAATATAAAGTTCCATCAGAGGGTTAAGGGTAAAGGGTAGAGGGTTTAATGGTTAAGGGTTTAGGGTTTAGGGTTAAGGGGAGAGAGATAGATGGAGTGAGTGAGTGAGAGAGAGACCT